>OX335678.1:16222500-16822500 GCA_946894065.1 Acleris literana | reverse complement strand
TGCTTCTCGCGGTTTTCGTTTGGATCACCCTAAAATTAAATTCATACAACTATTGATTGTCAAGGACTTTAATAAATAACAGAGAAGTCAGGCTTTTGTCTGAGTTTTTTTAGGATATCCGCTGTTTTATTTGCAATATTCCTTCTTTTTTCTTCATGTGTATAGTCATGGGAATTAAATGTTTAGCAGTTGGCCGGAATACATAAATTAGCCGTGTTATAAACGGAGATCGGACAAATGGGCGTCATTACTTGCAATAATGTGGACATGACTCCAAAGATTTTAATTAAACAAATTAAATTTACATGAATTGATTACTTACCCTAAAAATATTTTTGATCCTTTGCAAGGCAGTAATAGATAAATAATACGAAGACTTGTTTGTGTGGATTTATTAAAGCTGCAATATCAGGTGAAAAGCTCCATTCGCAATCCACGGTTGTTAATGGAGCAAACTTAAGTAGATTAATATTAATAGCCACTCCTCACGTCTTTGTATTATTTATTTGTTACTGTCCTGCAAAGGTTTAAGATTAAAGTTCAGGGAGTTCAGGAAAGAAATCAATTAATGTAATTTAATTTGTTTAATTACAATCTTTGGAGTCATGTCCACATTATTGCGAGTAATGACGCCCATTTGCCCGATCTCTGGTTATAAAATTCCCGGCATGACAAGAGTATTGAAACGTTTAAAATGTATACATTTATAACCTGGCAAATTGACGTATACAGTACAGTAACTATCTAGCGAGTTAAGATAATGATTTTATTTTGACAATTATCTTCATTACAGAAAACTATCCAATTGTAATAGCAGTAAAATGATGTTTACCTTATCGTTGATAATAATATCGCCATCAGATTGCAGCCGAACCAGCAGCTGGTGAGGCAGCACACAGTGGGACTCGGGGCTCTTCGACGACCCTTGCGACGGACTCGGTCTGCTAATCAGTTCAAATCAAATAAACTATACAGTCTGTGAGCACTTAGAAAGTGCTTTGGGTTTGTACATCTCTCTCACTCGCTTTTAACAAGATCGTTTGAGAGTGAGAGAGGCTTGGTATGATTTCACGAACACCTTTATTCATAAATGTACAAAAACCTAATTTACTTAGTTAAAGTATGGTTTGTCAGTTTCTGTTAAACTCAAATGTCATAATGAAAGACAAGGGCAAAGCAAAAATGTCGAGGGGTAGTGATTGCCCTACCCGTGAAAGGGTGCAGACCCACCGTACCACTAAACCGTACCACTGACCAAAATTAGTATCATAAATATGAGGTAGGTTTAGGTTTTGTTAGTTCTTCAGCAGGCCCGGAGGGCCAAACTACCCAGAAATAGGAGCTCTGCGACAGCAGAGCTCCGTCGACTCTGTTAAATTCGATTTTAATAGAAATAATTGGTTATAGTAACACCAGTGGTACGGTTTAGTGGTACGGTGGGTCTGCAAGGCCCGTGAAACATGTACTGTGTATGAAAAATCGTCACTAAGGACTGATTTCAAGCGACGGGTAGGGCAACATCTTTCCATACTATCTTTGTGCAAGTTTTTCCTTTCTTTTATTGGTACAAAATCAATATTAACTTCACGGATCTACCTATTATCTGTTTTATTAGTGCGCGTACTTGATTTTTGATTTCAATATGCTATTTAATTTTTTATCCTTTTTAATAATAAAAAAACAAGATTAGGTCGACGCATTAATTTAACGAAAAATAAAGAAATCAGCCTATAAATTAATAATAATTGTACCTCTACTTAGTAAGGAAAAACGTTGCCTTAACTTCGTAAGGCCCACGTCAGACTTTGTTAGTTCGAAAAAGAATCTTATGTCAGTCAACTAAAGTTAAAAGTCACTTTGACAGATGTTCTAAATTAAGGACATCGGGCCTTACGAAGTTATGTAGTCCTTAGCGACGACTTTTCATTCACAAGTATGAAAAAGGAACAAGTAAATTGTCTCTTAAATGGTCTGAGTACGCCGGTTAAAGTCTTGTTGATTAATATTGATGTGTCACCTGTCAGGGTGTTTGAATCTGCACCCAGGTCTGGCGCAGTGAAATCCGTAGCGGCATAGCTTCCCACTGCTACCACGTTTTGTCGAATCCGGCTAAAAAACGCCAAGTTTACAATATAAATCATGCTTTGATATCTAGCAGAATTAAATTAAATTTTACCTCTCGGCGATAACGTTTCTCATTCTCTAAATCAAGTCCGATTTCCATGTTTTTTTAAATATATTGTAACTAGGTTTGTAGGTTTCCATTTTGGTATTAATTTTATTTGTTTCTGTATGTTTGTTTATGAAAGGCAAATGTACAGACCTAGTTTTACATAATATCTACAACATATTCAAATCGTAAAAATCGATCCTGTTGGCCTAACGCATTCGCAATCGGAATCGACTTCAAAGAGGTACAATTGTTTTCATTTTGTATGCAGACTCGCCTTCGGGCTGTCAAAATGAAAACGATTGCGATTGCGAGTATGTTAGGCAATAAGCCTGCAGGTTTGAGGGAAAACAAACCGCATTTTGCATGGAAAATGTCAGATTTACAATCCTCTCAAGTCTTTGATAATTTAAAAATCTTCACCGTAGAATATACCATTTCTACGGTATACTCACAGTGTCTTTTTGTAAGCCTTTAGTCCAGTAAGCCTTTTCGTGTGCAGTCACGCCGCCGCAGTTGATAGCCAATATTGGAGGTAATCTGTTGAGAGAACGCGATGAAAATGAATTTGCAGGTCTAAGACGTTCACGCGCGCGTATCACAAAATCTCTTGCATAGGTGGTCATATATTAGAAACGCTTGCGTTTTTTCCTTACAAAATATGACATTTCAATTTAGACAATCAAAAAGTTCTTAATTGCGTAGTAAACATTTACTTCCACGTTTCGACTGAGTTACAACAACCGTGGTTACGAAAAGACACCAGGACGGGTCTTCTCGGCGCCAGCGACAGCCGCACCAGCTCGCTGAACCCGCGCGGCGCGTCGCGGAACACTCGCCGGGGTATTGGTCGAGTGTACTATGTGGGCACTGACCGCACGATGCGGCCCTGCTGCTGGGTGGGCGTGAACCGCGCGCAGCGGTCGCACCAGGCGGGCCCGGCGCGGCGCGGCGCCAGCGACAGCCGCACCAGCTCGCTGAACCCGCGCGGCGCGTCGCGGAACACTCGCCGGGGTATTGGTCGACTGTACTATGTGGGCACTGACCGCACGATGCGGCCCTGCTGCTGGGTGGGCGTGAACCGCGCGCAGCGGTCGCACCAGGCGGGCCCGGCGCGGCGCGGCGCCAGCGACAGCCGCACCAGCTCGCTGAACCCGCGCGGCGCGTCGCGGAACACTCGCCGGGGTATTGGTCGACTGTACTATGTGGGCACTGACCGCACGATGCGGCCCTGCTGCTGGGTGGGCGTGAACCGCGCGCAGCGGTCGCACCAGGCGGGCCCGGCGCGGCGCGGCGCCAGCGACAGCCGCACCAGCTCGCTGAACCCGCGCGGCGCGTCGCGGAACACTCGCCGGGGTATTGGTCGACTGTACTATGTGGGCACTGACCGCACGATGCGGCCCTGCTGCTGGGTGGGCGTGAACCGCGCGCAGCGGTCGCACCAGGCGGGCCCGGCGCGGCGCGGCGCCAGCGACAGCCGCACCAGCTCGCTGAACCCGCGCGGCGCGTCGCGGAACACTCGCCGGGGTATTGGTCGACTGTACTATGTGGGCACTGACCGCATGATGCGGCCCTGCTGCTGGGTGGGCGTGAACCGCGCGCAGCGGTCGCACCAGGCGGGCCCGGCGCGGCGCGGCGCCAGCGACAGCCGCACCAGCTCGCTGAACCCGCGCGGCGCGTCGCGGAACGCCCCGCCGGGGTATTGGAGCGCGCATGCTAAAGCTACCGATTCGCGTTCTTCCTGGAAAACCGAGTGCCTAGGATTTGTTTTGATGGCAGGTTTGCCTTCTCTGCATTACGCACATAAAATAGATACTGCAAGAAACGGGTCTCTATTCTTTTATCAAAACATTTTCAACAAACGTACGCAGAATTAACATTTCATCAAAAGGCATTTCTCGCCGTATGTTTTTTTGTTGCAAGTCATATTTTTCGAAAGTCATACAAAATATATTTATAGCTTTTAATGTCGTAATGTATTATTTGCCTACCCCTCTGGGAAACAGGCGTGATTTAATGTATGTATGTATTACATTTCATAATTTATCAATATTACTTGTCATAGCAATTATAAGGACTAAAGTTGCTATAAATAAAATTTAAATGCCTAAAGTTCGCAAGGATTTTAAAGCAGGATATCTGCGGGAAAATAAAAAGACCTAACATCCTAACTTAACAGAGTCGGTTTTGGCAATGTAATGGTATAAATAAAAACAATATGAGCCTAAAAAAACTGAATAATTATCAATATGCCTTTGAACTTTATAATATTATGTTTAACATTATGGATGATTAACGTTAGAACTATTAAGCGTTGTGCTTTCCAATTTCTATGACTATCGATACCTATGAGCATAAACAATATGAAAATCAATTTCAGACTTTCAAAATTCCATAGGTACAATAAGTTTATCTGTGGCAAAGGGATCCCTATAGCCTGGCCAAAAAGTCGAGCCAGTGGTGACAGCTGCAACTAAAAAAATTCCATACAAAATTGTTGCCATGTTTACGCATTTTACGTCAAAAATGTGACAGTTACGTAGAAAGTGGCGCCCTCATTTAATTTCTACTCTTTTTGGTCGCACTATAATTGAATTATAAAAAAAAACGAACCTCTTTGTTACACTTCAGACACCTATTCAGCTGGTGTCTCGCGATGGCGAACAGCTGCGAGATCTCCGACTCCTCCCTATCAGCCTGGTGACTAGGCAGTTCCTCGGCCACGTTGTTTTGTTGAGCATCCTCGGCCACTGTGAAATTACTACTATAAGTTTTTTTTCATACTACCGCCGGCATAAAGCAAGTTAATTTCACACGTAATTTTATTTTGGCATTGATTGTTTTTAACATTACAAACCTCTTTCATTGATGTTAGTACACTCGACTTAATAAGTAGTTGCACAATTTTGTACCTTGTCGATTTAACGCCATTGACAGATAAGTACAGCGCTTCAAAGATGACGTTAAAGTGACAAAGCACTAAAGTGTGCAGTAAAAGCTGACCTTACAAACAAAATTAATTCCAAATTTGGAAATCCTGTGGCACAACCCATTCCACGCTCTCGTATAACGTATAACGTAGTGTTTAAAACTGTCTACAATTCGTTCGTGCAAATAGTTTGCATTGAAACCCTTTGAAGTCGCCGACACCGCTTTGTACGGGCCGCGGCGGCTTCTTTGTACCGATTGTGGCGGCACATCAAAGCATGTAATTTATTTAAACGAACGAACATACATCATATTTAAAATCTAAACAAGTTTACATATTTACCCCTTATTCTTAAGCGCACAATAGAACTATTTTAGTTGACGTATGCTGTCACTGTCAAATTCAACTGTCACAATGACAGTTACGGCCGCAGCATCATTTTATTAAACATAGTATAGTTATCGTGCGTGTATGAACCAGAGGGGAGATTACCTGAGAATTCAAACGGTCCGAATAGCGCTGCATGTGAGAAAGTGGTTGTTTTATGAATAAGCTAAATGGACCCCTTTGCAAAGAAAACGGGGACTCACGATTATTTCTATTAGTCTAAATATAGTGTAAGGAAATGAGATTTTATAGTACAAAATTAAATTAATATCATTTATTTATAGTTTTCTTAAAAAGTTCACGATTATCACACATATTTGTAGTGAAACAAAAATTATTTATATATTTTTCTTCGTAAATAATATTTCATTTATTTTGTGTCATATTAACAAATTTATTTACAGGATATCAAAACTAAATGAAAAAATCAAAAGTGCCTGTTTTCTTTGCAATGGAGTGTATTAATAAAAAACCTAAGTTTTTAGAAACACAGTGAATATTTATTTATTTGCAAACAAACAGCAAGATATAACACAGTGAGATACAATCAGAACTTAAAAATAGATTAGCCAAACAGTGTCCACTTATAACATAAAAGACATTTCTGCTCAGAAGACAAATAGAACCTTAAGAAAAAACTAACAATCATGTTATGTACTTACTTTAAACGATGGTTGCACAATATCACTACTTATCAAATTTACTTTACAGTTACAATATGTATAACTACTTCTTTACTGATCCAATTGATGTAATGCAGAATAAAAATTATTTTGATTAACATATTTATTTAGACGATTGATTATGTTTGATTGATTGCATGACTAACTTATATATTTGTGAACACGTGCTTAAGAATAATAATGTTATTGTATATTCTGTATCATTTTAATTTAATAATTATGAAAAAGACGACGTCTCTAACTCGACCTTACACTCTTTAAGGGTCTATTATTGTTTTGCCTAAAATCATTTGCTCTAAAGTTACATTACATATTTTTATATGATCTAAAATCACATGTTATAATCATTTATATGATCTAAAATCACATGTTATAATCATTCATTTGCTCTAAACTTCACTTCATATTCTATAATTGCTAAATCACTAACATAAAAAATCTATGACATTTAAAATCTATAAAATCATTTGATATAAATCTCACTTACTATAATATTATAAAGCCTATCCAGAAAATAATCACATGAAAATTTGTGAGGTGCGTAGTTGTAATAATGCTATAAAGCTCGTGACAGAATAATTGTGTTACAAAACGCCCTAAACCTAAATTTCAACAGACTCGACGGAGCCATCTGGGTGCTTTGGCCCTCCGGGCCTGCGGCTGCAACTCACCTAATCTAAACTTACATATATTTATTATTAGGTATATATTTTGACTATTATATCACATGAAATTTAGAGCAAATGAAAATTATAGATTTTGATTTTATAGATAATAAATTTCGAGATTATAAAATTTATATTAATCAAGCATTATAGATAATGATCGTCATATTCTGATATAAGAGCACGTGATAGTTACAGCAAATTAAATTATAACATTTGATTTTAGATCAAATGAGGTTATACCACTGTTTAATGATGACAAATTGTAGAGCTATTACAAATCACTTTAGTAATTTAATTACTTGATTCAACAAATTGAATAATTCTAATCATAACCCAAGAATTTAAAGGTGACCTTCGTAGAACAAATAACCTGACCATTCGATTAAGATTTTTCAAACACAATTTAAACATGTTTATCATGCGAATATCGTTGCAAAAATAAAATCAGTTTGTTGACGTAATAATTCAATTAAATTGAAACAAAGTAGTGCCCTATCACTACATCAAACCCACTTTCAAAAAGCAACACACAGGACCGCATAATAAATAGGTCCACCTAAACGTCAAGTCATGAAAAACTGTAATTGCTGACGGCTCTTAATCTTTAGGAGGGCCTAGATCAGCTAATACGGCCCATAGACTTAAAACAAATGCGGCAAATTTGAGCCTACCTTCTTCCTGACTTAAGGTAGTAGGCCACCCGTCTTCTCTCGGCTCGCCATCTTCGAACTCAGTACTCGGCCCAAGGAACTCCAATTCGGTGTATTGATAGTCTTCATGGTACCGGCCATTCACCTAAAAACAACACCGGTTCCGTCGATAACATTTTTTTTACGGCGGATGTGTCAAAAGTTTTTCAAATCTTCAATTTTTAGCGGTAACCTATCGCAACCACAGAATTTTTTTGTGCGAATTTTACTTGAATTGTTTGGTTTTATCCGATGAGAGCTTTTGTAAATTTTTCACTTTACCATTTGACGCTATCCCAAAATATCGCGTTGTTCGTTCATGTTCATTCGTACAAACCTTTGTCTTTGTATAAAGTCGTGTTTTTTTAGTTGCCAACACTTTCCTGAAGTTGAGAGTTAAATTTTGAGACACCCTTTAGCTATACTGCCGTCCAAATAAAGGATGATTTCCACCAAACGGCTCGCATCGCATCAGAACGGATTTTACAATATTTAAACGATATTAAATCATGTACACAGTATTTAAAGTCTATATTACCAAGCCGCGGATAGCAGCTTAACCGCGAGCGTCTTCCGCGACACGCGATCGTAGCCGAAAGTATGCTGCGACGCGCGATCGGCTCCGTAATAAATAGACAATAATAATTTTAACAGACGCGATCGGCTGGTGGAAATCATCCTTAATAAGACGGCCAACTGCAATATAGTAGTCAAACCATTCTATCCTCTATTGGCAACCACAATAAACCTAAAATGCTTTTACCATTACTACGAGTATATAGCCGCCTTCTTTGGTAGGACGTCAGCATATCCGAGACTGCGTTTCCTGTTACGGTCAATTTACACCGAGACGCGACGCGACGCGACGCTGCGCGCACATACGACTCAAAATATACTTTATTTACTACACGAAAAGGTACACATTTCATTGTGAGAATTCATGCTGCGTGGTGAAACGTATTCTGAATTCTCACAATAAAATAAAGTATATTTTGAGTCGTATGTGCGCGCAGCGTCGCGTCGCGTCCCGTCTCAGTTTGAATTGACCCTTAATGTGTAAATTTAATTACCTGAGCTGTTTGAGCATTCGCACTCGGAGCAGCGTTGCCAATCCGCGGCTTGGGCGGAGAATTGTTAGTGAGCAAAGCCATCTCTTTTTCCTTCTTGCGCGTTTCTAGTATCTCGTAGTGCATTTGGTGTAGGATGAATCGGTTCCAACTCTGTGAATATGCCAAACAATCATTTCTGGAAGTGCAGAGCGCATGTAAACATAATAAATAGACCAATTTCTGATGTGCTACCAAGTAGAGATACCTAAAATGGTGCCAAGTTTGAAACCGGATCGCTAAGAGTATATCGATCTATTTCCCAAAGTCGATTTTTCCGCGAAGCAAACTTTCCAGACGCATTTCTACCCATTCATTATTATACCTATTCGAATTCTTTTCCAGTTAAGACATTACCCAGCCGCTTATTTTTAGCTATGAATTTCTCTTAATTGCATATTTTTTCCTATTATTATTTCAATGCAACACATAGGTAGATTAATGTTATGTTTGTTCGGCCCGAAGGGCCAAAGCATCCAAAAATAGGAGCTCCGTCGACTCTGTAAAATTCATATTTGAAATATGTGACTTGCAGAAAGCTACAATTAAGCGAATGGTTAAAATTATGAATAGCAAAACATGCGACCGAATGGGGAAAAATTATCAAGTTTGTCAAACAGATACTTTTGAATAGAACAATATATATGTGACGTTATCTATGAAAAGGAACCTTATTGTCGATGGCGCTACCGCCATTATCAATGATGCTCTGATATAAATACAACGTCGCGTGACGCAGGGCGGCGTAAGCGCCATCGACAATAAGGTCCCTTTACATAGATAATGCCACATATTTTTCTGCATAGATTCTAGTAAGCCGTGTGTGTGTGTACCTGTATGAGCGCCACCAGGTCGACCCGTGGGTCGGGCCCGCGCTCGGGCAGGATGAGCCCGAGCGCCGCCGCCTCGGGCACGGTGCGGAAGGCGCGCAGGAAGTTGGTGGCCGCGCACGGAGCCCCGCCAGACGAGTCTAACATCCTGAATAGGAAGCCTGTACGAAACGGTTTCATTACGCATTTCATATGAGAACCAGGTTAAAAAAATTAGAACACCCAAAGATCCCGATTTTTTTCCGAATATTCATTTGTCCGAAATTTCATTTTTCCGAAAGGTATATATATGTTATGCTGGAGCTATTTTAAATTAAAATTATAATATAATTACTGTACGTAGGTTTGGTTACGTTTGATTAACAAGGCTTAAAAATAAAGGCCTATATCAGAACATTGCATTCCCTAGACCCTAAAAAACGATATAATTGTATCTAAAATGCCAGTGTGTTTTTATCTAATAAGTATACATTTAGGAGATATCGGAGACGTACCCAGTATTCACTTTTGCAGACTCGGTTATTGATATTTATTTTATAACAATAGCTACACGAAACTAAACAAATAAGAGCTATCATAACGCTGACAATACGACAACATGTCAAAAGCAATTGGGTTAAGCTCGAGTAGAAAAGATCCCAAAGTCCCTTTAAAGAACTGGTTTTCCTTATGTCATCTTATATCAAGTAAATCAATTATTTATTAAATAATATTTGACAAACCTAATTCACAGCTGAGGCAGAACTCCTTCGCGCAAGTGTGGGCCAAGAGTGTCGCTTTCACGCGTGGAGTGTTGTATAAAACCTAAAAAAGATTTGCAATGATTTATAAAACATTAACCCCCTTACTAATAAACGTTGAGTAACGGTGGTATAGCTATACAATGTTGTCCTTATCTGTATTTGTGACACTTGAATTTGACAGGCCTCGTGTGGTTGCCGAGTTAGAATAGTGCCACTCCATGTCTTCCCGTGGATGTCGTAAGAGACGACTAAGGGAATAAAGGCTTGTAGTACTGTTAGGCGATGGGCTTGCAACCTGTCACTAATACGCTGGTAAACATCTTAGCCTAATTGTGCAAATTGTGGTTATAGAATTATCAACATATTTTAGAGATGTTTGTAATTCTGTAGCTCTGCCTACCCCACTCTGGGAACGAAGGCGTGAGATTATGTATGTATGTATGTGAATTTGACAGATAAGGACTAAACATTGTATAGCTATACCACCGTTTCTCAACGTTTATTAGCAGTGATCGGAAATAGGTGAGCTAATTTGCCTAAACTTGATGCATGTTCATTCAATAATGTATTCCCATCTCTCTCACGCATGAATGAATATGCGTCAAGTTTAGGCAAATTAGCTCTACCTATTCCGATCACTGTTTATTAGTAAGGGGGTAAATATTGATCCCAGTAAAAAAAAGTGCATTGGATCTTTTTTGTAGCAAATTTTATGTAGAGGTAAGCTTCAGCCCCACCCATCAGTACTTTTAGTATGTGGTTTAAAACACCATTCCCTACTACTAAGCCAAAATTCGCGTATACACGAGTTTTTTCCCTGATTTTCCTTCGTTGGGTAGGCTAGTAAGGCCCAATGTACATAATCAAGGTGAATTAAACTAAACTGTATACAAATGGGAATAAAGTTCATTTTCCTATCTTCTTCATGGAAATAACATTATCGAACACACATAATTGGACTTTATGGCCTTGCCGGTAGATTCATAGTCCCAATCACAAAAAACTCCCTGTTTGTACTATGGTAAATGCAAACACCCTAAGCTACTTAAGCCACCGACAGCGACAGACGCGACACACAGGTTCTGTCAGGAGACAAGAGACAGCAATGCACATCCTCTGCTCATACGGACCACTAATGCGCAACAGAAGTATCTTCATAGGGCGAGGTATCATGGACCCACAAGAGATACAACTCCTCACTGCCCAAAGCATCTGGAAATTCCTGGACGCAACGGGCCTTTGCGGTGAGCTCTAAACAAAGAGATCAGAAGAGAAAGCTCAGCAATGGTCAAAGTGGCACACAAGGCCCATCTCAACCCCCCCAATAATAATAGGCCACCGACGCTCTCGGTCTCAAGATAGAGATGTGATTGTACGTACCTGAAGCATAGAGTTGCAGTAAGAGTTGGGCAGGATTGCTTCTAGCGAAGGGAATTCGCTTTTGTTATAATTCGTAGCTTCCTCGGTTAAGTTGTGCTTGTTGAATCGGTCCACCTGCAACACAAGTTTAACCATGTTCATTAAAAGAAAAGAAAAAAGGAAAAATGTGGGCTGTTCGTAGTGAAATTGGCAACATGGCCCAATGTTTTTTATCCAAAAACAGCTGATAAAGAAGGTTAGGACTTTTGGTGGCATACCGTGATTCCGCTGTGAAAGCATAACAAGGGGCCATCAACCCTTTGTTGTACCTCGTTGCTATGGTAACGGCTCTTGGGTCACTCATTGAAACTATGATTTCAAAGCAATCACAAACCCATTTCTTTATGGGTTTTCGCCTAAGTGTGCTAAAAGTATATTTTATTGAAAAAAATCCTAGAAACTCTATCACTGGTGTCTCCTGCTTACGGGACAGAATAATAGCAAAAAGTGGATCGACCCACAAACAAAGAAACATTTAATTTTGAAATATGACAATACTGAAGGCCAAAATCAAAGTAGTATGTGTTATAATAATAAGGAAAAAACGACTCCTTGAATTCTAGAATGACTAGTATGTCACCAAGACGCTAACCCTACTGTAGTGGCACAATAGTGTAAAGTTAAACTTTGATTACATATTTGAATTTACGTCTTTTTAGTTTCGGTACAAAACTTTTACCCTCTTATTCATAAGCACACAATAGCTAAAGGGTGCTTAAAATATGCTTCAACCTTATTTTTTATTGTGACACTTCCATCTGATAGAAAGTAACAACGCATACTTTAACTATAATAAGTTTATAGTGCGATTATGAGTAAGGTGGTTATTTAAACAATACTTACTCACTGTATCTCTATTGTTTGTACCTTTTGATAATGTTTGGGAATCGGTTGCGTCGCGAATTTGCTCTCGTTCATTTTGGCAGCCGATAGGTCTTCTAATGTGTCCTCGATGTAAGGCATCTAAAATCAACATATTTTAACCCTTATTTAACTTTATTCATGTTATAGATTGTGAGTTTGCAGAAAGTGGCTAATAGTACTCCACCTATATTATTATTATTGGGCGGACGACGGATGCAAATTACGTCAAAATAATGGCGAACGATATCCGTAATATAGATATGACTACAATTGATTTAAAAAAAAGAGAACATCACTGCAAAAAAGTTATAGAATTTTATTGTTGACATAATTATATTTTTTTCTTTATTAGGTATTTTCAGTACATTCCTTTTATAGTTCACTATCTACTAGTATAGATAAAATGACCTCTCCATATCTACAGACGTAAGAGGCGCGTAATCGTAAAATGATACTCCAGTACTTTCTTAATATACAAAATATGTACTGATTTATAAAAAAAACTGAAAATATTTTCACACATGGTAAATAGTACTCGAAATTTAATAAAACTCTTATCCATCTTATGCTTTCGTCACCATATTGCATCCGTCATCCACCCATTAATTATTATCCCTATATTATATATTACTATGTTACTTAAGAAGAATTATTATTTTTTGTTCATTCTTTCGATTGGCATCATAAAAATACGGTGTTTTTTTTTTCACATTTAAATCGGTTCGATTCCCAGACGAAGCAAATATTTTTTAGAATATCTTTGAATGCAGTATTACTAACTTTTAAAAATAACATAAAGTCTTCTCACTAAAATCCTATCTACGATATTTAAGGTACTTTCCCTGCATGTCCCATAGTCTTGGGACGCCCTGTATAAGTTTTTCTCAGAGTGGTTAATTATTGCGCAATCACATGATTCTAAGATTTGGTAAAGTTAAAAAAATGGGTAGGGGCGCTGAACGAAATAAGTATTACAACTTCTGGTATATATGATTTTGATGTGATACGTATTTATTCGACCAAGAAACTCCTGTAACACTTGTCGGCTATTTGTACGTCGTTAAGGTCCAAAATTTGAAAGCGAGTTTCTTGGTCATCCATACTAATAAATAAATAAAAGAACAGAAGAGGAATGACAATAGAACACTTGATACAGCACGTCAGTTTCTTAGCCATTATGTAGCCTACGTAACAAAAAACTCAAAAATAATACCCAGCAACACACTATTATAAGAAATATTTATAAACTATTATAGACCAAAAAAATGCAATCATGCATTGGGATTAAAAAACCAAATGTAAAAGAGACGGAAGGCGACCCATAAAAAAGTACTATAGTTGTGTTAATCTAGGGTGATTCCTGTGCCACCTCAAATGAACACAATTGTTTTATGACTTTCATAAACACAACCATTGTTACAAATGTTCCGACGTTCTGTAATTTAAAAATAATCACCTCTTTTTAAGTGCTAGTATAAAAAGTGTTTACAAATTACAAATTACAAAATACGGCTGTCAAAGGGATCATCCTAATTTTACCAACTATGAGTGAAAGAGACAAGGTCAAATTTCGTTCTCAACTGTTCCATTTGTTCGAATTTTCATAAGTTCTAAATGTTCTTAGCACTAACAATAAGCATTTGGAAAAGTTAATTGATTCAGAAAAAAAAAACGTGGAACGAAAATTCGACTTCGACGTAGCAAGAAGAACCTAGCGAAGAATGGCGGTCAATACACCGACAATTGTTTAAATAACGCTCTAAATTTATTAGCTATCTTATCTGCTATATCGCCTAACTGCACGGCTAGCACAAGTTGTCCGCGGCTTGTTTATCGCTCGGATCTCCCTTTCTTTCTAGTCTGTAACGATAGAGACGCACTGAGCGACAAGCGAGAAATACAACTTGTGCTACCCGTGCTGGTCATACTGTTTTGATTTGACCAACCGGATCACCAGATTTCGTATTTATGGACAACAAAGCCAAGGAATTCGATTGCAGAGACACCAAAGCAAGAAGTTACTATTGAGCGAGGCTGGAGTTGTTTTTGTAGCGTTAGGTGATTAGGTTCTAAGTACCGCGATAAATAAAAACAAGAATACGACAGTATAAGTTTATTGTTAATCAACCCAAGTTTTTACGTAACATGGTATACTTACATGATTTCCCGCGAGCCAATTAAATCCAATGAAATGTTCTTTACCTGGTTTCTACGGGACGTTCTAGGGTTTGGTGCGTACCCGATCGGACCCTGCATTTTCATCGTTTTCAGTACCTCCGAGTCAATCGGCTTAGGTTTCCTATAAACAAACACAAGAATATTATTAATTTATTATTCATGTTGTGAACAAAAAATACAAAAGTTAAGACAACCGCACACCTACTTTCAATAAAAAAATGTTTATCATGTTAATCACAGTTCTGTAATGAGCATTGCTATCGTAAGCGTTTGGTAAACCAATCCTATAGCCTAATTTTTATTTGTAATCTTGTAAAAAAGTTATCCAAGCAACAGTTCATAACGAACTTCTGTAAGCCTGTGCCTATCATTATCACAGTCAGTTACGCCTCGTATCCTAAATACTTCTGCACTCGAATTAAACGAGTTTTAATTAATATCTGAAGGTTGCATAAATAACTATAATTACAAAGGGTGATGGGAGATTTTGTTTGGACCCCGCCCCCATCCCCCAACAGTCACGGGATGTACCTATTTATTTATTAGGACCAAAAAAAGGAAAAATGTGCTTACTTTTAAAGAAATTCTATACGATACGATTATAGTCTCGAAATCGAAGGATGGTTTTTTGTTGTACAAATTAATAGGGTAACGGCACCAATGATGGACACTTTTAGCTGATAGGCACCAGTAATGGAAACTTCACTCTTAATTCAAATTTCATACGGTCCTAAATTGATTGTTGCAAAACAAATGAATAACCTTTATCTTCTGTAAAATAAGAATGAATTGCCTATCATTGGTCCTTGTCCATTACTGGTTCCGTCACGCTACACAATTTATAGGGTATATGACATAACTATTCATTTGTACAACAAAAAACCATCCTTCGATTTCAAGATAATAATTTAGTTTATTAGAAAACATAATGATAGTAACGCGGGAGCTACTGGGCTTTCGGCGCAGTAAGGTAGTACATATGGAGTTACCTGTAACCCTTCTTAAAAAAGGAGTCCGGCAGCTCGTTGAACCATCGCTGGCCGGCGAGCGGCGGCAGTGTTACCGACGAGAAATTAAACTTCTCGCTGAAACCCGCGAACGGGACGTTGGGCGCCGTGTCTGCGAACTCTGTTGACCTGAGAAATTAATGTAGCCTAAGTTACTTTAACAAACTCAATGGTTCTTTGTACAATAGACTTGCAAACAAATAGATGGCTCTAATGGGAGGCCATCGCCGGCTCTAGAAATATGTATATGCAACCTAGAAGAAAAATTGATTATTAAGGCAGGAATTCAAAGTACAGTTCAAGAGGTCTTAATAAGTCATTTGGGTTCGGGTTAAGTAGGTAGTCTATCGCACTGTAGCATCTTTCTTATTTACAACACCTACGTTCAAAAATATCAAGCCACTGCCACTTAAGATTAAGGATAGAACCATTTCAGGTGCTGCGTAACATTGCAAGGTATCAGGATAGTGTAAGGATTTTTTTGATCCTTGAACATTATTTATGTATGTGTGTATATGTAGTTTGAAGTTTGTAAAAATTTTTGGAGTAAAAAATTGTAAAGGTCACATCAATGATAATATAAAATATCAAGTCACCGAATACTCCTCCCTGAACCATACCACTCCACTTGGAACAGAAAGACACTTAACTAGAAAAGTTTTTGAAGACCGGCTTGCTGTTGTGCTGCGGGGAGAACAGGGGTAGGTGTCCGGACTGGTCGCCGAACACTAGCGCCTGGCTGGTACCTGACACGTCCCTCACACTACATAGAGATGAGGCAGTCTCCACTTGGCACCGAATACACTTACCTAGAGAAGTTATTGAAGACGGGTTCGCTGTTGTGCTGCGGGGAGAACAGGTGCAGGTGTCCAGACTGGTCGCCGAACACTAGTGCCTGGCTTGTGCCTGACACGTCCATTACACTGCATAGGGATGAGTGTGTGTCCACCTGAAATTGAGATTACCATACAATACTCTTTACGCGGTTAGCCTAGATCAGGGTATCTCAAAGTAGGATACGCGAACCACCAGGGGTTCGAAGGTGATCGGCGAGGATTCGAAGATTGACTTATTTAGAATTAAGATAGAAATTGATTGAGACCTGGAACCTAAAATCAAAAACTTGGCACCAAAGCGACAGCGCTTTTAGAGCTTAAGTATCAGAGAACTGGAACCTAAAATCAGGAACTCGTCACCAAAGCGAAAACGCTTCAAAACTATATTAGCGAGACCTCGAATCTAAAAACAGGAACTCGTCACTGAAGCGACAACGCGCGCTTTTAGAGCTAAAGAAGCTAAGTCCTGGAACCTAAAATCAGGAACGCATCACCAAAGCAATAGCACTTTTAAACTAAAGAATCGGAGACCTGTAACCTAAAATCAGCAGGCCTATTGCCTAACGCACTCGCAATCGCAACCGTTTTCGTTTTCACTGACTCGACTGTATAAACAAGTTCATGACTAGACGAAGAAGAGTAGAGAAGTTTACGAAGCATCACTGAGTTTCACATTTATTTTAAAGCAACATTTATTGCGAGTGCGTTAGGCAATAGACCTGCAGGAACTCGTCACCAAAGCGATAATGCTTTGAAACTAAAGTAGCCCAGACCTGGAACCTCTTTAGCTATAACTAACCTGGAATACAGAGTGTTTCTCCCCAGAGCCAGCATTAACGTGAATCAAGGACACATGCCCATCGCTGGACAGCGCGACGGCCCTTCCGGAGAACGCCGGTACGTAGTGGAGCAGGAGTGGGGGGGAAGCGGTGGGGATGGTCCAAGCGCTCTCTCCCGTGCCGCGCAGGCGCCGCACGTCCCACACTATCACGTAGGGTTCCGCTACAGCCACGTTGTTGGCGCTACAATAAAACAGTAATATTACAAAAGCTGAAAAGCGTAGTATTTTTGTTTTTCTTTATTAACCTTACGTCGAATACATGTGTCACTCACACGCCAAACATGTTTGCTATGCTATGCAAATTACACCTTATTAATACGAAATAAAGTCTCTTATAATCTTGTGATGGCTGTAGCCGTCGTGGCGTCAGTGGCCCGACTTTCAGTTGACGGTCAGAGCCGCCGGTGGCGTTCAAACGTTTAATAAAAATCATTTTCTCAAAAATGTCCGGAAATGTTGACATTCCTATCTACATATTAAGACGCGAAGTACATAGTTTACTGACAGTTCTCAAATTAAAAAAAAAAAACATTGCGTGCTCGCTCCACAAGCCCGCAATGTTCCATACAAATTCCATTACTATCTACCTTGTAACTTTTTAAAAAGTGAAAAGGGCCATAATAAAATGAGGGCACAAGTCTTATACATCCAAATTTTACTCGAAACATAACTTTTTTATTTGTGCCTGGAATAGCTTATGTTTTTTTAAAAACAAGAATTGCGTTTAACTCCTTGTCATAAACAAAAAGGCGGTAAGGAGTGATGGTTTTTTCACATGATGTTTCTGTTTGTATGCAATTCAAAAAATGAGTTCAAGCGATGAAGATTTGACTCCAACACAATTTTTTTCTTGCGATTTTTGAGAAAAGCACTATATTTGCCTCGGCAGGAACAGCAATTGCGGGCTTCGTATTTTTAAACGGACTCGCAAGCTCGTCCGTTTAATTCAATACTCGGCCCGCAATTGCCTACTTCCATGCCTAGGCAATAATGTACTATTAAAAGCACCAGATGCACAAGGCGCTTTTAATATACTAGATTTGAGAAGTTTACTTAATTTAAATTTCGTTATTACGTTTTTCTTTATTAAAGTAATCAAAAAAAATGTTAAATTACGACTTTGCTGGCACAGCTTTTATATGAGACAGCTTTTGACGCATTAACTGAAGAAAATAAATCTATTTGAGAAAAAATATGGATTTTGTTAACAATAATATTTTATCTAATAAATAACTACTTGAAGCATAAGAACGTGTCAGATATCATTCAGTAATTTATAATTACTGGTCACTGTAGCAATCCAAAAAAAATTAAATAACTGATGAAAGTAGATATAACAAGGTGTTGCCCACGCTGTCACCTTAAACAATACATAATCAAAACCACTCACGAATTGGTGAATCCGCACGTGATCAGCAAGTCTCCCTGCATGTCCAGGTCAGACAGACACGCCGTGTGCGCCCTGAACGAGTGTTTAGCAGTCTCAGGACTCCGCAGGTCCCTCAGTGCCACGGTACCACTGGCACTTCCACATGCCACCATCGAACCGCCGCCGGAGCGGAGTACGGCACAGCCTTCATCTGTGATTGGCTGGAGGGATAAGAAGTTTTTAAGAGGGGCTGGGAGGAGTCGGAGGCTTTGCTGTGATTGGTTAGTAAAATAGGGACTGGGGAAACTTCGCTCATAAGCAGAATCTGTATTGGACTATTAAGCCCGTTGCAGACGAAGCGCAGTAGCATGCCCAAGTACTAATACTTTGGACAATAATTTAGTCGTGTAAACATATTTTGCATTGTAAAAAAGCGAATGTAATTTGGTTAGTTATACTCGCTTTGCGGTCCTTACGCGAGTGACTCTTTTGCCCTCTCTGCGTATGCTTGAGCAAGTACTTCGCAAGCTACTGCGCATCGGCTACAACGGGCTTTAAAGATTTACTGTGAAACAATTCTAACAAAAAGCATTGAAAACCCTAATAGCTTCAATACTTAGGAGATTCTCACATATGTAGCCTATGGCACCCCTTAGTTAAACACGAATCCAACGATCCCCGCACTTTAAGGTCTGTCAAGGCGTTTAGCCTACAGAAGGTCACAAAGAAACACGGACAGATACATACATACATTCATAAATACATACATACACCTGAAAAGCGTTGCCCTCCTCTTTGGGAAGTCGGGTAAAACAATTAAACAATTTAAATTAGATGGAATTACTTTAGTAAAGATAAAGATTTATTGTATGGTTTGAGTAAAGTTGCTAGTATGACATAATTCTCTCTGGTTTTCCAGGCACTCGCAAGCGCATTACCAATTGAGCAAGGCGTAAGGCGCTACCAGAAACCGCAATTGATATACATAAGTAACTCTTCAAACTAAATTGGCACATAATACATTTATTATTAATAAAAACCTGGAGCGCAGTCTTGTTCTTTACCAAATATTAAGAAATCTGACCTTAAGGTCAAAAGAACAAACCACGAAGAATACAATACTATGCTGACTTTGTTCAAAAAGCTAGGGCTTACATGAGAATGCTTTAGTTAAAATAATATCAAATACTCACAATAACCGTTTCCACCATCTTGGTGAGATCCAAGTCTATCAGCTTGTCCTGATGCCCGCCCATCAACAGCTTCGAAGTTCCAGCTTGGTACAGACACTGCATGTCAGTCATGTTTCTCGATCTGTGAAACATCTAGTTGACTCTTATAGATTAAGGATGGGCACAATACATATATTATTATGTACATACGGGCTGTTTATAAATAATGTGTATAAGTGACTAACTGACGGACAACGCAGTCTTATTTAATTAACCGCTCAGACTAGGTACTTTAAGTTTGGTATTCTTTGTTTTTATGACTGATAATCGAATTAGAAAATTGACTCTTATGATATTCACAATAGGCTCATATTCCACTGACAAATATCATTGGATAGGGTGCCTGAAAATCCTAAGGTTATATTGGTTATTGATATCTAAAGGACGCCCGCGACTTCGTACGCGTGGATAGGTTTCCCGTTACTCCCCCTATTTTAACCCCTTCGAGGATGAATTTCCAAAAATCCCTTCTTAGTGCACCCCTATGATATCCAAGGAACCTTTCCTCCAATTTCAAGTCTTTCAAGTCTCTAGGTCCGGTTTTGGCTGTGCGTTGATCGATCAATCAGCCAGTCAGTTTCTGCTTTTATTAAAAAGTTATATTCTATTTTGTTTTCTATTATATTCATTAACATTGTTCAGCAACAGTTCTCATTAGTAGAGGAAAATGAAAAGGAAAACTATAACAAACAATCAACATTAATTAAGTATATATTGTACCTATGCGTGAACTTAGGAATTCCTCTCCTTATCTGATGACGTAATGTCGTTTTGGTCAAAGCATAGATCCCAGCTTCATTGGTCACTATGTCCCTAACCTCCTCTGATTCGTGGATTTGAAATGATGTGTATTTCTGCATCCCTGGTCCATAGTAAGAAGTGACATGCCCCTGAAATAAAAAAACAAATGGCAGAGAGACAACTCACAAATCAACCTTGCCTATAGGCGTACAACTTAATTGAGAACCGGGGTAGGCATGAGGTGCAGGGAGAGGACAACGGTGACCAGCGGACCTTCAAATACCTCAATTTTATGTTAACGTTATAATTATATCGTTATTCACAGGCTATAACGTTGAAAAACTCTGATTACATAACGGTATTCATCACATCGATATAAACTTCATAACGATACATAATAACGATGTTAAAGCGAAAATTTCGTTGGTCTTAGGTAGGATTCGAACCTACAAACAACAACGATAGATGGCGTCAGCATACCCTCCGAGTATAAAAATCAAGCGATCACTAATTTCGTGGATCTTAAGTAGGGTCTTGGTGGCATAATTGGTAATGCGCCTGCATCAGCCTGGAGAGCCAGAGGAGATGTTGGTTTGAATCCTACATAAGACCAACGTTTTTTTTTCGCTTTAATATAGTTTATAATTTCGTAACGGAAGTTTCGATTAAATATCGATAACGTTACTCGTCAAACGTCACCTCTATTACTGTATTACTGCTGCATTTAACTTCACTGGTTCGTGGCTTCATTGCCGCCTATCTAATGCATCGTAAGAATCACCAGGACCTGCGTCGCTATTGTCTAACGTACTCGCAATCGCAATCGGCTTTAAAGCGGAACAATTGTTTTCACTTTGTATGCGGACAAGCCTTCGATTTTCAAAATGAAAACGATTGCGATTGCGAGTGCGTTAGCCCCTCTGGTGCAAATGGTGCACATTTCTTTGACTTAAGGCATTAAAAGCACACACACACCGGAAAAAACGCGCTATTCATAACGTTATTATAACGTTATTCTAGTTTTGTATTGTTTTTTATTTTGTTGTGATGTAGCATAACCTTATTTAAAAAAAAAACACTTAAACTCATTATACTTCAGGGGTTAAAATAGGGCTAACTCTTTGGTATGTCAACTCAAGCATAACGTCTCAAGAGCCAAGGCACAGTTTGAGATATCAGAAAATAAACCAGCAATTGAAAAAAAAAGAAACTTTAAATGGGTAACTTTATATACCCTATTGTTTTTACTCGTCATTTCAAACTTACCCCTTGATTACCCATCCATATCAGCTCCTCATGCTTGTCAAACTGCACAGCGGACACTCCAAACCTGTTCCCGCCATCAACGAGGATGCTGCTTCGCACCTTGTACTCTCCTTCTTGGCTGGGCACGGTAAAACTTGGAGTGTATTCCGCTGGGAATTGATCTACGGAGAAATGTTCATGCTTTTACCTGTATCTAACTCATTCAATTATAACATACGATTTATAGTTTTTTTAAAAGGTGTATACAATACGCATTGTCCCAAGGCTATTCCGCACAGATGGTAAGTATTGTAGATAGAGAAAATTTTGAGAAATGTACCCAACAGTGGGCAGTGAGAGATAAAAAGAGAAAGGTAGCTTGATGCCATCCTTTTTTCAGGTTTTGTACAGTACGACCACAGAACAGAAAAAACAGTAGAAGTGTCAAGTGGGCGTGTAACGCGTGGCATGGTTATGCGGAGTTCCGCGCAACCTACCATACTTTTGCCGCGATCGCTTATTTCGATATTTCTGAAAAAGGAAATAAATCCAGAAGCATGCCTTATTTTGGAATGTAATAACGACAGCCGCACCAAAAACATTTTCCATGGTGCGTGTTGTTTTTATGATAGTTTGAGTATTGGTTACAGTTTTATTAAGCTACAAATTACAGTTTACAGGTTACAAGTTATCATTTGACACAACCTTGACCAATGGCGACCAGCCATTTGAGCAGTGTTGCCAGTTTAGACCTGTAAAATTGTAATTTGTAGCTTTATAAAACAGGCCCCTGGTCTGATACTAAGCGAAGCTCACGCCACTTCCACTGTTTTTTCTATTCCGTGAGTACGACAAATGTGGAGAAATTACCAAATTTAAAAACACCTTTCTCATAAGTTCAACTGTAGAAAATGTGAAATGCATTGTCAGGAATGATAAAAAAACTCTGCTCGTCCTTTATGTATTAATAGACGTGAAATGTAGTGCTTATTGTTAAGGTGGATTTCCAGTGAGTTCTGGTAGTGGTAGTGGTCAAAATAAACAAGTAAGACAGTAGACCGATACAGCTATCCTTAACTGTCAACCTACCCCATGATGAAAAGTAATCAAGTCAATTGCAACATCGTCAAAATATCAGGAACTCATGAATATATTAAAACCCATGAGAACCCTTTTATTATTTTTATCATCATGATCATCTTGACCTTATCACAATCATTTGGGGCAGCACGGCATTTATTATCTTCCAACCATCCTTATCAGCCATCGTCGCAGTATTCACTCCCTAGTTTTTCAGGTCACTCATCACTCCATCCATCTCTTCTAAGGTCTCCCCCCTTCCATTATAGACCTCCACATGAACGTACAGTTCAGTTTTTAGGGTTCCGTACCCAAAGGGTAAAAACGGGACTGTATTACTAAGACTCCACTGTCTGACCATCTATCTGTCTGTCAACAGGCTGTATCTAATGAACCGTGATAGCTAGACAGTTGAAAATTTCACAGATGATGTATGCCGCTATAACAACAAATACTAAGAACAAAATAGTTTTTTTTCGCTGTTTTTTTGCTCGATATTAATAACGGCATCAGGTAGACGTTTGAAATATTCACAGAATATTTAGTTGTATGTTCACTTTAAAAATAAATACTTAAATTAAAATAAAATAAATATTCAAGGGGGGCTCCCATACAACAAATGTGATTTTTTATAGATAATGGTACGGAACCCTTCGTGCGCGAGTCCGACTCACACTTGGCCGGTTTTTTAATATTAGGTAGCGCATGATTAATAATCAGGATACTTGAAAAACTTTCTAAAACTTTGTTCCAGATCCGTCACAAGACATTCAAGACGTTCATTGTATTTTCTTTAAATTGTGGTCCCTGACTTTTTATGATAAGTTGTTGTCAAATATGCAACCAATATGCCCTATTTTCAAGTTAAGTCAAACTAGTTAGTATTCGAAACATTTGTTAATACATGTTCTTTAAATTACTTTTAAGACTGTTTTACTTCTTTGTAATATTATACAATATTAGATAATTTTTAGTATAACAATTTCCCCATTTTAGAATTAGAATTCCGTTATGCTAATTGAAGAAAATGAATTATTAATTTTGTTTTAGATAGACAACAGCATACTTAATTCATGTTAGTACATCTCACACTTAAAAGGTTTTAAACATTTAAATAGAAGCCTAAATAAATAAAAGAAACCAACCTAGCATTTAATACAGCTGTAAAAATGTATTAATTTTCTGCTCAAGTTAAAATACTGTCAAGAACTTGTTGGCTTGAATATCTTACTCAAGGTCTTTAATACAATTTTAACTGATTTTGATTAACTCTATTGATTTCTTAGATCGCTTAACGTCCTTTCGAGCGTTTTGCGGATACAAGCAATATCGATTGAAAATACTTACCAGACTGTTCTGTTGGCATACCCAGATCGTTAAAATGGTACTCCATTGTCAGAATTTGAGTACTTGTTAACCGAATTCAACACATCAAATAACTAATATTATACCTACATCACAGAATGCAAGGAATATACCGGTTAAAATTCAACTAAATAGTTATTTTGCGGCCCGGTAAAAGAAACACACGCAAACTCGCAAAGTAACGCAAACCACTTATTATAGTACGGTGGACATCAGTGTTTGCCATATGTCAAAACTTGATATAGCATTCACAACTGTATTTTCTGAGTAATAGGGAACTAATAAATGAAAAATAAAACAGTGCGTTTTGATTACTGTACACTGTGACATGGCGTAGCGATGCAATAACGGATTTAGTCCGGTATTTTTCACAGCTATAGTTGATATTTGATAAACAATTTTGGGCTTTATGAGGAACATGTTAAAGCTTATATCAGCATGACCGATGACACATTATTTATCTGATAAAGAGGAATTTAGGAATAGTAAACGTTAGCACCTGTCAAACGGATTTGCAGAGGCGTTTTTTAGGTTTGGAAAAATAAATGCGTGTAAGGCACCATAAATAGGGAAATGTCTTAGATTGTATGTATAGGGCTTGTGCACGGTTTGTGTAAACCGTAGTGATTATATTCTCTAAAAGGGGGTGATAGACGGGCGAGTAAGTACGCCATACTTGGGTATTTTCACGAAAATTGTACCCAATTAAGCACTGAAATTAAGTAACTTTAACTTGGTCAGTTTTGGCGGCCGTCAATTTATAGCTAAATATTCATTACAAGACTGACAAAGTTAAAGTTCCTTAATTACAGTCCTTAATTGGTTACACTTTTTCGTGAAAATGCCCAAGTACGGCGTACTTGTTTACTCGCCCGTCTATCACCCCTTTATGGGTTTGTGTATAAGTAGGTAGTCAAATAAAATATTACCTGTTCCATTGTACGGCCTAAAGCCCCCCATACATGTACAGGCCGATCGGTTCAGGCCGAACTGCGTCAGTTCCGCCTGACCGGATCGAGTGGCCATACATGTAAAGACCGTTGTGTTCAGGCCAAACTGCGTCAGTTCCGCCTGACCGGATTGAGTGGACATACATGTAGATGTAGAGGCCGCTCGGCTCAGGCCGAACTGTGTCAGTTCCGCCTGACCGGATCGAGTGGCCATACATGATCGTTTTTCCAACGGCTAATCGTTCAGGCGGACGGATGCGATTTGCCTTCAGGCCAAATTACCAGAGATCGGAATAGGTAGAGCTAATTTACCTAAACTTGATGCATGTTCATTCAATAATGTATTCCCATCTCTCTCACGCATGAATGAATATGCGTCAAGTTTAGGCAAATTAGCTCTACCTATTCCGATCTCTGCAAATTACACATGTATACGCGATGCTTTTTTGCATCCGGTCATGGAGTTCTATCCGATCAGGAAAACCGTTCAGGCGGACGGATGCGATTTGCCTTAAGGCCAAATTACACATACACGATGCTATTTTGCATCCGGTCAGTTAGAACTGAAGGCAAAACGGATCATGTATGGAGGCCTTAATAATAATAAGCAAAATAATATTTATATATTATGCGATTAAGAGAAATTCAGGAAAATATATGATGGTAAAATCGTAACTGAATACCTACTGAGTAAAATCACGAATGGGGATAAAGACGACTGGAAAAAATTGATACGTGGAATTATCGACTTTGGATAATAGATCGATAGTCGATACACCAAGTTTGTTTAGGTGTAGCTAGCGGCCGCACGGCAAGGTCGGCAAGCAAGGATGATCGTTACACCCTCCTTCTGAGTCCTTCTGTAGGTAACCCTCGTCTCAAATCACCCGTTTCACTCGCGCTTGCAAGAACCGGCAGAACCGGGAATCTCAGTGCCTACCGACCCCTTCCAAGAACCGGGAAATGGAATTCTCGGATCCGGTCCCGTTTCTGCAATTCTGCATGCCCTAATTTGTACTTTATTATGTTACGAGAAAGCCCTAGTGCTTAAAATTTGAATTTGGTAAGGTTCCTTGGGGTGTACTGTGTAGAAACTACTGGTTGGATTCGGAATGGTTCTCAACTTCTCACCATCATAGATACCTAGTACTTACATTGAAATTGTACTCGTGCGTGATGTCGATACTTTTAAATACAAGTTATAAAATAATACTAAGTACCTGCTAATAGTAGAAATATTTTCATGTTAACGTAAAAGAGTTTATTATATAACTAGCGACCCGCTTTCGCTTAGCTTCGGTTTATGTGAGTTTTCTGGAACACACGTACGTAAACCAGAATTTATTTTAAGTACATACCAACTTTCCGTGAAAAAATATCTAACAGATCGTGAAACCTCATCAAAATCTTTGTTGCGTGGTTTAGTAGGAGTTAGCGGATATACAGAAAGACTATGAGTGCACTATGGGATTTTTGTAAATTCATCTCCTAAGGGGTTAAAATAGGGGGTATAGTGGGAACCTAATTCTACGCGTACGAAGACGCGGGCGTAGGTAATCTAGTTGATTAAAAAAAGAAGAAATAAAAGTGGTTAAATGTGATTAATCAATTTACTTGTCAGGCATTCACTTTTTATTATTAAACTGTAACAGCTGTGTGCAGTATGTATTTTTTATCCAAACCTCTCCCAAGAAGAAAGATAACATATTTGTATCTTTTTTTAACAATATATTTGTGTTCGTTCATCTTAGCTTTTCACCCAATCTCATAATAATGTTCATTAAACAATAAAAAAATCTATAAAATACTGGAATTAAATATAATACAATTAAATTAAAGCTTAGGCGACTGATGTCGGTAGAAAATGCTGATAATAACTCTTTGTAAACTCTGTCATTAAGTCTGGCATGGCCTCGGGTAGTGTGGTGACGAAACGGGCGGGGCTGCCTGAATATCTTGCAAACGAGGGTACAACAGTCTCCGCAGGTAAAACCGAATTATCTTCAATCATACAGCAGTCCTTTAGAACACATCTCCGGCCCTGGAAAAAAAGATTAGAAATACTCATTGACACCAATTCAACACAATAACCTATTAATATCAGGATACTTCTCACACAAATTGACCTAGTCCCAAACTAAGCTCTAGGCTTGTACTATGGATACTCTTTTAAATGTGCAATGTGGGTAGATTTAGTAATAATGAATAAAAAAAGGCAGCTGAGGAATCCAGTCCGTCTTCGGAATCTACAGCTTATTCGTGTGCTCAACTCTAAATTAGTAAGTTATAATAGGTACTAGATAACAATATAAATACTTAAACATATTACATGGTGTAGGAGGAGATAGCAGATATACAAACAGACATAGAAAGTGACTTTGTTTTATACTATGTCAAGATTCTTAACCTACACCATAATCTACCAACTTTTTTTTCTTCATTGATGCAACTGTGTAACGTTGTACATTGATATCAATTTTAAATGCAATATTGTTGTTTTGCATTACTTTTATTAACACTAAAATGCGGCAATCAAATAAATGGTCAATTTTATAAAATTATATAAATAACTAGCTTTTTCCCGTGGCTTCGCTCGTGTCAAATTTGGAGTTTTTTTTTTTTCAAAGCGGGTCTTTCCCTGCCCAAACAGTACAATTCAAGATCCAGATGAATTTTAGAGACAGTGGGGTTTTTTATTCAAGGGTTAAAAAGTACAGTCAACTTGCACTAATAAGCCTTTTAATAGTTGGTTTGGATACTTACGATGACAACATTCTTTCCGATGTAAACATAAGAGCCAACAACGGCTGCGTTAACAACTGTGTTCTCACCAACAAAAACATGGTCACCCATTTGAAGAGGGAAGAATGCTACCCTGGAATTTAAAATAAGAAACATTTAAAAACTAGTAATAGAATAACGAACAGTGTTTTTTATGCTAAGACAGATTCTGGCTGTTTGTACGCACCCTTTGCTAAATTTCTTAAAAGGAGGCCGTATCACTGAACCTTTACTGATGATACAAAATCGCCCAGTTTTCACATTGGCTAGATCTCCTCTGATAATCGCGTCGCTTTGAACAATTACTTTTCCATGTAGCACAATATTCTGGGAACCACATAGAACCGTTTGCCTGCTAACTTTGTTGCCAGAAGCCTGTAAAAAAAGAATAATTTGGCAATCGTAATTATATCAATATCACGTCGATAATAAGAGGCGAATGTTAACGTAGGATATCTTACAGTCTCAACATATTCTGATTTATTGTAATATGTGTCTTCAAGTTCCATTTTATTGTTTTATTAATGTAAAATTTGCAATATTTTCCCGATTTGTCGATGTGTTGCTCATCACAGTCCGAGGCGTTTGACAGCTGACAGTTAAGCTGACAGTGCTGACATTGACACTCTGTTTGCAGTCATTCGAGTTAAAGTTTTAAATGATGATAAATAAATGTTATCTTTAAAAAAAACACAATGTTAACAAAATGTTCACTCATCACCTTCTATACAACTAGTTTTATTTTCTCAGAGTTGTCTCTAATCTAACATACAATTCCATAATATTATTTATCTTTTGTGCCTTATCACAAGTAACTGGCAACTTCATAAGAAAAAAAGTTGTTTGATAGCCATAAAACTGGAAAAAAAAAACGACTGAACTTTTTAATCTTTTATGGCTTGAAAATTCATTAGTGCCTTCATATTCATCCTGCAATAAAACAATTAAGTATTGATTTTATTTTATTTCGTCAAAATTTTATAAATAATATTATTTTTTAAATATAGTACGGGGTTTCCTTTAAGTTAAGTTATTTGCAAATGTTATTAAAATGCATTTAATATTACTGCTACTGTGTGGCACAAAACTTTAAATCCATCGTCATCTAATAAAAACAAACATTGCCAATAATGCCGCGCAATTTTAATTTTGCATCTTTTATGACAAAGACGTGTTAATAATTACAAAAGTACTGTAAAAGTGGTTTATTGTTGAATGAAAGTTTCAAATGGATAGATACATAGTTAGAGAGCCTCGCGTAGGAGCCGGTGAGATATTTAATTATCTGTTTCATATCATTTTAAAATAAAATTTCTTATAGCCAAATGTGCAAGTAGGAAATAGCATTATGAATAATATTTTCAGAATGTCTACAGGGAAATCAAATAATAGCCTACCCAATGAGTTCAGCAGGGAATAACATGATGTGAGTAATTTTAGGTGCCTAAGTAACGAGACAGAATTTTGCATATTTTACTAGGGTGAGGTCGGTCGGCAAGTTATACGTCTAGACGTTCCTTCCATCTCAAGGCTTCATCTGCGGTTTTTTCTTTGTTTTCGTATTCGTTGCACGTTTTTATTGACTCGTAATAAATGCTCCATCTTTTCTCTTTTTTCGTAAGTCTAGAAAAACTAGTAGGTACGTTGTTCTGAATATTATTTTTTATGTTGTAAAATAGTCCAAACTTTATTTATTTACTGCTATAGGTCAGTAAGTAGGTACGTTAATTTACCTAATACTTTTAAAATATGTGCTTACGAGTTTACTGGCATGTTTTTCTTTGTAACTTTTCATCGTTCGCTTTTTCCGGGATAAAAAATAAGTCGATAAGTAAGTTAAAGTAAAAAAATATTTTCAACTCGCTTTTGTTTTTTTTTTGCTTTGCTTATTTTTGATTCTTAGTAGAAGAACCAATTCTAACTGCTTAGTGTGATTTTTTAATAAGATAATTTTTGACACATCCTTACATCGGTAACTTTTGCAAATTATGTATTTTTAACCATTATCTTGTGTATGCGTGGTTGTTTCGTACACAGTTTTTTGCTATTCCTAATTAATATTCAACCCATGACATCAACGATTTGAAATCAACAACCTACTTATAGCGTGTCTCATGCATCATGCATTGTCAGAAAACTTTATCCAACAAAATGCTTCAACACAACAACAATGTAATTATATGGACTGCCAACTCGAGCAAAGTCTTAGAAATAAGAGACAAAATTATCGCATTTCTGAGTGGGGATATTTCGAATTCAAATAGTTTTTCTTTGTCGAATCAAATCGGAGAAATACTGGAAAAGGGCCGGGTCTTAAGTGCTACCCGAAACCGACGTGCACACATGACTTGATGTATGAATGTGGAAGAAGCGAAAGAGATTTGTCAGGATCGTAGCAGGTGGAAAGAAGTGGTCTCTGCCTACCCTTCTGGGAAACAGGCGTGATTTAAAGTATGTATGTAAATAGTTTTATCCATCACAGTTGCGAGTGTGTTTCTGTGAAGAATAACATAGCAAACAAAGCTATATGCTTTTGTCGGTTTAAATAAATTAAGCATGTAAAATCTTTCTAGCCCCGAAACATACTACGGGCCGTACGGCTCAGAGTTCCAGAATGTTCGGGTAGATAGGTACCCAAGCTTACCGCAGCCTTACGCCCAAGCAAACGTAAGTGCACTTACATGTTTTAATAAACGTAGGTTTCTTACACGAGTATCGCATTTGGGCTGGAACTTTAGGAGCTCTTAAAATGTGGGTCATGGTACCTAATGTTATGTATGAAAATAATTTAGAATAATTTGCTGCGTATCCCACTTCTGAGGGAAAGGTTATATACCACTAGCTTTGTTTAACTTACACCGTACCTCACATTTAATTATACACCGTTCTTTTATAAGAAGGTGATAGGTACTACCCCAGTTGTACAGCTAACCGTGATCGTAAAGAAAATTTCTAACTACGGGATAACTATCGCTGTCGAGTATTTAATATTGTCTCCAAATAGCGATAAATTCAGCTTTTTTAGTACGGATCCTTTTGTAGATGATGCACAGTCAACAAGCGACTATGATGTCAGGAATCGATCCCGCGTACTTGGCTGCGTATTCCAATAACAACACCCAGTTTATGGCAGGTATAAATCTAAGCTAACTTTTTAGTACCTATATACAAATTTTACCATATTGCCACTATTATTCATTGCATTCTTGAATAGTCTGGAACTTAGACCTGCGTCGCTATATTGCCTAACGCACTCGCAACGGCAATAAGCTTCAAAGTGGAACAATTGTTTTCATTTTGTATGCAGACTGGCCTTCGATTCTTAAAATGAAAACGATTGCGATTGCGAGTACGTTAGGCAATAGCCGCTACTACCTGAGGGCCCTGCCAAGATGCACTACGCTAACTAGCGTTTCTATTCGTTTCGTTTTTAAGCCAATCGCGTCACTGGGAGATGACGTGATACGAAAAGTCACGTGATCTACCAGTGACGCGATTGGTTAAAAACGAAACGAATAGAAACGTTAGTTAGCGTAGTGCATCTTGGCAGGGCCCACTGATCACTCCTTCTATCTTACTAGTCTTATTAAGTAAACACTTTAATAATATAAAATACCGGTTAAGTGCGAGTCGGACTCGCATACGAATGGTTCCGTACTGTTCTTGTATGGGGCTTTTTTTTTCATTGTTTCATGTTATAGCGGCAATATAAATACATAGGTATCTAATATAGAATTGTAACTGTCTCTGTTTATGAGATATAGCCCGCTGATAGACAGACGGACGTACGGACGGACAGCTGAGGCTAGTAATAGGGACCCGTTGGAACCATTTGGGTACGGAACGGTAAAAAGATATGAGTTTATATATAAGTGTTTTAGTAAACACTACAAGTAACGTTGAATGGACTTTGCATGTAATTACTGCTTTATTATTACCTCATTCTCAATATTCCGTACCGTTATCATAATCATGCATAAAATCCATGAATATTTAAAATACAATTTTACATTAAACTCAAAGGACATCAACAAATGCAAAGAGAGGTGCAAATGGAAAGGCAAATGCAATTTCGACCCGATCCGCCGTTCGGAAGTGACTATCAGAATCGCAACTTGATGCCGGTTGATAGAAACAACTGTAAATACACTACGCAAGTTTCTAATGGTGAGTTGCAATTTTATAGAGGGAAATTAATGTAGAATATAGAATGTAGAATGTCGGCTGTCTATCGCTGTCACACATTTATGTAGAACAAGACAAGACATACAGTGCCTCTATTCTACGCAGTAAAAACTATATTATCGTCTTTGACCTGTTATTGTATTGTCAACGTTTTGATAGCTCTTATATTTACTTGACGGTAATGGCGGTCTATTTAAAAACTGTACCAAAACAGGTCATAGAGTGTCTAATGAAAGTTGAACCTGACAAAGAGGGGCAAATTAAAAAAACCTTCATATTTTATTACCGATCAATAGGAATAAACGATTTTGATACTTTCCTTTTTTTTTCTTTTTTTTGGAGGGCACTAAGGGAGAGAAAACGCGTACTTCTATATATTCTATTCCTATTTTGATCGGTAATAAAATATGAAGGATTTTTTAATTTGCCGCTCTTTGTTAGGTTCAGCTCTCATTAGACAGACTCTAGACGATATGGTTTTCTCGGCCCTGGCATCTGCCAATTTGTAATGCTAGAGAGAGTGAGAAAGCGATAGCGATAATTGTTTTTTTGTTGGATAAACAAAAATTATCTCGGTTTCTCATTTCAACCCGAACCTAATCTACTTATATTTAGCAATTAAATTTCGTATTTAATTATTTTAGATTAAATACAAAATTCTCCAGCATAACATCTAGCTTAAGGAAAAAATAAAATTCGGAATTTTAAGGTGTTCCACGATCAGATAGGGGATGTGTTAAATATGAAAGGGCCAGGTCAGGAGTAGGTAGGTACCCGCTAAACCAACGCACGTGTATGAGTGTGCGGGAAGCGAGGGAAATTTCTCTGGATCGCGTCGATCGTAGCAAGTGGAATTAAGTGGTCCTCTGCCTACCCCTACAGGAAAGAGGCGTGATTGTATGTATGTATGTACCATTAGCGACATCTCACTGTTTAATATCTATTTACCTTTAACCAACATTGTTTATAATTCAGAAACCAGATACAAACCGGGTATTCCAGAATCCCCGCGCCGCTACGAAACTCCTGCGCAGAGAACAACGTACGAGAGTAAAACCAAACCGCGCATTATGAACCAAACACCTACACTGGCAAAAAATGCTAATAGTAAGTTTTGTGCCTTTCATTCGCACATTATTATTTGTGCTTTCAAAACAACGGTTCTTTTCAGTATTGGCAATACGCCACACCGCGCCGCCTCCGCTTTTATAGTCTGTCAAGACAGTATAAAATAGCATGATAAAAAATACAGTAAACAGACTAGGCATAATACTATATTGCTATGTTTATTATGCTATTTAAGCTCTTTGGATCAATTATAAAATAATTTTCATATCATGACTTTCTTGACAGACGTGCGTTTGCGGCTTAAAAACCATGAAATTAAACTCTGCCAAATAGGTACACGGAAATATTAAGACTCTTGTTATTGCGTTCTCTACTTGTTCTCTATGATTTTTGGTAATGGTATATAATAACGTCATCGTTTACAATTTCATGTAAATCTCCAGGCCAGCTATCGTTTTGTTGCCACTTCAAGAAAAGTTTCTGATTTGACGTCCATAAGCACAGAATAAATACATAATTAGTACCTACAGCTTAGTCGAAGTCAACATCCCTATCGTGATTGTCATTTATTTGTTTTTACGCGCTTACTATTTATAACACTTAATGCAAATACATAGCCAAAACGGTAGCTTAATATACTTCAATATTCGGAGACTAACTCCCTTGGATCCATAAATTTTAATCACATCAAATTTCCCACTTTTAAATCTCCGACACCATTAGCTAAACTCAAACTTTTCTAACAAGTATCACCCCTTCATAGGCTTCATTTAACAAAATCATAATATTTATTCTCCTCACGTCCGCTGCTTAAGTTAAATCACGTCTCTAATGCTATGACATTACAGAGTTAAAAGTCAAAACCCAATGGAGTACAACTGCGGAGTATTTTGAGTACGACAAAGTTTGTCATTACAAGTTTTGCCGAAATACCGTAATGAGCTTGTTAGCACGAGTTAGCAGGGGTTGAAGTCGTTTGGCTGTATTAGGGAGGGAATTTATCAGAAAATAAAAAATATGCTGCCATGTTAATCTCAATCATTTCTCAAATAAACTCGCTTTTCGACTTAAGATCGTACAAACAATCGACCAATCGACAAGGGGAATTAAAAATAATGGCTGAAACGATGGCTGGAAGATAATGGTTAGTTTAGAATAGCTGTACTCACATGACCATATCATTATGAATCAGAAATTGTAATTGTATGATACTAGCAACCAGTCCTCGCTTCGCTTCTGTTTGTGTGAGTTTTCTGTAATACCTACCCGTAGGTATTACCTACAGAAATAATCCAGAATAAATTAATGGTGGTAATAATCCAGAATGAATGTGTCTATCTATCGAAATTTAAAACACAAACACAATTCGTTACCGAAAGAGTTAAATAACTAACAAAAAAGAGCCATTTTTTTATTTATTTTTTACAGGGTTCATATTGAATCAGAAACAAAACCCTCACAATAGTATTTTATGCTTAGTGCGTTTTTAAGGACTTAGGTCATTATACTTATGGCTGCATTCAGAGTCAGTCAGTGACGAAGTCGTTCCTTAGCTACCTACGATTATTTACACATTAGGTTAAAAAACGAACCAGTAAATTGACTCTAAACTAAAATGTCTCTAAGTATAGATGAAAAACTCGAGTAAATGACCTGTTGCATGTAGTTGTAACACATCTGTATAGACCGTTCGACATTCTATATTTGAAAGATGGCCCATAATCCTACCCGGTCAAAAAATGTTTGCCTACATAAACCTAATTGGTGGTAAATTTTACAGTTATGACCCACGTTTTATTTTAAGTAAATAGTTTTAAAAAAAACCATGGAGCTAACATGTAACAGTGCAAAGAAGATTGGCTATTAATATATCGGTGATTAGGTAGGTATATGAAATCCCTAATAATTGTTTAATTATATCTTCTTTTATAATTCCTAATGCGACATATACCATTATAAAGTATACATATTTATCTTTAATTCCCGCCCTATTTCATTTCTGTACTCCCTGGGTGTTATTTTCATACTAGGTGGGCCGTGACCTTTGACGTAAATTTCATATTAGTTTTATACGCAACTATGCAAGAGGGTTTTTCACCTATACGACAGTTACACCTTAGACTTACACTAAGCATTTAGACGTACCTAGTCTTCAGCATTTTCAGCTTACGGAACCGCGCGCGCGCGCTAATTGATATTTGTTTCAAAACTTATCAAAGTTTATCAGATGAAATCCTTATTCAATCCCGCTTTATAGGTACTCCAGTTCCAAAGCAGAATAAAATAGAGATTCAGAAGATCGAGCCACAACCCCAAGTCCTCACTCGGATTGACAAACTTAAGGTACGTGCCCCAAGTTTCTGCATTGCTTCCGTTGATAACAACTTAGGTGAGTGTGCAATGGAGATAAGTGTGAAATGGACAGTATGTGAGGAAGTTAACGTTCAATGTTATCGTTAAAATGTTAATCGCTTTTCTATCCCTGATTTGCAAATTGATGGTTAATTTAGGGTAGCCAAAATTTTTTTCCGGGGTGATGTATTTTCTAATAACGGGCAATGGTTGCAAAAATGAAAATAGTTATCGTTTAAAAAGTAATAATTAATTAATAATAAATGAGAAATCAAATTAGGTTGTTTCTTATGCCCGAAGGGCAAACCGTCTAGGATTATGACCCCGCCCAGCGTAGCTCTGACAAAATTTTAAACTATTATTAACGACGCAAATGGAGTTGATAGACCTTGGTTAAGTAATATCGGACGGTAAAATTAATAAAAACTTTTTGATTGGCACGAGACTTACACTTGGAGTTATGTCCATACGAAACTAAATCATTCAAGTACATTTGAATCGGACTACATGGTAAGGCATACCTACGTATCTTCGTCCACTCAGCACGAGGCATTTGTGGCGGGGCATACGCACCGCATGCTTCGAGTTGAGGCATGAGGCATGTAAATCGGTACACGCCTTTAGGAATTCATGTTACATTTCAGAGGCGTAAAATTTATCTTGAATGTCGTGTGTGTGCTTTAATGACTATTTTTGACTTGCAGCCCTGCAATTCTTATCAACTTGTATATAAAATCAGTCATTTATTACTTATGGGCCCTTCGATCGAAGTTTGCATTTTATTGTAGTCGCAAGTCTAACTTGACCTAATCAATGTGAATAGCAGTAAAAATAATAAAAATATCAATTTGATAAATAATACAACTAACCAATAATATTTATCTTATGGTGCTCCCACACTGGCTGTTATAAATTTTATATAACGTTATAAAACACGATAAAATCCACTAACACTTCATAACATTTGTTACAACTTGTTAGAGGTTTCAAACGCTCACACACTGGTAAAGATTTATAACATTTAAAAAGTTATATAACGGTATATAACATGATAATAATAGCGGCCTTTACACGTAAAGTTCGGACCGCGGGAAACGCCACGCGCCATTCTCATCTTCGTTCCGAACCATATTTTTTTTACTATTTTACTACTACAGTTTCATTTACACGTACGGTTTGGAACGAAGATTGGAATGGCGCGTGGCGTTTCCCGCGGTCCCGACTTTACGTGTGCAGGCCGCTAATGTATAACTTTTGTTGTAATTTGTGTCAAAATTTTATAATAACGTTATATAACATTTATAGCAGCGAGTGTGGGAGCACCATTAAACAACAGGCACCGCCTTACATAAAATGGAACTTTTTCCATAGAGCATGTACTTATTTTAAAAAAGTCAATACTCCACCACCACGTTCGTAAAAGTATCCGGGAAAGATTTCTCCAAAATCCCCCATTAACGTATGAACTGGGCCCGTAAAATAAAAACTTAAAGGAATGGGCCGTCATAAAGTAACTCGCCCATCTTCCCGTTTGTAATGACCGCGATTTCGAAGGAGTAAATAAAATGTCCTCATTGGAGCGCAGATGATATCGCAACAAGATTGTCCAGATTCTAGATTTTAGAGAAGATTTTAATCTACTGTTAGAGCTAGACAGCTACGTCGATGGAATCTTATCGAATTTAAAGCAGTATAAGCAGAACAATCATTACGGGAGAAAGACAAAAAGTTTTGTTTACCTATATAATTAAATAGTCAATATAAATATACAAACATGAAACCGATCAGGTGTGTTATTCTCTCAAAAAACGGCGGCCGGTCGAACGGACGAGCGAATAAAAGCGGCGAGTTTAAATAGTCCCGTCCGACCGAACAAAACACATTTTAGCGCGTGCATTGTCAATTAGGGAGCCTTATGCGTTGGTGAAGTCATGCTGCCAAATTGAATACACGCGCTAAAATGTGTTTTGTTCGCTCTGTCGCCGCTTGGACCTTCACTCGAGCGAACGATCACCTTTGCTTGTTGAGAGAATCACTACCCAGATATAAATAACTATATGAAAAGCAAGCTTTAAAAACCCGACTGCATTTTTTATACTGTCGTCGCTATACCTACATAATATTTTAATAATTGTCATTTGGCCATTGTTGTTATTTCAATTTTAACAGTTTAGGTATCCTAAGACACTCTCGCTGCGAAGACGAATCCAATGATACCTCATTTGTCAAAATGGGAACATAGAACAGAGGGCTCAGACAAGATGCACTACGCTAACTAACGTTTCTATTCGATTCGAGTTTTAAACCAATCGCGTCACTGGAAGATGACGTGATACGAAAAGTCACGTGGTCTACCAGTGACGCGATTGGTTTAAAAACGAAACGAATAGAAACGCTAGTTAGCGTAGTGCATCTTGTCTGAGCCCTCTGGACATACATGACGGTGAAAAACATAACCCTCCTTTTGGGCTCCGCGGCAGTCGGGTAATAAACTAGACTACGGCTTACGCTAAACCACTTTTTTTGCAGTGGTTATCTTTGGTTCCTTTATAATAAATATAAATTCGAAGTTACGTTAGCTCCATCCCTGTCACTCGTCATTCGAGACTAAATCAACAGAAAGGGATGGAGCTAACGTAACTTCGAACTTTGATTATTACAGTAGTGCCTCTGGACTCTGAATGAACAATCTTGATATTAACACGTTGTGGGGCAGCGCTCCAGTTGGATGCAATATCCGTCGCTTTGTCTTGTGGAAAAAGTAGAGTTTTTGTATTGAACTAAGAAATGGTTTGGATTAGGATAGCTAGTGGGAAAAGATAAGTCTTAATCTAAGCTTTTTAAGACAATTTATTTTGTTTTGTTTGTTACATTCGATTTTAGATAGAAAATAAACTAACTGATGTGACTGAGAGATTGTTCCTTGTGTCAATTCCTAGGGGTGCGGATCGATCCATATAACAACAAATGAAATTGATCAATATAACTCTCACTTTTGGTATAAAAACATTTTGGTGTAGTAAATAATTTAGTAAACAAGTTGCGTGAGGCCCGAAGTGTGAAATATAATAGGAGCCCCGCATAGCGGGAGTTCATCGACCCCCCTTTCAGCAGTTTATCTGATTATCTGTTGGCATTATCATGCCAAATGATTTAATTAAAATATAGCATAGTGGAGCTTTTTTACATGAATATACTGTATCATGCATAATATAACTATATATTATATAGTTTATTCATAACATATTAATTTATTCACCAAAAGTTCATTATACGCAATGAAATTGTACCAAAATTGCTGAAAAAAAAAAATGTTATACCAAATATCGTTAAAGGTGAAAATATATTAAAAGTTGTTATATCGAACATTACACCCCACTTGCTAGCCCCGCAGTGCTGGGAGGTTATAACGACATGACTATGCAGGTCATTTTACGGTGAGCGTAAAGGACAGAGCTATAGCATTTATATAGCACTGTCCTTTTCTCTCAGCGTAAACTAAACTGCATAGTTAGGTCATAATAACCCCCTGGAGTAGCGATAGGTAAAGCTATTTTACTGGAATATAGCTCTAAACGTTAAGTAATGAAGTCCATAAGTGAAGTGGTAAAATAACGACAACACCAATGAATAATGATGAAATTATGAAATGGATTGAGTGTAGACACATACACATTGCAAAGGGTACTTTGTACCAGAATGAATGTGTGCAAACTTTCTACAAAGCAGAATTAATTCAACCAAATGTCCTACAAACAGCATCAACTCGAGCTGACCAAGGAGCGTCCCTTGAAGATAAAATAAACTTAACGTTGTCAAATTTGCTTAAATGGTTGTCAGATAATAATTTAAAGGTTAATTTATGACTAAGAGCATCCCATTTAACACAAATAAGGCCAAGCCAATTGCACTTGCAATCTCAGAATGTAAAAGATTGAGGAAGTAAATATGACAACTTTTCTAGGTTTAAGAATTGATAATTTATTAAATTGGAAGTCGCACGTAAAATTTGTTTGTGATAAGATACATCGGTTTGCTTATGCATTAAGATAACTGAGGCAGATTGTCGCACAGAAGACAGCTATTACTGCATATTACGGTTGTCTTTTCGACTCTTACGTACGGCATAATAATCTGGGGCAACTCGCCCGATGTTGAAGATGCTTTCAAAGCACAAAAAAATGTATCCGTGCCATCTGTGATGTACGTACCTGGGAAAGCTGTAGACCGCTATTTAAGTCGCTACGTATCCTACCGATAACTTGTATGTACATTAAGGACATATGTTTGTTTGTGAGACAAAACTCTCATCTCTTCAGACTGCAGGCACATGTTGGAAACCGACCAAGCAGGTACAAACACAAACTTGTCATACCGTATTGTCGTCTCGCTTACAGTAAAAGAAATGTATACTTCATGTGCATACGGATATATAACAAGCTCCCATCAGAGTTTAAAGATATGCAGATGCGTGGGTTTAAGAACAGTGTCACGAACTGGTTGTTACAAAATTGTTTTTACTCACTTAAGGAATATTTTAACCACAAAGATGTATAATTTAATTACCTACAACTGTACCAATTGTTTAATTTATTTTTTAATTTTTCCTTAATTATTGCATGCTAAGTGAAGCAGAATGATTGGATGATTTAATATTTACCAGCACAACATTGTATCACTACATTCTAGAAAAGGAATAAATGAATTTGAATTCGATAAGACCACGGAATCACTATACATTTTTGAAATTTAAAATTAACCACTCATAGAGATAAAATTGAACTTAATTAAATTCTATACTCATATACACGGATACGGTAAATATTCAAAGGACATCATCATATTAGTCGAATAAGATCGTCTAAAAAAGTTAAGTCTTAATACCCATCGATACCCTGAGAAATGATAAATAAATATCAAGGGACAATTTCACGCAAATTGGTACTAGAGGGCTTGCAGTACCTACTGGGCCCGGTCCCGAGACTTCCATTTTCTGGTTCTAAGCAGGGACGGTACCGGGATTCCCAGTACTCCCGGTTCTTTATTTTTTACCGCAAATCACCGCAATCATGGACATTTGAGATATAAAAAGATCGGGAAATGCCGGGAATTACAGAACCGGGATTTCCCGGGAGGATGCCCTAAATAGTACTAGACAACGATAAACGTACTTATATAGAGATATACACACTTGAATACAAAGAAAACATCCGAGACTCAGGAACAAATACTCGCGTTCATCACTCAAATATTTACCTATATTAGGGTCGCAACCAACTAGGCCAAACGTGTCTTCAAACAAACGAAGCAACGATAAAACTATCTTAAATTACCAAGTAAGATCTTGTTTGATGATTCACTACCCCCCTTACTAATAAACGTCGAGTAACGTTGGTATAGCTATACGTTTTGTCTTTATCTGTCAAATTCAAATGTCACAATGGCAGATAAGGACAAAACATTGTATAGCTATACCACCGTTACTCACGGGGGGTACATCTGTATACAATCGGAATACCGAAATTATTTACTTGGCAAGGTAAAAGTACGAGACACTAGTAGTATATTTCTAACTAACTGTTTATAATAAGGTGACGGAGACAGTAATGGACAAGTACCAAAGGGTTATTCATTTGTTTTGAAACAATCAATTTAGGACCGTATGAAATTTGAATTAATACTGAAGTGTCCATTACTGGTGCCATCACAATACTCCTACAATAGTCCTAATAAACATGTTATACTGGTTTTATACTAGGCATTGCAAAAGAGCGGCCCAAGAGCATTTTCCGGGCCTGTTGAAAAAGTTCTGAAATGGCACAAGGCGCTTCAAGAAATTGGAGTTTTGATCATCTTTGAAATTGTTGGTACGAAAGATTTCACTTATTTAACTCTTTACTTTAATAGGTTATCACTGTGACAGCCTATTAACACGTAAAACAATAGTACATTACTTAACAAGGGCTGTAAAAGAAAGAAAGCCCGAAATCGCAGGTATTTGAGACCCGAGCCGTAGGCGAGGGTTGTAAATATGCGATAGAGGGCTTTCTTTTTTACTGCCCGTGATGAGTACACAATTTTACGTCTTCGCCTGGCCACAATGCGAGTTTTACCGTGCGCGCAGCGTGCGATAAAACTCACATTATGGCCAGGTGTTACGTAAATTTGTTTCTACATACCTACAACAATAAGCGTGGAGCACGAGTTAGCTCAAATCGACAATAAAGAAAGTATCGATCTGTCCAAGTCATCGCTTAATTTTGTAGCTGATATTGATGAATTGCTTCCAATTAAGAGGATAGCGAAGCGCCGCTAAAATCGCGTAGTTGTCAAAAAAAATCCATACAAAGCTCCGGGCGAAAACGTTTTTCACCCCCTAAATCAAGTCCGATTTGCACGATTTTTGAATATGTTGTAGTTATTATAAAGAACTAGGTCTGTACGGTTCTGTTTTTTGTTTTTTCAATTTGTTTCATTCTAAGAAATATTTTCTTGGAAAGGAAAACGTACAGACATAGTTTTTATGATATCTACAACATATTCAAAAATCGTAAAAATCGGACTAGGGCTAAGGGGAGAAAAACGTTTCCGCATTTTGTATGGAATTTTTTAGCTTCACAATCCTCTTAATACTTTTTATTACTTTGATGCGACTACTGCTTGCTATAAAAAGCATTAAAGGCACCCAAGCTAGGTATATTTCTCCAGAATTACTAACCAAAATTTATTTAAATTGGAAATAAGACCAAATCTTATTTCCAGAATTTTATTTCTGTACCTTGCAGATAATGTATTTATTTATAATTTCTAGCAAAATGTGTAAGCATCCGCCCAGGAGATGCTTGCTCGAAGATTCTAGTGGTAAGGGACGACAACGGGCCCGCCATGCAAGTCGTGTACTATGAAATAGACTTTCTTCTACCGGAGTTTAAACCTCCATGCACTGTTCGGTAAGACTTTAAAATACAAGGTCTCGAAGCCTTCGTGTATTCCTTATTATGCACTATATCTATAGAACCGTATGGGGTCAAATAAGCATACAGCGGCTCTATTCAAGACGGTAAAAACAATATCGTATTTAATTTGTTATCGAATTGTCAACGTTTTGATAGTTCTTATTTTCTCAACAGTAATGGCGGCTGACGTCATAACAATACCATAACAGGAAAACTACGATATCGTTTTTACCGCCTAGAATAGAGGCGCTGATGTAGTGAAATATCCTTTCACATCGTATTTTCTCGGAAATGTTCATATTTGTCATGCTACTTCAGTCTGACTCAGTACCCATCAAGACAACGTGGGGGAACGTCGCATCGCGAGAGTAATAATCGATATAGAGTGGTTAATACCAGAGTATTTTTTGTTAAGTAAGATTAAGTTTGTTTTCAGTTCTTTTTAATAGTCATGCCGAAATCATTAAGACCTGGGAAACGTTTAGATCGACAAGCCTGTGAAATTATTTTCAACATTTATTTATATTTCTTCTTGTTTACCTACACCTATTCTCTTTATAATTTGATCGTGGTGGTTTAACCATCTCAGTATGATATACTTCAAACTCGTGGTTTGACATTTGACACTGATAACTAAAGTATTCTATTTATATAATACAAACATGTCACTTAATAATGCGATAATTCATAGACACGTCGGCATTATTCGGAAGTAGACGTGAGTTCCGAGTTTTCACGATGTGTAAGGATTATTCACTAGATCAGCGCCTCTATTCAAGACGGTAAAAACATTATCGCATTTGATCTGTTATCGTATTGTCAACGTTTTGATAGCTCTTATTTTCTTGACAGTAATGGCGTCTGACGTCATAACAATACCATAACAGGCAAACTACGATATCGTTTTTACCGCCTAGAATAGAGGCGCTGTACATCGTTATCGCGGGGGCAAAAACGATTTGACTGATAGACGTGAAAGATTATGACTAATAGACAATAACAGAAGTGACACGCGTATTGAGAAACGTTTATACCTACGAGTTCAATATGTATACATTTTCTTTCAATTATCTTACCTGCGTACTTGACTTGATTAGTAGTACACATTTAAAAAGATTAGCTACGCAATCCTTACGTCAACCTCTTCAGTCACTTTTCCTGCTACTTTAGACATTTGTCATTCTTGATTGATTTGATATGTACTAAAACATACAAAAATATAACTTAATAAAATTTGAGCGCAAATGGAAAAGAAATATTATTAAAGTTAAAACCAGTTTTGTTTTTTTTTATTTTATTAAAGTTAACACGTTGACTTATAAAAGCGTTTACTCAGTGTAAGACAAGTTTGATTGACCGTTTCCAGCGAAAACTTCGTGCTAGATTTATGTACTTAGAACTTCTTAAAGGCTTAGAATTTTTAGGCAGAATATTTCGTTTATAGCTACTTACTAAACAGACATTCTGTTAAATGTGTTCTTCAATAGATTTGTTTTTGCCCCCGCGATAACGACGTATGCAAATAAGTACCTTACTGTCAGTAACTTACTTATAGTCATCACAAGTCAGCATCAAAAATATATACGAACTTTTCTACCTTGTCGCTTTATAGTCACGTAAGCAATATCAAAAAAAGATTGTCAAATGTGTTAAATGCGATAAAGTACTCAAGTAATCAGCTACTTTTACGCTGACTGTACGCACAGGGGGCCTAATCAAGCACGATCGTAAAATAACGCTAAGTAATTAAGTGATTTTTGAAAATCGTCCAAATGTATTATGACTGGCGTAAGGTGATGACAGATGGCGTTGACCGCTTAAGGGCCGAGTTCACCAACAATTAAACGGACGGTTAAGTCTTAATTAGCTGTTAATCAATACATTTGACACCCGTTAAACCGCTAATCATTCGTTTAATTGGTGAACTCGGCCCTAAGTCAACTTCATACATTTCGAGTCCATAGAATACAAAAACGTTAACAGCGTTTTCATTTTGGCGAAGACTACATGTGTGTTATTAACGGACGAGCGAATAAAAGCGGCGAGTTTAAGTAGTCCCTTCCGACCGAACAAAACACATTTTAGCGCGTGCATTGTCAATTAGGGGAGCCTTATACGTTCGAGAAGTCATGCTACCAAATTGAATACACTCGCTAAAATGTGTTTTGTTCGCTCTATCGGGACTACTTAAACTCGCCGCTTGGACCTTCACTCGAGCGAACGATCACCTTTGCTTGTTGAGAGAATCACCACCCAGTACTCCCAGATTCTGAATAGCGCTCGGCGGGCTATAGTTATCACACTTCTACTCACAATTGGCAGTATATTTTGTCACTCGTGTGTCAGTCATAGTCAAACGAAAAACGAAAGAGTCGTAATAAAGAGTCTGTAAGAAATTTTGATGTCTGAGGAAAGAGTATTTCAAGAAAATAAGAAAGATTTCTGAACAATATTATTGTTTGCAAAGACAACCTAGTGCACCGTATAAAGCAGGAAACAACACTCAGGTTTCTTAAAGAACTTCAACAATAATAGTATGGCATTAGTATATCGTTTTTTCTGTTGCAATTTAACCTCTTACAAATCGTGGGAAAAGCTTAATTATCAAATAATAAGTCATAAACCTCGCAAACAAAGTTTTTATTCACTTTTCTAGACACAATTTTGAGCTGAAAAACAAATTCTAAAACTAGACATTGGTGTAACTATTTTGTTCGGAATAATGTTTTATGACCAGGAATCGTAAAATGCAAGAAAAAATAATTGAAGTGCTAGGGTTATCACTTATTATATAATCGAATAAATTAAATATGTATGGAGGAATGTGTTTAGGTATACTTATGAAAGCACTTGTTATCACTATGGTAATAAATTGCCCCTATCAGTGTTCATGGTTTATCTATTATTAAACTAAAACTTATTAAAATTTATAAGTACATTGTCTATAGATTTACGAGTATTATCTTGTCGTGATTGTCAATCTGATTGTATTTTTTGCATTTTCTCACCATCGTACTTGCAAAAATTATAACTTACTATCCCAAGTCTAAAATTGGGAATAATTTGATTTGAAATTGTAAATATAATAAATAAAAAAAATCAGCCAGTAAACTGAGTTTCGGATTGTGTTCAATTTCATCAGTAAAAAAAATATTTATTTGTATTATTTTAGTACCTACCTAATATTTTAGTTCATACATTTAGAACCATCGCCAACCCTAACTGGTTGTCATACGTCATTTCAATGAATTTTGCTCGCATTTTACGATCCCTGGTTTATGACACTGATTGAACATAATTTTAGCAAAATAATATTAGAGATCTATGTTAGAGTCTGTGAAATTACTGTTTTTTGGTGTTTACTAGCAATTTTATTTTTGTGTTTGTAGCAAAACTAAACAAAACCACTAACTAAATAACTAAAGAAACAAAATAATAACAACCTACAACACAACAACACAACATAACTACAACTTAATATCGCATAGCAGTACCTAACGTTCAATATTTACACACTTATTCCATCATTTTTATCTCTATAATGAGTAAAACTTTGTTTCACTTAAGAACATTTTCCATGAATTGGCAAATAATCTTACATTATCGCCCGTGCTCAACCTTGCTTGATCTACCAACACAGCATTGAATTACAGAATACCTGTAGGTGCATATTCCACAGCGTCGGAACATCGTCAAATCCTAAACTGCCCTCTAGGCAGTCGGAATTGCCGCAACTCATTTCATTTGGCCAGCCTGGAGTCATATTCCGCTGACCTAGATCTGATTTCAAACTTGCATCGCAGTAGACAGATTAAAAGTGCTTTCAGGGCGGTCCTTTAAAGCACAAAGGGGCTTTGAAAATATTATATAGAACATTATGCTTTACAATGTCTCGCAGTAACAATATCGCAGTAATGTTTTTAGGATTCCGTAACGAAATAAAGATAATAATTCTATATTTTTGCATACAATACTACCACCATCTTGTCACTAACCTGCCGGGGCAAGCAGCCCTGTTTGTATCGTTTAGTTCCGGTGGTATAAGAGCAAGATAGCAGGGGTTTTATTAGACTTAAGTTTTTACCTCTATTGCGATCATAATTGTTTATGGGTCGGTTGGTCTTACTCAAGTAAATAGGAGCTATCATAATTTTAACAAAACAATGGTAAACTAAAACTTTGGAAATATAGGCCCTGGTGAATTGACTAGCATATAGGCACCCCGTCTTGGTTTTCAGGTTTTGGTCAAGGGATTTGCAATCTTGAGATTGTTAATATCGTTCGTTTGCCTTTTACAAGCAAAAAAAAAGAACTAAACAGTAGAAAACAAGTCTTACCACCATCAATATAATCAATCAAAAAAAAAAAACTTGGACTTGGAAACAGATGTCAGGGCCGGTATTCTAGGCGGTAAAAACGATATCGTAGTTTTCCTGTTATGGTATTGTTATGACGTCAGCCGCCATTACTGTCAAGAAAATAAGAGCTATCAAAACGTTGACAATTGAATAACAGATCAAATACGATATTGTTTTTACAGTCTTGAATAGAGCCGCAGGGCTAAAAACCATATCGTCTTTCACCTGTTATCGTATTGTCAACGTTTTCATAGTTCTTATTTACTTGACAGTAATGGCGGCCGAGTTGAAAACAATCATAACACGTCAAAGAAAATATGATTTTTACCGCATTTTTTAATTGAATTGAATTTCGTAATTTTCAGTTCGAGTTTAAGATTAGGTGAGATTGTAGTTGTCATTAAAATTACAGATTTAAGTCCATGTTACATTAATTTCATTTTTACACCAAAATAACGTAATTTGAGTTAAATTAATAAGCTTGACCGGTAGTAATTGTTTCCGAGATTAATTTTGCGACTGATTTGATGACCAGTTATGCTCTCATAAGGAAGTAAAAATTACACGACCGAAAAAAACCAAATCCAAAACTAGATTGTTGAATCTGTGTGCTGCAGCGATGGAGTTTTTGGAACTTACGGGCGTTTTCGTTTCAATGAACTGGATAACATTGGTCGCCATCGTTATCGAATAGCTCTTGCTCTCGTTTTCCATGTTCTGACATGGGGAATTTATAGCTATGCCATATTGGAGCTAAGTGAGTCTGTGAACTGGGTTTTGCTACGAAGCGAATAAATGTTCCTACCTACTTGATATATCCGCCGTAGCGTGGGTTACATTATGCTTCTAGATTTTTCCCAGCCTGCCCAAGAATTGTTGTGACCTACTAGGTTTAATGGCTTTAAATGCGGGGTATCGGCGAACTGAGGCCTGTTTCACGAAGCTACAAGTTACATGTTACAAGCGGAAGTCTGTTTCTAACTCCTTTTGCTAGAAAGAGAGTTCGGCTTGTAATTTGTAACTTGTAGCTTCGTGAAACGGGCCTCTGGTCTTAACCTCAGGAGCGTCATAGCTTGACTTTGACCCTGTAGTGGTACCATTTATCTAAAACGTGGGGTTTAAAGGTTAATTTAAATCCTTTCAATTTCATGATAACGTCATATACAAAGACTTACGCTCAAGTTTCAAAGCTTGCTTTTAGCTAGATACGATAATTTATTTTATCTTAACATATACCAACATCTATTGTCGATAATGCAAAAACAATATCATTTCAAATTGATTTTTATTTTGCTTCGCGTCTTTTTCCTATCAGTAGATAAATTTTCGCCATACCGCACCATTTTGCACCAATTATTTTCAATTCACTTTCAGGGTGGTAGGTCGCATGATGCCCGGTACTTGTAGGCTTCAAGCGTTCAATGTCCGTCCAGCGACCGGCGACGATGTGGCCACTTTACCACGTCGTGCCGCCGTCGCCAGCCACCATGTTACCAAGCTGTGCAAGGAATTTGGGACCAGCGTTGAGAAGAATTAAAAAGAGCTGCATAAAACAGGTTATTTTCTAAATATAAGGCTTTTGATTATTTGAATAAATGGCGTTTTGAGTTCCTTCATTGCTGGCAACGCATATTTAAGTGTAGGTTACAAGAGTTTAATGTCCATCTAGCTACCGGCGACGATGTGGCAACTTTACCACGTCGTGCTGCCGTCGCCAGCCACCATGTTATCAAGCTGGGCAAGGAATTTAGCACCAATATTGAGAAGAATTAATGTATAAAGAGTGCTTTTACATGTCGTTTTTCTTTATAATCTTGTGATTCTCGTGTTCCGTCGTATAACTTACCAGTATATCACACAGTTAAAACTATAACTTCTTATTATTAGTTTTTTGGTGTTTCGTAACAGAATGATAGCTGTAAGTGAATAATTTGTATAAGTATTTCATATTTACCTCACTTTTATTTTGCTTCGATTGTAAATTTGTAATTTGCGAGGCTACAAGCGTTAAAGTCCATTCAGCGATCGGCAACTACATCCGTGGCCAGCCACTATGTTACCAAGTCGTGCGAAGAGATTAGAAAGCTTAGAGAAAGATGTTTTAAATCTTAAATTTTCAACCTGACAAATTATTGAACTAATATTATAAAAAACGTTTCTTTGCTTGTGTTTATTGAATTCATTGATTGCTATTGATTCTTCATTCTAATAAAATATTTTTTCCATATACATTTTTATTTCATCCAGTTATTTTGTCGACATACAAATATCTAGCCTTCAATTTGTCTTGCAATACCACTTCATGAACCAGATGGCAGATAAAAAATTGCACACGACTCGATATATCATCCAACACCCATCTAGCAGATAAATCTCTACGTATGCTGGTTTAAATGCGTATCCATGATTCAATATCTGTTTAATTTATGTTCCACAAAAATTTATATCAATTTATGCGGGTAAATCTAGCGGATAATAATTTATACAGGCATTAGTATTATTTTCTTATTTAATTGTTTATTTCTTTTAAGCTTGTTTTATAGTCTACAAGTGACTTAGGCTGTGTTATTATTCCGAGTATACCCAGGTTAGCCTTTTAAAAAAAGTTTGTAATATCAATTAAGATTTTTTTTTAAAGTCGTCAAAGTTTTTTATTTCAGTAAATCGTTTTTTTTAAATAATTTTACATCAAGGGTGTTTCTTTTTTGATTAAACTTACTTAGTAAATATGGGTATTTATAAGATGGTAGGTAGTAACAATGAAGGAGGTGTTTTACTACCTACAAATCCTTCCGCAAATCTAAGAGTTAACTTATAATATAAAAAATAACGCACTAATATTTAAAAAAAAAATTGTAGCTAAAGTTTTGCAAGCAAAAGGCGTTTTTTTTTTTTAATTATTACTTATATAGCATTTTAATTAAAATTACAGAAAAACGAGGTAACAAAATAGGAAAAAATAACGTCTGATAAAATTATCTTAATTGAAGTACAAACTTTTTTAGAAATGTTCAGTTAACTAACAATGAAGACATACAGTAAAAAAACATCCTTTGATCGCAAAACTTTTGCTATGAAAATAACGATAACTTTTCGAACATCGAACTATCACAGAGCGTTATTTGTCTCTTAGATTTGCGCGAGGATTTGTAGGTACTTAAACTCCTCTTGCATACTTACTACCATTTTTATATTCACCTTAAAAGAACAGTGCTCGCACTAAAATTTCAGTTTTAAAAAGTCCTGCCGTAAATCTTAAAAATAACTCAACCATATTAAACGCCATTTTCAAAAATCCATTCGCTTTTTGTTCTTCAAATTGTGATATTTCATTTCTCAAATCCGCTTGAACAGGCATCTGCATCTTGGCAGCTTTTCAAGCACAATCTTGCGGTACTTTTCGCTCTAATGTCATTCGGAAATGCTTTGCGGTGCTTTTCGACAATTTAAAACGCTGTGGTGTTATTATTTAACGCTTGAAGAAAAGGTCGTCGGGGAGTTCCGGTTCAAAATAGGCTACCTACTTAAAAAAAATGTTGATGACACTTGTCTTAGCTGCAGACAAAAAAACCCCTTTACCAGCTAGCGCCTCAATTTTAAAGCCACTCTAAAGGTGCGGCTCCACTGAGGCGGAGACGAGCGGAGCGGGGCGCAGCTGTGCCAATATTAACCAATAGAATATAAACTAACGTGCGCAAGGCGCGCTCGACGTGATCGCATGCGCCTTCTATTGATTAATATTGGCACAGCTCCGCTCCGCTCCTCTAGTCTCCGCCTCAGTGGAGCCGCACCCTTAAACCTCGCCACAGAAAGCCAAAGATTCATTTTGATATCATTTATTTCTCGTAACTTGACGCTGTCATTATGATAGAGTTCTACAGTGGCTCAACGATTTAAGTTGGTGACTGCACTGGACAGAAGGGCGTGGAACTGACCCCATGTGATACAGTTTAGTCCACAAGAGAAAGTAGTATTTTTACCGAACAATTGTCCTCGCGTGTGATATCCTTGTACTTATACTATACTATGAGCGTCTACCCGCTAAACTTAAAAATGTTCCATCCGACGAAGCATTTAAACATCAGCTGAGAAACCTTTTATTGGATAATCCATTATACTCTGTCGACGAATATATGCAACTTAAATTGTAAAATTATTATTGTTTATTTGACTTTATTACTTTTTGTACATTGACATCGGAAACTGACCATTTATTACTTGTTTATTAATGTTGACTTTGATTATTTGAGTGTTATTTTTGTATTATTATATTATTATTTAGTATTAATTTTGACAATATCAATGTAATTTCGTATTTTTTGACATGCAATGCAATTTATATTGTAATATTACATTGATGAATAAATAAACTAAACTAACTAAACTAAACTATTTCTCTTAATAAGCCCATGGAAGTATCTATAAATAACTCAACATTGCGAAATATACCTTAACAGAAGTAAACATTGATCAAAATTTGAATTTGAAATTGTTCACCGTACGAACAAGACCGGCAAAGTTTTTGCGCCTGCCATACAGAATAACATGTCTGTCTGTACAGAGTTATTTGAGCGCCTTCATAAAGCGTCCGTATCGAAGATTGGGTGGCCGCCAAACGATGCACTCATTACCATGGCATTAAAGGGCGCATAAAAAAAGGTTGTTAGGTCTTATTGGACCCATTTCTATTAATAATATTATCAATGTTTCAGTTGTATTGTATAAGTATTTTATATTGGATCTAGAACTAAACTATAATCTGTCTGGGTCCCTATTCTAGGCGTTAAAACCCATGTCGTCTTTAACCTGTTAAATGATACATATATACATACATTCAATCACGCCTGTTTTCTAGAGGGGTAGGCAGAGACCACGTCTTTCCACTAGCTACGATCCTGACAAATCTCTTTCGCTTCTTTCACATTCATACATCGAGTCCCCTCCCCACCATTACACTCACTTTCGCTCTGTATATCTCTTTCGTCAATCTTCTTTCATCCATCCTTTCCAAATGTTAAAAGATAAAAAAAGATAAAAGATTTTTATTCAGTAAGTAGGCCGGACGGGCACTTTTACACATCAAAAATCTACCAACGCTTCGCAAGAGACCACTGCCGAAAAGAAACGCCGCAAGAAACTCCACAGTCACGTCAGTTATGGTATTGTTTTTAACTTGGCCACCATTCTCGTGAATGATATAAATTATCAAAACGTTGACAATGATAACAGCGTCACACAATGACATTGACGATAACAGGTTAAAGACAACATGGTTTTTACCGCCTAGAATCTCGCCAACATCTATAAGTATTATTATTATTATTTATTTATTTAATGACAACCGGTCGCAATATCGAGCAACCATTTCTGCCAATGTCAAGTATGTATTTTACATTTACATATCAAAAAAAAACATAAAGCAACGTTGTACGGTGATCCTCTAGCCTCCGTGAAGTGATGTAGGTAGAACTTTACGAAGACCAGATGGAATTTTCTTGGAGCAATCCTTCCAAAGGCGATACGTGTTCCAACTTGATTCCTTATTACACTGCACATTTGAATATTAATTTACTGCATATTAATACATCATTACTATCGTTTAAACAACAAAATTCGCAAAAAATTAAAAACATTTAAAAAAACGACACCATCTTGTCAAAAAAACCAAAGACAAAGATCTTTGAGTAAATGCCTTTTTGAAACGTTAACAGCTAGGTGTAAAAAAACGTATACAAATTATACCTGTGCCAAAGCTGTTTAGACGACGAAATATAAAAACTAATCTCGGTTACTAGGTACATAACTGAACCCTTATGCCTACAAACATGTGGGAAAACTTATTTTCGCTGACCTGATATCAAAGTTGATTTTCTTGGAAAAACATTCTAGGCTAGGTATTCATTTAAATCGTATTCCTAAAATTCTACAAGCTCAGCCGTAAATTAACAAATTCAATTAGAGTCACGACGGGCTACTTTGAATAACGTATAAGAGCAAACACCGAGTTCAGGTGGCATACCGATAGGATTTGCCTTGTTATACTAACGACGCTATTGACAAACGCTGTTTGCCTTAACTTACAGCTAACATGGAAATTATTCACGTACCTGGCAAATATCGCACTTAAGCAACTCACCGTTATAGTGAAGTCGAAAGCATTTTATGCAAATATCCTTGCTTCCTTACTAATACATTATTATAAACGCGAAAGTTTGCGTGTATGGATGTATGGATTTTTGTTACTCTTTCACGCTGCAACGGCTGGACGGAATTGGATGAAATTTGGAGTGAAGATAGCTTATACACTGGATAAAACATAGCCTACTTTTTATCCCGGAAAATTTAAAAGTTCCCGAGGGAATAGCGATAATCGAAATCTACGCGGACGAAGTCTTGGGCAGAAGCTACCTAGTATAGGTACAAGATGCACGTTTAATTTCTCGGTAATGTATGAAGGTTCATAGTGTAGGTATTGCGTAATAAACAAGTCTTGTTATGCAAGATGATCTAAAAACCAAAGCAGAATACCCATGCACGATTTGGTCATGGTAACGTTATCTTAATTTCAGGAGGCATCTTGTTTAATAAAAAATTATCTTGTAAGTACCTACTTACTTAAAAAACACCTTAGATCTGTTATTCTTCGGCATCACGTATAAGTTTAAGACATTGACGACGAATATTCAAATAACGCTGAAAAGAAAATGAAGTAATAATTGAAGTGCTCCTTTTATTAGCGCAATCGGCAATAAAGTGTACCACAGTAAAATACCGAAGACTTTTATATCTACCATAACACGATGAAAAATTCAGAAAGTGGAATTGCTTTAGAGATATATATCTTCGCGTTAGCTCTCATGTGTGGAGACAATTGAAAAATTGTTATACTGGCTCTAAACCTACGTGATATGAGAGCTAATACTTGGAAGATAAATCTAGACCAAGTTTTTCTAAAAACGTTTTCGAATAACAATAATATTTGTGTCAGGATCAAATTCCGTAAACATAAACTGTATTTAGGAGACGTAAATAAAGATTAGTACCAATTAGGATCAACAAAAAATACGGCATTTCTTTATGCTTGTTCCCATGCTTAGAGCACGGGAAGATTCGATTACTTCTGGTAAAATTTTGGGATTTAACACTTACAAAATCTATTTTCGATTTAAATACTGGGAACGAACAGACAAGCAACCTGCGGCATAAAGATTTACCCCCTTACTAATAAACGTTGAGTAACGGTGGTATAGCTATACAATGTTTTGTCCTTATCTGTCAAATTCAAATGTCACAAGACAGATAAGGACAAAACATTGTATAGCTATACCACCGTTACTCAACGTTTATTAGTAAGGGGGTTAGTGTAAAGTACAGTTTAGTTGTGACAAAGTGACCGTTTTAAATACTTGTAAGACTGATATTTAAGTTTTTTTGATAGGTTTTTTTTTCTTGTAAGTGGCCTTAGTCGTTGAGTTCCAAAGACAATGTACCAATGTATACTCTGATTATTCTAAGGCCCGATTTAGACCAAGCGAACGAACAAGAATTCTATGGCATTATCTCTTACGTTTTCTTTGTAAAAAATAAAGACAAAACATGTTCTAGAGCATTCGCTCGTTTGGTCTAAACCCACCCTAAGTGATGCCTGTGATAGCTCATAATTATAAACACATTTCTTTAACTTTACATAAATACGAGGGGTGATCCAAAAGTTTTGATAATCGGTATAAAAAATGGGAGATTATGTTAATCGTTTTTTTTTAATTGGAATGAGCACACTTTCTATATTTCCGAACACTTATTAACGTCATTCAATTGTTTTATTTTACCACTATAAAAATAATTTTACTTTTGGAGGCCACATTTTGTACCTTCACTATGTCATCACCAGCTCGTGATTTTTATGTAGTTGTTTTTGAACATTAGTGAATGAGAAATAGTAGTCGAAAGTTAGGGCTAAATAACGGGGAGAGCGGTTATCAGTTCTGATCTTTGGTCGACGAGCAGCACCTTTATCAATTAGAAGGCTCTGAAGCACAATTCCTGCCGAAAATTTGTAATTTTTTTTCTTTAGCTTATTTTTATTATTTTGCCATAATTAGGATACAATAATTTTATATAATTCTCCTAGATTATTTGAACTCAATTGCTAATAAAGAATGTCGCAGTATTTATTTGTAGGCCTCAATAATCCTGGAAAAGGCCGAAAAAACCACCCTAAATTTTGGTGACAGAGCTGGACATAGAAAAATCCACTGCAATGATAACTTATTTATCCTTTAAATTATAATGATAAATCAAGGTTTCATTTTCAATAACAATATTTTTTATTAGTGTACCATAACTTTTTCCACACAACTCCAAATTATTACAAAACTAACTCTTATTTTTGCCGTCTTGTAAAATTGTTAATACAGATGTTTTTTGTTTAGCTATCACAGGGAAACAAATGAAAATGTTTAATTTTTTTTCTCTAATTTAAATTTCATTAGTGCCATGGTATAGTCCACATTAAAAGAATATCATTATGTAGATGGTTCTTACTGATTCTCAAAACTTTTGGATCACCCCTCGTACTACATCGGTACAAACCCAGCGACGCCGTTAAGGAATTTAAATAATTAATCGCCTATTTTTAAACACATCGCTTGTGAGTATAGTTAATGATTGATATTACAAAATACGGCTGTCACTGGCATCATGTTAGAATCACCAGAGTATAGTGTACAACAAACGTGATCAATCAATTAATCAATAATCGACCCCTTTGCATAAACACAAGCTAAAACCATTTCTCCAAATCATGTTTCGAAGGGAGGTCGTATCTGGAGCATAACTGTATGTGTTTGGTAAACAATGCACGGTAAACTGCAAGGGTATACCAAATCCAAACGTTTATTACACCCTGTCTGGAAGGAACAAAATATTCCCAGTGGGACTGGAAAATAAATGCGACACTATTTGTTCAGTGGACCGTGCGTTAGGCGACGGCTTTCGGTGCTACTATGAAATACAAAAACCACAGCAGTGTTTCTAACACCGTCAAGTAATGTCAACGATCATTTTCCCTTCATCGTACAGCAAAGTTAAATATGCGGGAGCTGGGCGTTTATTCTTTACATTGAAACAGCAGATTCGTAGAGGTAAAGAAATCGTTTCATTAAAAAAAAACTCACCTACGCGAAAATAAATAACGTTACTAACACGCTAACTAACGATACTAGATAGATACTACTTTCTTCTTTACTTTGGATAATTTATTCTCATTTGACGCGCACAAAATGTGTCAAATTTATCAAAAATATCCACGGTTTGAATATTGGAAACTGGGCGGTTTTCAAAAAAAGTGTACATAGTTAAGGTCTAAAATTAAGAAACTCTAATTTTAGACAGGTGAGTCACGAAAATTAATTATTCATTTATATACTGCCGTCATAAGCCAATTGGAGGTATCTCAAATTCAATAACGAAGCATATTCAAGCTTCACTCGGTAATAATATGGTCGCACTTAATACAGGAGTTTTGCCTGAGATACCACCATTTGTTTTATAACGGTATAGTTAATTTTCGTGACTCACCTGACCGAAATTAACGATCCCTTTATTTTTGCCCTTAACTATGTACACTTTTATTTAAAACCGCCCAACTTACAACTGTTAGGTCAGCTTATAATCATTTTGAGTTGTTGGCATTTAGAAAATAATTGAATGTTTGCAGTAAGGTGTGGTTATTGTAACATTTTACCTTCTGCGTTAAAAAGATAAAATATGTTAATTTAGTGAGTAGGTCGCACAGGCACTTACACGTCAACAATTTTCAGTCGCAGCAGCGGTGCTATTTGCAAAAGAATATTTAAAGCAAAGTAAAGTAAAAGTAAAGTAAAAATATGTTTATTGCCATTTAATATTTAAAAAATCATATTTGTAATCGTAATTTAAGTAACAAAAACAAGAAGAACATAACAAATACAAGATTACCTTAAAAAACAAACTTAGAAACTAAACAAAAAGAAAAAATACTCTAAACGTCTATTTCAGGTACCTAACGTTAAATTTGCTTGTAAATCTTCATTTTCTTTTTATCTTGAATAACCTAATGTACAGACGTACCTACTGTTTTGTGTTGATATTTTTTTTGTTTTCTTTTTAATAAGTTTTAATGGAAACTGACACTTCCAAAAGTTATTAAATAGAAAATACTTACACTACCTACTTATAGAACTTCCTATGAACTTAAAGAAACAAACAACCCGTATATACACCGCGGGTCAACGTTATTATTTACATTTGAATTCGCTACTGTGTAACGGTCGGCCACATTTGGGTAGTAACCGCACGGTGGAGCACTTTCGTGGCTTTTGCTAAAACGTCGCGATTTTGTTGTCATGCTACTTTTAACGACGCAATTTTGTGACAATATGTGACGTTATCCATGAAAAGGGACCTAATTGTCGATGGCGCTTCCGCCATTATTAAAGATGCTCCGATATAAATACAACGTCGCGTGACGCAGTGAGGCGTAAGCGCAATCGACAATACGGTCCCTTTACATAGATAATGCCACATATAATGTTAAGCAATAACAATGTACTTAAACAACATACATGCAAATACCCTGGAGATCATAATAATATCTGTAATAACGTATTGAAAATTCAATTCGCGAATATAATAGTACATTACTGCACAGACCGGGAAATAGTCTGTTGTGGGACGAGCAGAGTTAGCGTGGCCGAGACGCAGTCGAGGCCGCGCTATTATACGAGTCGAGCAACCGCCCTTCCCAGTCGAGGCTTGTATAGTGCTTTTCTCCAACAATGTGAGGAAATTTAAAACAATTATTAATAATATTAAACACAGTCCCAACATTTCCTTGAAAAAAAGAACAGAAACGTACGATTTAGTATGACACTGAAATAAAGCATTAAATAAAATCACAAATTTAAGCGTAATAAATTCAATTTGAATAAAATATGGTTTAAACTATAATATTTATGACGCGTTTGTTTTATTTAGGCATTTTATTTTGTTTATGAACGCAATTTCTATTTAAAAAAAGTCAAACTATTTGACACTCTTTTAAATACGTTGTAAACACTGTTTGAAAGGGCTTAACTTTTTAGTCTATGACATTTAAAAAGTAAAATATACAAGGAAGAATTTTGATTGCACGTGTGTTTGGTTGTTTGGAGATAGTTATCCTAGTCCAAACATGGTTTTAAAAAGTAAAACACCAGGTACGTAATGAAATTTCATACATTTTCGCGGCCGCTGCCGTTGGTAAATAATAACTTTGTTTTTTTTTAATTTTGGCTGGACCTGGAACTTACGACTTCGCGGGCTGATTTGGCAACAGAAAATTGTGGTTAAACCTTTAAAAAACGCCATTTACTGGTGTATTCGCACCACAGGGTGCTTACCACGAAACACTAAATACGAAACTTCGGGTGTCGATCTAAACAAATGAAAACCTGCCCAATAACGTTATGGGATACACCTATTTGGTTTGCGACTCCTTTGAAACGTATATTTTTTTACGCATAATGCATCATTTCGCATAAACTCTTTTCGCATAACACCCTTTTTAGGCTGACATTGCAGAATTTAATAAACGTCTATAAATTGTGTAGATTAGGTTAGTTTTTGATAATAATTAAAATCCCCTTTCTATTGTAAAAACCGTAGGAGCATCAGATCTGTTACCACAATAATAGTGTGCTTGGAGGTCGTTTTACAAGAGGTCCCACGAATGGATCGAATGGTTGAATGAAAGTTTGCATGTGTGTTCAATAAATTCAAGTTTTTGGTTTCGAATTCGAACGTTTCAAAGGCTGGCATCCACACAGTCATAGGGTGACATTAGAATCGTTTTATTCATCGCAGTCCTATTGAAGCGACTTAAACTCTCCCTCAACGATCTAGTCGTTTTATTAAATCTCGTTGGATCAGAATCTCTGTGATCCGAGCCGGTACTTCGCGGAACACAACTTGGCACAATACAACGCTCCAGCTGTTGCAGATTCTACTTATTATTTAATTTTAATAACCAAGTTACGTTGCTACCAAACCTCGGAATAAAATTATTAGCTTTAGATTAAAATACATTATCACGAATAGATTTGATGACGCGGTTACTCTACTCAGTATTCTATTACTAATTATTTCGCTTTATGAGTATGTAGTACCCATACCTCTTTTTTTGACAAATGCTTATACATAACCGCCTCAGCGAGGGTTAGGGCGGGTATTGTTTGACTCGGAGAAATGTCTATACATATCGTCTCTGAACTTTCGCGACCTCGTATCTGATTGAATAGTTAGATAGGAAAAGCACTCATGTAATCTAAAGAATAAAGAATACTTTACTATCTAACTATTCGATATACTAGGTTGAGAAAGTAAAGGGACATATGCCCCAGTGGGGGTAGGGCGGGTCTTGTTCGACTTTCACGGAGTAAAACCCTCGTGGATTGACAACATTTAAAAAAAAAAGCATTTATGTTTTTTCGCGTTTATAATAGCTGGTTAAAAATTAGACTACCCGTGTTTCTCGGTTTTTCTTTATTTAACTTAAATTGGTCGTTAATAATTTATTAAAGAAATAGTCATTAAGACCGTATATACAAAGTTAGGAATACTGATGTCGTGATCTTAGCATGATATAAAATTAAAAAAGTAACTTTAAACAGAAACGGAACTGATTGTCATGTCATGTCACTTGTCAACCATACCAACTGTAACAACATAAATTCGTCTACTTTGGGCAGATTGCGGCTATCCGCTTTTACAAATCCGTTAGTCACTTTCATTTTAAATAGCGTATATCAAAACAATAATATTACGAGAATCGAAAGCGTGTTGTTAGAATCAAGTAATCCGTCAGACAGATAAACAATGGACATGACAGTTGTATATTTTTTTCAATTCCTATGGTAGTAAATGGACTAAGGGCACTATAAGTGTATTCCTAACATTCACAATCCGACTTTTTTTACTGTTTTTCCTAAATTAAAAAAAAAACCACTGCATAGAAAAATCCAAAAATATTTTTACTGTAATCAGCAGTGTAAAATCTACAAACGGATTTTTATTTTACTACCTTAGCACATATGAATTGTTGTCAATTGCTTCAAGAGGAAGCTACGGGACCGCTATAGCGCCTAAACGTTGCCCCCCAATAGCGCGGTTGCCCTTCGGGCTCGCCTTTTGGCGGAGGTCTTAACTAGCCCCCTCGCCTTCTCTACTGAAGGCACCCTGGAACACAGCAGGGGCCTTCCAGCTCAGGACTTCTTACTGCAGGTGACAGACCTCTCGATCTATCACCCACTGCCCCCTATTCACCATCTCGACAATGACCGGTGATAGGTGACAATTCAGTGTACATGGCGCAGCTTATATGAAACCCAGTCATGTATCAGCGCGTTAACTTTGCAATGTACACCGAATTGTCACCAGTCGCGTGTCATTGTCAAGATGGTAAAATAGAAGGTGTTCGTTTTGCGTAAGCTCGCTTCGCCGCTAACCTAGCCTAAAGCAAATGTAGCATGGGCACTGATGTGCAAGTTCCGGAAAGTTTCCAAAAAGTTGGAAAAGTTGTAAGAAATTTCCGGAAACTTTCACTTGAAATATAGGTAATCTAAATTTAAGAAACAGAAAGTTTCAATACCCATACAAAATTGTGAGAAGTTTCCGAAATTTTTCGACATGAAAAATTCCGCAATTTTGGAAAGTTTTCTTTGGCACATCAGTAAGTATGGGACTACGTTTTTTTTGTGAAAATTTACCTAAGTATAGTGATCAAGCAAATTTTAGCCAAGGAAATGTCTAAGATAAGGGATAGTGTTACCGTTAGGATAATAGCATTTCAATGACGTCGCAGACAATGAAAACCTGTTGGAATAAACTGGCAAGGAAAGTATTTTCTCTAAAAGCATTAACGTAAGAAAAGAGCCTTTACACAAGAGCTGCATCTACCCGAGTGACGTCCCCTTTCTTTTGAATTCTTTTTATAAATAATGGAATGGAATCTCGCAGCGTTTGTCTCGCTGGCAACGACTTTTAGACTGGTGATTTAAATATTTGGAACGAGTACGACTTCAGTATTAACTGACTAATTGGGTACCTAACTTAATTCATTATGATCTCTTTACTTCTTGGTGTTACTTGTGGTAGCAGTATCTACTTACTTATAGGTGAAAAACTTAAGTAAATGACCTCTTGCATGTAGTTGTGTACAAAACTAATATGGAATTTACGTCAAATTTCAAATAATAGAATGTCGAACGGTCTATACAGATGTGTTACTACTACAGGTAGATTCACTAAAGCTGGCACGAATGGAATGAACAAAACTAATGTCACCTATCACTGTGTGAGTGCCGTCCTGTGAACCGATGTTCGAATTTCAAACTGAAAGCCTGTTATTATTTTACACACTTGTATACTTTGGTTCACTCATTCAATCCGTTCGTGCCAGCTCTTTTGAAGCGACCTGTAACATGCAAGAGGTCGTTTACATAAGTTTTTTACCTACTCGTATATCGATGTGTAGTAACATATCAAAAACATCTATATCTTTTAAAATAAAGTCGCTTTCCGCATGTCTTTCCGTCTGTCCGTATATTCACTAAATCTTCCTAAACCACGAAACGGATTTTGATGCTGTTTTCACCATCAGATAAATGTTTTTTCACGGATGGCTTCTATGTATAATAAAGTCTGGTTTAATAACGAGTGTTACAGAAAACACACATAAACATTTCGCTAGTTTTATATAAAGTTACTACAGTTTTAGGACGGTTTCAACTGGAATTACAGGTCTGCCCTACTAAGCTAAAAGCAGTATCCCAAATTTAATCAAAGCAGTTTTAATTCTCTTCCTGTTAGTAATAAGGTTGATATTGCTACAGGAGTTTTATTTGAGATACTACGTATTGGATTAGCAGGGCAGAGGTGTCAGGATTTACTTCTTAACTTCCTTTTACTACCAATAATAATATACTTATGTTGGTTGGTGGTACGTTATTATAGTTATGAATTCGCCGTCTGTAATCTTATATCAAACAAAAGCATTTATTTCCCTAGGCACTACTGCGTAGCACTACGTACCAATTTTATCGAACCAAAAGCGATTTAACAGTGTCGACGGAGCTCCGCTGCCGCGGAGCTCCTAATTCTGGATTATTTTAACCCTTCGGGCTCTCTGAAGAACTAACATAACCTAAACCTACCCCTATTGATGATACTAATATTGACCAGTAGTGCCAAATAGTTGTGCCACGGGAAATACAGTAACAACAAAAGGTTATCGTAAAACTGCCCTCGTTCTTCAAACATCACAGTGGGTTGAAAGGTTTCGGTTAAGGTTATGGTTAGGCCCTTTAAGTCTTTACGTAGAAGATCGCAGATATGTACCTACTCGTAACGTCTTGTTAGGCTCGTTAGGAGTTTATTCACCACAAAATTCACAATGTTGCAATGAGCAAAATTTTTTTCTTTGAGTGCTCCGAGGCAGCAGTTGGTTGGCGCCGAGTGGTACGACAGTTGTATTCCTATAAATATAATGTAAGATGTCGCACTAGGAAAAGCGTAGCGGAAGCGGTTTTATGCATGTATGTAAACTTGTCTTTTCTTTTTCTTTTTTCTTGTACCGAGTAGCGCCACATGGCCTACGCTGTCTGTGCGTTTCCAGCTTTAATAATGAATAATTTACACCCTAATTACTTTGTTTGAGCGTGTATCGTTTTCCTGGAAATGAAGAAAATCTGTAAAAGGGCACGCTTTTTGAGGGAGGGAGGAGGGGTAGAACGGAGCGCAGGGCTGAGGCGGGAGATTCACGCGTACGCTACTCGGCGGGTACGTTACTCGTGCTCATTTAGATAGATATAACATAACAGCAGCAAAATATAATCAATTATGAGGCAACAAATCTACATGCGACTTAATAATAAGAATACAAGTAGGTACAATATTTTAACCTCAATTATGTTTTAAGCACTGAACTTTCAAATACATACTCGTAACATAAAATAGTTAAAAATCCAGATGGTTTCATTAATTTCTTATCCTACCACCAAAGTAGTAGTGTTCGCATTGTTGCGTTCCAGTGTGGGGATAAGACATACATACATACATAATCTCACGCCTTCGTTCCCAGAGTGGGGTAGGCAGAGCTACAGAATTACAAACATCTCTAAAAACTTGTTGATAATTCTATAACCACAATTTGCACAATTAGGCTAAAATGTTTACCAGCGTATTAGTGACAGGTTGCAAGCCCATCGCCTAACAGTACTTCAAGCCTTTATTCCCTTAGTCGTCTCTTACGACATCCACGGGAAGACATGGAGTGCCACTATTCTAACTCGGCTGAAATTACTAGCATAGAGGGCATAGAGGCCTTCCATCTTAGGCCGGAGCCCCACTGCTGCGCACGGTCAAGCTACACACGTGGGTACAAAAACGCTTTGTATGAAAATATAGGTTGATACTTCCACAGTAGTCCACGAGCACGCTGCGCACGAAATGACGTCACTGATACACGCGTGGTCTGTTCCGAAGTGCCTGCCACGCGCGCTAGCATGTGCCTCACCGTGACCCACGCTGCCCGTGTGTTGCAGTGGAAAGGTGGCTTCAAGGGCGACGCACCCTCCGCGCGCGCGTGGATGTGCGTGGCCCGCAGTGGGGAATGTAGACACACGCAGCTGACCAACGTAGCCACGTGGCTCACATATTTAACTTGTTCGTGCATTGGTTGCTGTGAAAATGTTAACACACGTATCCAGACCAATGGATGGGTCCATTGTGTGCGACGTATATAGCGTGTCCGTGCGTAGCGTGCGCAGCAGTGGGGCTCCGGCTTTAGTCCTCAGGGTTGGCAACGCATTTGCGGTCTTAGAACTGTAGTGAGAATGCAAATGTCTATGGGTCACATCACACAATTACCATCAGGCCCCTATTTCACTATCCTGACAGTGACTAGTGACAGGTGCCATTTCAGTGTAGGGTCACAAGCGTTAATTTGGGACCCATTTCAAGAAAAATATGCTTGAAGTTGTCAATGTCATTAGAGATGTCAAGTCATGTGTAACTTTTAGGAAACTCAACCTTATTGTTGTAGAATGTCAGATTGACTTTGGACCTAAGGTGGGTACCTACCAAATTTAATCTCGTGACTGTACATGGCGCAGCTGATATGAATCCCATTGATGTGAAAGCTTGCTAACTTTGCAATGTATAGCGAATTGTCACCTTTCCTTTGTCATTGTCAATATGGTGAAATAGGTGGTCTGTGTGCTTCATTACCTTCTCATTTCTTTAAAAAAACACCATGGCTTTATAAAAGAAAACAACACTGAGCAATTACACAAAAAAGACAATAAACACAATTTCTATGAACATCCAAACCTAATAACCATAAATACAAAGGTTCTTTGAGAAATGATACTATTCTGCCCGAAGCAAGATCATTTCGTTCAATCACGCGAAGCAATCAAACTCGCGGGATACATAAGTACTTCAGTCTGTTTAGTCACGAGATCTGGGTGAAGAGGCTTCTGTGTTGTATACCTCTCTTTGATTAGGCTCTGGCTAATTTAAGAGCTATGAATAATAGGTAAAGATTTTTTATAAAGAATTTGTGAATTTCTGTGACTTTTACACATTAAATCGCACCTTCAGAACAATAGTGACCTAATTCAAAATTATTATTCTAGCGACCTAACTCGAAATTTAAAATTTCTCAATTAGGCCACTATTGTTCTGAAGGTGCGAAATATGCTTTTATGGGATTGTAAAAGTTAACATCAAATTTTTTGCCTTCTTCATGCATACATTTTGTTGAACATTAGAAAGTAGGAATAGAATAATCTTTAGCTACGCAACTTACCTGAGAAACACCGCTAACTATGCATCGTTTCATTATATTTTTACAACTATTCCAGGGAACTAAATTCATTGGCAATAATAATATGTTATTTTATTAATATTACTCTTCAAGTTTATATTTACTTTTGCTGCGGGCTAGCGTGGTTGCGTTTATCGCGTGACAAAATGTCGATAAAGCATCCGTCACTCTCTTACTTATATACGTGTCAAAAAGAGACGGATGTTTTATTCACATTGTATCACGCGATAAACGCAGCCATATTAGGTCCCCTGCACGGCTAGCACAAGTTTCCCGCGACTTGTTTGTCGCTCGGATCTCCCTTTCTCTCTAGTCAGTAACGATAGAGACGCACTGAGCGACAAGCGAGAAAATACATCTTGTGCTACCCGTGCTGGTGATTGTTGTAGGTAGATATAGCGACTTGCCCATTGGGAAGATGAGGTTAGATAACTTCTTATGCCCAAAGGGCATTCGCCAAGAATTAGGTTCATTTGTAATTGCAGTCTGACCACGGGTACAAAGTTTAGTGTCAGTTTTACAATCGGCAAAATGGAACTCTGACCCACCGTAGAACTGTATCACAGTGACACTTTGTTTGAAAGTCATTGCCATTTCATTTATAACGTCACTGTGACACAGTTCTATGGTGGGTCAGGACTCCATTTGGAATTTGTTTGTTTTGGCAGTTTGGCATAATACGTCAATTTGTCGGGTTTTGCATTTTCCATGTGCCATTAAGGGCCGGTTTAGATGGACTGCATTTGAACTGCAGCCCAGCTGCAAAATGGCAGTTCGAGGGCAGTTCTGATGCAGTTTTCGTAACTGCATCAAACCTGCAAACCAACCGTGCCGTTAGCTTTCAGTCGGTATGCGGTCGACTGGACTGCACGCCAACTGCAAGCTAGTTGCACGGTTGGTTTGCAGTTTTGATGCAGTTACGACAACTGCATCAGAACTGCCCTTGAACTGCCATTTTGCAGCTGGGTTGCAGTTCAATAATGCAGTCTGTCTGTACCGGCCCTAATCGTGTCACGCCGGGAAATGTATAACCTAACACGGCTAATTTACGTATTACGTCAAACTGCTACACAATAGGTACATTTTCTTGACTATACACAACAGCTGTATCACGAGTCAGGAGGGAAATATTCGTTATTTTATAAATTGAGTTTAGAAACCAGAAGATTAGAATGCCCTAGGTACCAATTTATAACTGTTTGATCAGTAAAGTAATTTACAAGAAATTGTTTCGTAAATTAAATACCTATTTTCAACCCTTTTGTAATCCGCTACAAGAGTTTTATAACCAAATTATCTCGCTGTTTAATTAAACAGAAAATATGTAATAGCAAATAAGAAAATATTATAGTGCTGGTGTAATATTTGAGAGGTAGCGATCGTTAAAAACGTTTTTAATAAACGTGATATAACTAAAAAAATACGCTATCCAGCTATAATACAAATGCATGCCAATTTTTAGCGCTAATTAACCATATTTTTGTAATCTAAGAACACCCATAATAAAGTACAGTCGGGTAAATATAAATATCCGTACAAAGATGCAATAGTACATTATTGCCTAGGCATGGAAGTAGGCAATTGCGGGCCGAGTATTGGATTAAACGGACGAGCTTGCGAGTCCGTTTAAAAATACGAAGCCCGCAATTGCTGTTCCTGCCGAGGCAAATATAGTGCTTTTCTCAAAAATCGCATGAAAAAATTTGTGTTGGAGTCAAATCTTCATCGCTTGAACTCATTTTTTGAATTGCATATAAACAGAAACTTCATGTGAAAAAACCATCACTCCTTACCGCCTTTTTGTTTATGACAAGGAGAAACGCAATTGTTGTTTTAAAAAAAGCATAAGCTATTCCAGGCACAAATAAAAAAGTTATGTTTCGAGTAAAATTTGGATGTATAAGACTTGTGCCCTCATTTTATTATGGCCATTTTCACTTTTTAAAAAGTTACAAGCTAGATAGTAATGGAATTTGTATGCAACATTGCGGGCTTGTGTAGCGAGCACGCAATGTTTTTTTTTTTTTAATTTGAGAACTGTCAGTAAACTATGTACTTCGCGTCTCAATATGTAGATAGGAATGTCAACATTTCCGGACATTTTTGAGAAAAAATATTTACACATACAAGGTGTATGTTAATAAGGTCTGTGTACATATTTTTGTGACTTTGGGGCGTATATACATATTTATGCCCTTGACTGTACCTAACAACAAACATACAATAATTGATAGGCTTTCTCGTTCGATATTTTCAGTAATGGCATGGCGCGAAGTTAAAAATAATAAGATAACAAGTCAAAAGCAATATGGTTTTACAGAGCAGAATACTAAATCACATTTTTAAATAAAGTTAGGATCTGGGGTGTGATTCTCTCAACAGCGACGAGCGGACGGACGAACAATTGAATGTCCAAGAGCCGAGTTTAAGTAGTCCCGTCCGAGCGAACAAAACACATTTTAGCGCGTGCATTTTAAATTTGGCAGCTTGGCTTCTCGAACGTATAAGGCTACCTAATTGAGAATGCAAGCGCTAAAATGTCTTTTGTTCGCTCGGACGGGAATACTTAAACTCGCCGCTGTGCTTTCGCTCGTTCGTCCGACCGATCGCCGATTCCGACCGATTTTTAAGCGAATAACACCCCTGATTCCGCTCGCAACCCCACTCAAGTCAAGCCCTTAGGTCTCGCGATTCACCATCGAGTTTAATTTGAACCTCATAACAGGGGAATTAATAAGGCAAGGAAGATTGCAGCCAGTCAGCCACCAATCCTGCTTCTACTTAATGTAAAGCAGGATTGAGTAACTCGATTAGACGAGGGAAAGCGAATTTTGCTTTTTAATTTTGTTCAATTCTCTATAACGCTGTGTTCGTTCAAATATTAGAAAATACTTGAAAATAACAGTTGTTTGTCATTTCACGTTCAGTTGAATTAACTTCGACTAGTTGCTGATTATCCTTAAATTAACAGTTATTTAAATTAAATTCTTCAACGTATCACTAAGTTATTGTACTTATAATAATATTTCCGCAAGACTGATGTTTTTAGTATTATTTTTTATATCCCTGCAGGCATAAAGCAGAGAAAAAATATTTCTTAATAATATTTAAACAATTAAAAAAAATGAATCTTAACATTTTTTGGTTGCGCTCTATAAATGGTTAAAAGAGTAAATAATTACATCTTGCAATGATTTAAAGTACCTGCTCAAGTATTTCTTATTATGTTATAGACTATTTATATAATATTTTCCAAGTGTATCCCAATAAATTATGATTTCATTATTTATCGCAAATTACACTTTAACTTACCTAAATACAATAAAATTATTAATAGCAACATTCTACAAAATACAACATCTATAAGCCCTTTATACACAACGTGGTTAGTTTAAACAGGTATTATTTTATTTTGCTGGAGAATTTATACTTAGTAGAGGCACAAATTCAAGGATCACCACCACATAACGTCACAACAACTTACTACCAACTCAGTGTGCTTTGTGGCTTTCTACCACATGTACTTAATCTCTACACTACCTAGCTTTATAAGTAGACTTTATACAGCTTGTGGTAATAAAAACTACCCAGAGAGGTTAAAGTCAACTGTTATATGTATATAAGAATGTTTTAGTGGTGTTAGGGCCTTGTGCAGGGTCCGTCAGGTCGCTAGCACTAATTTATACTTCAACCTAACTTTGTATTCCGGTGTGGGGATGAGACAGCCGGTGAAGTTACTAGCAGAGGCATTTCATCTTTGACGTCAGGGTTGGCAATGCATTTGCGGTCTTAAGATTACAGTCTTAAGGTTGTAGACTTACTAATGCAAATGTCTATAGATCATTTACCATTAGGTGGTTTGTGTGCTCGTTTGCCTTCCCAATGCCATGAAAAAAAAAACCTCGTTGAAGTTGATGGAGGCCTGATAAATGAGCCTAAGCAAAAAAAAATGATTTTTTAAACTATGATCCTTGGATACCTATCTTATGATACATCAAAACATAAGATTTTTAACGAAGATTCCAAAAATATAAACAACATACTCGTAGATATTTACATGAAAACACATAAAACCTATTAAAAGCTAGGGTCAATACCCATCTTCTGGGTGAGCTCGTTTCATCGTCCTCCATGGGCAAGAGTTAATCAAGAGCAAACCCATTATCAATAAAAAAACCTGTTTGATTGGATTTATTGTCATAGATCCAATTGAAATCAAAAAATCGATGTTAAAAAGTTAGTGTATTGTATAACGTTTTTCTAATTTTCAGTAATAAGAAAAGAGAATACAAAAATAATTTTCGATTAATCTACGCAAAGATTGCATTTTTAGCCAGAAAAATCTAAAAGAAAATTGCCGGTGAATTTAATAACTGTAAAGTACCTGATAAAGTGAATACTGTACCAAAATAAGTGGTCCCTTGTTAGCTGTCGGACGTTGCCACTAATTTTGCTTAGCACCCTCGTGCGTAATCCACGGGGCATAAAAATATTATTCCCACCAAATTGCCGATGTTAATGCAATAAACGCGCGGCTCCTTGGAGCGTTAATAAAAAACTGGTCAAGTGCGAGTCGGACTCGCGCATCGAGGGTTCCACTAGTATCAAAATTAAACGATAAGCATGAAAGGAAAATGAAAATATGTATCTGGCGAAGCATTTATTAAGGTAATAATTAAATCAAGAAATTATCAATAAAACCAGGCGATTTTGCCTTAATTCAACCAGCTCAAAATGCGCACACTTACCCATACTACGGGTAAGTGTGCGCAGCTAAGCAAAGTTTGTGGATTTTTTATTATACTAAGCAGACTGATTTTCATCAAACTTACCTCACTTTATTAAGACATAACATAGCTTCAAATGTTATGCAAAATTGAAGGCTTAAATACTTTACTAACAGAAATAAAATTCATTTACTCGTGTCGATTTTCGCCATGACACCAAATTTTACCTTTACGGCACCGGATTCTGAATATTTTCTTTTTCAAGTGAAGGAATGATACCATCTGGGTTTTTTTTGCATAAACTAATTCTACACCAACATATCTTTAATTTGCTTACACATATCACAAACTTCTCCATGCCCATTCCTAAATAAAGGGGTTGCGCACACTTACCCGCTGCGCACAGTTACCCCACATGACCCTACACAGGAGGTATTATTATAGTCAAATTTGATGTCGATTTCGTTACTTACACATTTAGGGAACTTATACGAAAAATAGAGCAATCTATTAAGATTCTATATACATAAGACAACTTGCGAGTAATGTGTAATGTTAAGTAAAATAAGACAAGTTCTTCAGAAAAACTAACACAACAGAATTGTTTTAAATATATTTCTACAACAAATAAACCCAATTCTATAATTATCTTCTCTTCTATGGGGAGCCTGGCATTGTCCTTTGACGCTTGTATAAAATATACGTTAAAAACGCTTCATGCATAGGTTAATTATTTTACTTTCTTTATTTATTTATTTTTAAATAATAAAAAAAAAACAGGGGACAATGTCACACCAATTGACCTAGTCCCAAACTAAGCTCTAGGCTTGCTATGGGAACTGGAAAACGATATAAATACTTATATAGAGAAATATATCTTAAATAAGTAGAAAATATCCAAGACTCGGGAGCAAATATTCGTGCTCATCACACAAATATCTGCCCTTAACGGGATTTGAACCGAGGACCGCTAGCTTCGTAGGCAGCGTCTTTACCAACTGGACCAGCGCGTCGTCAAACAATCAATCAAACAGTCAATTTGTTACTAAATCCGCCGTAATAATAACATAGGTATTCTGAAAAAGAAATCAACTATCTATTACAGTTCAAAAGATACTTTAAAGTTTGGACGGACGAACGGACGGACAGCTTAGGCATATAAATAGGGTCCCGTTGGGCTACCCTTCGTATACCTACGGACGGAGCCCTAAAAAGGCTCGCTTTTCCTTGGAGCGTTAATAAAAAGGCGATAATGGTGCTATTTTATTTGGATAAGACATTCAAAGGCAAATTATCTCAAATTATTTGGGTAGTAGCCGCGAAGGGGAACCGAGCGAATTGAATTCCGTAAAATTGTTGAAGAGTTGCAAAATTCCGCGCGCTTGGTTGACTGCGTAGCTTTATTGGAGTAGTTAATACAGTTAGCCTAAGTAATTGGATATTCTCAGCAAAGTGATGATATTAGAGTTTGTTCTTAACGTAGGTAATCTATGCTAGAAAGCTGTAAGAATAAAGGCATTTTGAAATTTCACGATTCTCAGTAAAAGCTTGGTCGCTTTTACTGAGAATTTTTGATTTATTGAACTCAAAAATCTATTTATCTACATCGATAAGCAAATGCCCTATAATTAAGTACAGGTACCTATCTGTGGTTGTACTTTAATGTAAACATTAAAGTATTACATGTCATTAAAGTACCGTTTATCGCTGTAGTTGCGTCATAATCTTGACTTTAAAGTATCGGTGACGGTTTGTTAGATCATTTTCATAAAAGTATTTTTTTATAGTAGCGAATTTTCACATCGCGATCTTTCACGATCGCAAATTTAATTATTCGTCTTTCTTCATGTAGCGATTTTTCATAAAGCGTTTTATAATGTTCGCGTTCATTTATTTCGCATATTTTACCGGTAGATTATTTTATTACTCGCATTTTTTCCTTAGTAATTACATCGTAATATGTAGGTAGGTTAGGTTAGGTTCGTTTTTTATCAGGCCCGGAGTGCCAAAATAATGACTCTGTCCATGGTCTAATAAAACAAGGTCTTCTCTTCCGAAAAGGGACACTTTCTACGTCATCACAAAGTTGCCACTTGATTAACCACTACCCGAAAATAAGGAAAAAAAAAATTTTAGGTTAGTGTACGATTTTATTTCAAAAATATATAAATCACGAATAATATAAGTCACGAGCATAATTACTTTTATTTAATGTTTTATTTTAATATTGTTTATACATTTATGCATGAAAATAACTAACAGGGTTTTTTTTTAAACATAAAGGTTACATTACAATGTGGAATTACAACCTGATATTACAGGCATCACCGGATTCAACAGATCAAACTGGCCGGTTACAAATTTGTCAACTTGATGTTTCCCGTCATACTATTCGAACCTATGGGAATATCATATTCCGCTCTCGCTCGGTATCATGACGCTAATGACACGCCAATGATTTTCAAACTGTCGCGGTAAAAGTTGTCGATGACTTTTTTTTGTAAAATGTGAAATGGTTAAATGCTCTATTAAAAGCTGTAAGAGCAGAAAAGGTAAGACAGTCGGTTTCTATACTTTTCCACCAAAATAATCCCTTGCCGAGGAGTGGTTGCGATATTGCGGGCCTAAAACCACAGTTAAATGTGGTGAGTGGTATTTTATGTCCTATTGTACCTAAATGAGAGGAAGCGCCTAATAAAAAAGCGCTTATCAATATTCAAGTTCTCATAATCCATAGCCCTATAATATTTAGAACTAATGTTTTATTTAGTTATGAGTATAATCGTATATTTACCATTAAATGTTCAACATTTAAGTGCCGGTGGCCACAGCACAGTGCTCGTAGAGCTTATACCCGTACCTACGTCAAAATGCAGCAACACGTCTATATCTTTATAAATAAATAAATAAATAATTAAATACGTTTTTTTTATAGAGAACAATAAATGGTCAAAACGTAAAACCTATATACGATGATAGTCTTAAGTTAATATATACGAGCGTATATTTTAAAATTACCGCGATTTTATAGTTTGGAAATCTTCGGTTGACGGATATGACGTAGTACGTGTCCACTCACGTGACCAAGGTTTCTCGGAAGAGAATACCAGGCGAAGTATATTATTGTACCATGACTCTGTCAAATTAGGTTGGGAAAAAATGCGACTTATAAAATAATCTACTGGTAAAATATGCGAAGAAAATGAACGTGAACATTATAAAACGCTTTATGAAAAATCGCTACATGAAGAAAGACGAATATTTAAATTTGCGATCATGAAAGAACGCGATGTGAAAATTCGCTACTATGAAAGAATGCTTTTGTGAAAAGAATCTAACAAATCTCAATAACTTTAATGTGAACATTAAGATACAGGTACATTATGACACAGGGTCTCGACCGATACAGGTTTCTCACATATTGTAGAAAACTTATGATTTGCATGTAGATAAAGTTATGTATGCGACTGTACACATAATTAGGCATTATGCACCAGTCATATAAATAACTATTATGATAATGTTGGTTGGTATTTTTAACTGTATAAAATGAACAATACCTAAGGTTTAATGAATAAATATCAGGGGACAATCTCACACAAATTCACCAACCCAAACTAAGCTCAAGGCTTGTACTAAGTACAATAGTAGAAAATTTCAATGGATTAAGTCATTTTTTGACTGATATTCAAAGGGACCAAATGAGCAACAATAATGTTAAAACAATAGATCTAGAAACTTCAAACTGGAAACGTGTTCTACTTGGGCTAAATAACTTTTGACATGTTATTGTAGGTACCTATAGTTTTTAACTAGGCCGCCAAGTCACTGTCAAGTAAATAAGGCTGCCGTCCTACCAAAGAAGGCGCCTAACTGCATAGTGGTTACCATAGAGTATAGAATGTTTCGACTACTACATTTCCGTTAGCCGCCTTCTTTGGTAGGACGGCAGAAGGGCTATCATTACATTGAAAATACGATAACATGTGAAAAGTAATTATGTTAGCCCGAGTAGAATTAGACCCCTGTTTTCTTGTTAGACAAGTATTTTAAGTTTGATGTTTCTGTACATATATATGACAAAAATAAATACATACGCACATACATACAATGACGCCTTCAGTGCCAGAGTGGGATATGCAGAGCTACAGGATTACCAACAACTCTAAAAACTTGTTGTAAATTATGTAAACACATGTTGCACAAACAGGAAAGATGTTTACCAGTGTACATTAGTGACAGGTTGCAAGCCCATAGCCTAAGAATACTACAAGTCTTTATTCCCTTATCTGCCTCTTACGACTTCCACGGGAAGACATGGAGTGGCACAATTCTAAGCCGGCAACCGCACCGCAAAACTTAAACAAAAAAAATCTAAAATAAAAGACAATATTTGTTTAGAAAAACTAGTTTAAAAATATAGAACCAATACGAGGGCTGCACTGAAAGTTTGGGGAATCTAATACTTACAAACATATTTTTGGCACATATTATACCTTTTTATAATCTCTAAAGTTTCATTATCTTAACGCACTGGCCACATAGAAAAAAAAGCGATGGTTCGGTTTCAATTGTTTTTTGAAGTCATCGAGACGCTGCTGAAAATGGAATTGTCCCGTGAAAATTTAAGAGCTATGATTTATTACGACTTTAAAAGTGGATTAACACAAAAACAATGTGGAGAACGGATGATTGCTGCTTTTAGTGATGAAGCACCTTAAAAGACGACAATATACAGGTGGTATTTAGCATTTCAACGTGGCCGTGTATCCCTCACGGACGACGTGCGTGAAGGTCGACCAAAATCGGCAATCACGCAAGAAAACGTCGATGTTGTGCGTCAGCTGATAAAGGAAGACCGACATGTGTCATATCGGGAGATTCAAGAGTGTTTGGGCATTGGAATGAGTCAGATACAAATTATTTTACAGGAACAATTAGGCGTGCGAAAGTTGTTTTCCCGTTGGATCCCTCACTTATTGTCTGACGCGCAGAAAACGACTCGTGTCAATTGGTGCCCCAGAACTTTGAATAAATAAAACGGAGGAAGCTCAAATGCACTTTTTAGCATTCTATCAGGTGACGAGTGTTGGATATATGCATATGAGCCTGAAAATAAAAACAAATCTCGAGTATACGTCTACGAAGACTAGCTCAAGCCGACAAAAGTTATTCGTTCTCGCAGCACGGCTAAAAAGATGGTGGCTACGTTTGTCTCTAAATCGGGTCACGTGGCTATTATTCCTCTTGAAGCTCTTGAAACCTTCAACAGACTTGGTAGGCACAACAAAGTGAAACTGATGTGGATTCCAGGACACGAGGGCTTTCCCGGTAATGAAGCCGCGGACGAACTGGCAAGGGAAGGGTCCAAGGGCGTATATGTTGGACCTGAACCATTTGTGGCACCCTCACTGGGCACCATAAAAACAGCCCTGAACAATAACACCCTAGAACACCACCAAAAAGAGTGGAAAACTACGGTAGGCTTAGGGCATGCAAAGCTCTTCATAGAAAGAGTGGACCAGTGCTGGACCAAAAAACTTTGGAAACTCAGCAGAAGACAACTCCGATATATTATCGGAGTGTTTACCGGGCACTTTGGAGTTAAAAATCTCCTAGCAAAGATGGGCCTCTATGACAACACAGATTGTAGATTGTGCGGCGAAGAGGAGGAAACAATGAAACACTTACTGTGCGAATGTGATGCCCTCGCCGGAGTAAGAATGAAAATCCTAGGTTGTGGCTACCCAGAACCGACCGACTTCAAGGCACTGCCATTGCACTCCACTATCCGCTTTTTAGAAGGGGTGGGGGCTGCATTGGACTAATTGCTAATTGCAAAGAGATTACACAAAAGATCCTATAGGGTCGAAGTGTATCCGTAAGGACCCCACCTACAAGATAAGATAAGATAAGATTCCTCCTGAAGATCGTAGAATGGTCAATGCCGATTGGTACACCACTAGTTCTTTGCCGAGTATCTTTGCTGAACTCCGAAAAAGAAACCCTAGTCGCCGCATCATCTCTCACCACGACAATGCCAACCCTCACACCGCTCGGAAAACAAATGAGTATCTGGACGGTGAAAAAGTCGAATTACTGGACCATCCTCCATACAGCCCCGACTTAAGCCCCAATGACTTTTTCACATTCCCCAAAATTAAGGATAAGTTGCGTGGTCAGCGGTTTCAGAAGCCGGAAGCAGCAGTGGAGGCTTTTAAAATGGCCATTTTGTAGACCCCTATTTCAATAAGTGCTTTAACGACTGGTTTGAACGCATTTAAAAGTGCATAAAATATAAAGGAGAATACTTTGAAAATCAATAAAAATACTTTTATTCAATTTAACTGCATATTTTTTTCTATTCCCGAAACCTTCAGTGCGACCCTCGTACCAATCATTGGGGATTATATAGAAAAACAAAAGAAACAACATCATAATATTACCACCGTATAATTATTATAAAATAATGTTAACACGTACTTAATAAACAAACAGTGTAGGTACCTATTTATTAATAGGTACTATGCCAGCTAATAATAGATGAAACTAAAGTATTTTCAATCTAAGGCGCGCCTTGCCCTCTATTTAAATTGACGTTATTCAGTTGCGTCAATGTACGAAAAACCCGGCCAAATGCAAACGATGGGCTTACACAGGTACAACGCCGGAAAAAAACACGTTCCTTGTACGGGGACCCCTTTAATTCTTAACTTTATTTTCAACTCATAATTTGATGTTATAGCAGCTATAGAAATACAATACATGCTCTGTAAAACAATGTCTAGCTATTACGGTTCACGAGATTTAATCCTCTAACTGACAGACGGACGGACGGACAGCGGAGGGCGTATCTATAGGCTATATTAAGGGAGTCTGACGTTAGGTAAAATTTTTGGTCAAATATATCATTTCCCAAAAAGCATTTTGTATTATTTTTGTTTTATGTCCGGTATATCGAAACTGCTTGCTACGTCTATACGGTTAGGTTGCACTTGGGACTACAAAAAAAAACTGCGACGGGTAACCACTTTATGGCAAATAAAACTTTTGGGAAATTATGCATTTGGGCAAAAATATTTTGGCCAAACGTAATAGACCCTATTATTAATAATAAGGTCTTGGTCTTGGGTATGAAATCCTAAAAATAAAATAGTGGGTCGAGACTTAGTAGATTGAAATCACTATAGCTACAACATCAAGGTATTCCTAACTTTTTTTATATATATTTTTTATGTCAAGGAGAAGGCACTCAGCCCACCTGATCGTAAGTGGGTTCTGAGACCAAGATTACAACCTCAAGACTGCAATCCTAGGACTTCAAATGCGTTGCCAACCCTGAGGACAACTCTTGCTTAAGCCTTTTAGCGGCAGTATACAAGTCATGTTTTATATCGGGAAAGCCTTCCAAAAGATCCTGCCAATCTCCTAGTTTTAAATACACCATATCGACCACCTGGAAAGGAAAATATTTTTTATAAAGAAAGCACCGGAAAAAGGCACAGGATGTTCATTTAGTAAGTGCACTTTTACCAGCGCCAGTTGTAAAGAAAAATGTATTTTCCTGGTTAGAGTGGTAACTAGGGTGGGCCAAATTAGTTTGAAGAATAATAAAGTATATCAAATCATTCTTCGTCATAGCTTATTTTTGTTTACGGTAAATTAGTTACTTATGTGTCTTTAAACTTGTTACAGTATTACCAGCTTCTTAATAGTTTTCGGCTGGCTATCGCTATCACGCTTGCACTCGCAACTGACAGTATATTTATCGCTCGTATGTCAACGATGATTGCCGATCGCTATTTACAAAATATTTGCACTGTAAGTGGTTGTTTACCGGTCGCTCGAAACGTTTAACTAGTTTATGCCAAAAAGATCTCACTCTCATACAAAAACAAATCTAGTAAATTTTACAAGGATTAAAATCAGAAGTAGAATATTCTTTGCCTACTGTTGCAACACAGAATACAGCGTCATGATCTGTCCAAAGCCATTCGATATCTTTATACGATGTGTGAATCTCTATACATCTTTAAATGAAACAATTTTAACAGTATGGACTGCCTATAAATTATTCAATTGCAATAAAACTTGGTACAACCTATTTTCATGTATTTTGAAATAAATATAAACATGTGTAGAAATAATATTAAACACTTTTGTTTTTTGGCCTACCCTAATGATAACATAAATGGTTATACGACCCGTAGGCGTCCAGTCATCGTCGTGGTAATAAGGAGAACTCCTGAATCTGGGCAAAATCTGAATATAAATTCCCTTGTTTGCTGGCGGCCTTTGGTTAAGTTTCGAGCAAGGTAGATCGTAACATACAGATGTTATCAGTATGGAAACCTACGCCTGGAGCAGACCTTATTTGCTGCTGTTCTTTTGCCAGGGGGGTCAAGATCCATAACGCCAAGTTATCGATTTTTGAAAATCAACAAAAGTTGACGTAAGCGATGACAGATCGTGTCGACCGCTTATGTCAATTCCTATACATTTCGAGTCGAAAGAAAAACGAAACGTTATCGGCGTTTGCATCTTGGCTAGGTCTACTGGTGTTTACTCAGGTGTCCTGTGTTTTGTTTCATACTTTAAAACCGCAAAATATGTTACTTATTTACAAAAACGCATTTACGTTCACCGCCGCAAATGCGAATGGGACATTATTCCGTAAAAAGATGATGGTAACACGAGTGACTTGAGCACAATCCTATCGTAATTATATAAAAATCTGCAAAACTCCACTTTCCCACTATACATTTTGTTATTTGGTAGTCCATTTATGCAATAAAACGAAAATCAGTTTTTTTATTAAATGCTTCACTTTTCTTTTTAACGCTCGTAAGAGCACAGTGTGATAAGTTTTAAAAAGGCCTTCGGGTTTGTAGTTTGTACCTACCTCTCATTTATTCTTGCATTATGCTCTTATGCAAGTCTAAACGCCGATTTACATTGGTGAAGGACAGTGTACAGTGGATCCGAAATTCCGAATAGAATCGCTTTCTATTTTTCAACTCCACTGTCCTTGGCACTGTACTTGTCACTGTCCTTGACCAATGTTAGGTACATTGGTCAAGGACAGTGACAAGTCGGGCTTAACCGACAAAACCCGAACCTTTCGACTTTTAAAAACTTCTTGCACTGTAGTACATGTTTTAAACTGGGTGAAAGTCAAGAACGCTTATGTGTTACCGGAAGTGAATGCGTTAACTTGCTTGAGTTAAGTTTGACCTCTGCGGCATCAGAGTTTTGGAGCAAACGAACGGAATGTAATGAGTATTTATTTGTTTAGAGGCAATTTTTTCCGAGATAGTTTTTACTTAAGTTTGGATAAAGAGTTAGCTCTTAAGCAATCAAGGGTCAATCTTAACTGATGAGAGTGATGAGATAGGAGTAGTTTAGGCTACGGGGAAAGTATAGCATGTGAATTAAATTTTAATAGTCCTAAAAGCAATTATAATACTATTTGGTAACGAGAAAGCATAGGTACTTATCTTTCTTAAAAGAATATGTTTCTAATGAAAAACGATTAACGAGTTCTAGGCGTAAATAATAATGCTTCCCTATTTTGTAAAACTGTGTACTAGGACGCCATGAATATGTAGGCGAAGGTGATTGTTGCGTGAATGTTTCGTATAGGTTAACGGGAGCAACAAGTTCGAAACATTCTGTGTTCATAGAGGGTGGTAGGGAAGTTTATAACCTTGTTTTTCTCAGATGAAACTTATTCCCAGCTTGCCAATACAGTCATGAGATCGAATAACTAGGTAACTAACCCAGGATTATTGTGCCTTAAAAAAATTAATTGGATTTTCATAATATTTGGCGGAAAGTAGTTTTCTGTTACATGATATTGTAAATGGCAGCTATTATTTTTTTAAACAAACGAAGAAATAATAAAACGCAAGCTTTCAAAACCCGACTGTTGCTAACCAACTTTAAATCGTTATAAATCCTAAATGATCATTCAAAATCAAAAATTATGAAAAAAACCTAAAGATGATTTTAAAATCCCTATTCAATGATACCCCACTTGTCATACTTGGTCAACTTTTTTGTTTTTGAATTTACACAATATGGCGTCTGGTTGCCGCCATATTGAATTTTGACTACTGTCATTATGTTCAGTGACACTCACCAGATTAAGACAAATCGATTGATATAAGAATCATCAAAATCGGACAACGGGTTTAGTTTTTATAGTGACGCAAAGGAACAATACATATATAGGCTGTGAAACACATTACCCTCCTCCTTCGGCAGTCAGGTAAATAGTAATACGCAATAACACGAGGTTACCTTTCTTACATCGGCCTTAATCCCGAGAGAGGTAAATTTTATTTTAATCAGTCATATGACCATACCGGCATCATTTTATCAGCTACCAGTTGGTTCTCATTTACAGAGTATTAAACAAAGTCGCCTCCCACCGGCTATCCCTCTGTATGTACGGTTAGATCCTTCAAACTACGTAATTCTCTTTCATCAATAAGTACATATAATGATTCAAGAGGAAGGTTTTTATGTAGAATAAATTCTGGATTATGTACGGGTGTTACAGAGAACTCACATAAACCTAAGCGAAGCCGGGATCGCAAGCCATCTTATAAAGTAAAAGTATGGGATGGATGTTATAAATACCGTTCTTGTGATGTAACTATACTGGTACGGAGCGTCAGTAAATAGACCAGGGATCAGTCCGAAATATCCGTTAGTTGTTAGCAGAGATAACATCTTGCTTTCGCCGCTGAAGCAAAAAGTAATTTGTTTATAGTTCATTTCAAATACCATGGCCCGATTCCACTTGAGACTTAACAATGACATTCATAATGTTTAGCTATTGTTGACTAATTGCTTTACTACCTGAGCACTTCAACTTCTTTCAACAATCTTTTGTTAACACTAATCCTATTAGTCACGCTTAATGACCGTCTCAAGTAGAATCGGGCCTTGGTATATGAAATGAACTATAACTGACACTGGCTCAATAAGCTACAATCTTCGTCCTCCAAGGGGAAGAATTAGTCAAGAACAACCCCGTTATCGATTTATTTTAATTGAATTATTGTTTTGCTTTGATACTTTTTACAAATTATGTATTGCTTACGCTGAGTCTGTGCACCATTTCTCAACTTCGCCTTCATGTATAAAGTGAATGCATGAAAAAACATCGCCCGCCTCTACCACGGCCCTGCCTGAAAGAAAATTAATTCAAAGGTTTGATAATACCCTACAGGGGGGGGGGGGGGGGAATTCCTGATAATGTTCGTCCGAATTATTCATTGCCCGAAACTGGTTTTCAAACTGAGTCAGAAAACTTTTTACTTTTTAAGCTTTCCAAAAATACCTTCGGTTAGGTTAGGTTAAGGTTATAAATTATAACAACACTAAAAAGTTTTAAAAATCAGGCGGAAATTGCTTTACGATAAACGGAGATTCGGACAAACGATGCAATAGGACAAGTGATCCCAAAAAAAGTTTTTAAAAGTTAAGTTTAAGTTTATAAAAAAAGGCCTCCTGTGCCGATCATTGCTAATAAATCACGAGACCATACCAGGAAAAACCACCGTTCTGCAGAACCTCGCGGCCAGCTGTCGCTTGAAATAGTCCGGCAGATTTTTGAGTAACGGCACATTTTCCATGTGGTGCGAGTAGAGGGTACTCAGTAGGTCTTCTCGCAAGCATACTGGAGCTTGCTGGGCTAGTTCAGGTAGCCATGTTCCTAAAAAAAAAGCTTTGAACCTTAAAAAACGTTTTCATGTTTCAATCTCGAGATTCATGGGATTCTAGCCCTTAACTTACTTATGACTAAGAGCTCGTTCCCACTATGTCGTATGTCGGTCCGGATTTTAATCGGTCGTTCCAGTGGCAGAACGTTTTATATGAAGCTATTCACACTCGTCCGACAACGATTTTGTGTCGGATCCGACCAAAAATATCGTGTGTTTTGCCAGCCCTCTCGTCTGGATAAAAATCGTGTCGGAACTCGCTCGCCTTTGAGTAAGTATGACGCTGTTCACATTGGTCGGATGTCGGGGCCGACCTCGCCCCGCCCGCACCCCTCGTTTCGCCCGCCCGTGGCTGCCATAGTGGCCGACAGCCGACTAGTGTGAACAGAGGCGCCGACACCCGATTAAAATCGGAATCCGACATCGGACATAGTGGGAACAGAGGCGCCAACACCCGATTAAAATCGGAATCCGACATCGGACATAGTGGGAACAGAGGCGCCGACACCCGATTAAAATCGGAATCCGACATACGACATAGTGGGAACGAGCTCTTATACCGATGATTGGCGAGAGGCACCGAGGATCAAAGAAGATGGTAATCAATCAGAGACTAAAAAACATTGTAATAAACCAATCCCGAGTGAGATTCCCGTTATAGCACACGTTAAACAGCCCTTCTGTGGGCCTAGTATGATTGTGTTTATCGATCTGGATAAAACATCTGTCACTTTCCAACCAGTATGTAAGTGCAAGAGCAACGGACACTTTATCCACCGCGATAAAGGCCCAGACGTTCTTGCCAAATGAATTCAAGTTACCTACTAAGTTATAAGTAAACATCGGTATCAACGTTCAACTTTCGTGGCACCCGGTAAGGGTAGCAAAAAAAGAAATACATTCGAATATTTAATGAATAATATTTTTTATTTGCCGTGTCTTTTTTTGTTTTTATTATGTTGCAGCTAACTGTACCTTTATTTATACTGTTCTTATACCTAAAGTTTATATTCTAAATAATGTCATAGAACGTTAATACTCATTTCGCATTCGAAAATTACTTACATACATACATAATCTCACGCCTTCGTTCCCAGAGTGGGGTAGGCAGAGCTACAGAATTACAAACATCTCTAAAAACTTGTTGATAATTCTATAACCACAATTTGCACAATTAGGCTAAGATGTTTACCAGCGCATTAGTGACAGGTTGCAAAAAATAATATGTGCCAAATAGGTAACAAATGTCAATTGAATTGTCACACCAAATAAATATTAGTCACTGTGGAAAGGTCATTTAGTCATTTAAAATGGATATAATATAACAGATGTCAAAAGATTAACAGCCAAATCCATGGAACCACTTTTAGTAATTTATTCAAACCCTTAATTTATTTTTAGAGTCGTTCCTTTTGTTTATTAAAAATAAAGGTTTAAAATACTAGATGTATTTGTTTGTATTTATTTGTCTGCAAACCGTACTCTGCCATGAAAGTTGAACGTTGATACCGATGTTTAGTTATAAGTTACCTTTTTGCCTCTGCCACAGAAGGTTGGCATATTCCTTAACGCAGTCCAAAAGCGAGTCATTCAATCCGACATGCCTCAAGTACTCTATCAGGTTGCGGACATTGGAATCATAATTTAACAGTTCGCGAAACTTGAGGTACAGAAGGTTTAGTGCCAGACTAACTATCCAAATATTGACTAAATTCATAATAAAGGCCATGACTATTTTGTAGATAAGTTGCTCAACAGTAAATCCAGCGATCTGGGGGATAGGAAACAAAAACATTAGTAGATAAAGACCAGATATTAGAATTTTTGGGGCTCCCATGGTCCAAAGGAAGTCAACGGCTCAATTTCTTGCTTCAGCATTAAAGCTTTCTAGCCAATATAAAATTATATAAATAAATAAATTGTTTTTATTATCCATTATTATGTTTTCGGTCCATAGATGGATGTAAGTTTACATGAGGATTAATTATACTATGGTTATGCGGAGAATTACCTCAGGGCACGCGAGCGACCCCGCTTGGAGCACGCGCTACGGCGCAAAAATACGTCATTGCGAGCATCGGCTTGGTTTTAAAGGTTTTACTTACTGTATTCAAGTCTGATTTCATGATATGACGTATAACGAAGGTCACTGCTAATATGTAATCATCCTGCCATCGTTTCGGAACCAGGTAGTGAGAATAATGAACGTCGCTCTTGTTGGATTTATCACAAATCTTGGACAAGCGTCGGCAACCTGCAAAGGGTTTGAAAGGTCTTTGTAATTTGTACATCTCATTGTTTTGATACACCATGACAAGGGCTCGCAGTCTTTAATTTCGGGACTGATATTCTATATACCTACTAGTCGAACTCCAAAATTGCGGCTCTGGTATACACAATAGATTCCGGAACTGCCAGCCCGTATATGATCACGTATGATATTTTGTTCAGTTACCCTTTTTATACATCATTGAGTTAACAGAAGCAGGTCTCGCCATCTAAGTAGTTACTCCTTTACCGTACATTGATAACCACAGAAAAAATTACGATAGTTCAGCTAATATAGAAAATATCATTAGGATACAATTACCCACGAAGCATCATCACCAGCCACCAGAGCTCATGGTTAATAATTACTGGCCTACATTTGAATTCCATCGTCATCATATCATCAAAAATACGTCTAATGCTGGGCATATGCCTAAGTTTGACCACAGTCATCAGTCCTGTGCCACCCGCAATAAGCGGGGTCCATATTGGCTCACCTAATTATTTTTACTCATAACGACTCATAAGTCCTAATTATCGCAACTCCTAACGTATTTATTTCAGCAACTGTTACATTTTCAGGATTTTTATAAATCAAACCTAACCTAACCTAGTCTTATCTACACATTGAATATTTCAGAACTTCTGAAAAGTTTACGGTTTCAGCGGTATAAAAATTTCATTTTCGGAGTTCCGATAATAGGAGTTGCAATTTTAGTTGAACTTTGGCGCTCCCCAATAAGCGGATACCTGCCACCTTCACCAGGGCTTGTTGAGCACTCGGTGATCCCGCTCTACCCAGTCAATAACCAACGAGACGTACTGAGCGACCTGCTTTTGCTAGTTGTTGGTCCTTGTTAAGGCCTACACTTTCCGATACTGTCAAATACATATATCTAGAGGTAAATTTTCTTTATAGAAAAGAGTTCTTGACTTGGATGCTCTCAGAGTCATTTAATGTAGAATAGTGACGGTTTTTCATACTCAAGTTTGAAAAAAGAATATTCATTTTCTCCAAAATGTCTCTGAGTACGGCGGTATTTTATTACGCGTAATGTATCTTCTTCTATTTATATAAAATTTTATTTATATGTAATACGTTTTCCGAACGCACTTATAGTCCAATGGACGGGTACCATCGCAGATATATAATAATGGCAATAAAAAGGACATGGACCAATAATTTACGCTTAAAAACCAATCAGGAAGGAAAAACTTACCCTCTCCCCGAACTTCTGGCGACACCCACTCCTCAAAATGATACACGTCAACCCCTGGCGTCTGCAACTGTGGCTTATAATAAGATCCGTCTGATAAATGGGCTGAAAACCATTTATTAAGTTTCAAAAATATACATAACATATCTCTTTTCTTTTGTCATGTTTTCGTATATAGGTAGTTTTTAACGCATTCACTGCCAGTACTGTTTTTCTAACTTTCGACAGGTGCCACATCTTTTGTTTTATACGGAGCTTGCCTACTGTAAGAACGCGCATGTTAGTGGAATGTGTTCGGACCCAAACCAAGAAGGAAGGATTACTTGTTCAGCTCAATTTGAATTTATTGAACATGGGACTATTTTAGTCCATTTTGGCAGAGTCAGCGACGGATGCTGCAAAATTAGTTTATAGATTTTTGAACAAGTAGTCCCTCCCCCTCCTCCTTCCCTTTTTTTCTGAATGACATTTATTTGCATTTTATTTTTATAGAGCTTTGTCCAACGGGGCTGCCGTGATCAAGATTCATCAAAGCCCCTAACCTTAAAGATTATAAATAAATAAAAAAAAAGAACGCGCATATCATGCGTTGAGAGCACTGGGAGGAAGTCATGAGAACACATATGCGTTTCTGGCAGTGAATGCGTTAACTTGGTCGCAATTACTGTCAAGTAATTAAGACCTATCATAACGTTAACAATACGATAACATGTCAAAGGCAATTAGGTTTTACTGAGTAGAATAGAGCTTTAGTAATAATAATTTGGGCCAAAAATAATACCTGAAGTACAGTCAAAAGCTCTAATATCTATACGGTCATCGCGCCAAATAAAAACATAGACCTTATTATCAGTGGCATAGGGGCGTGTAGGAATTTTTGATGCCTTGGGAACGTGTATAATTATATTAATGAATTTGACTGTAAAAGAAAGAAAGAGGGCAGCTATATAACTGCAAGTAGTCGAAATATTCTATACTCTATTGGAAACCACATTAAATTTAAAATGCCTATGCTATTACTATTCAGTAAGCCGCCTTCGGCAGAATATGTTCATTTTCGTACCTTGTTGACACCAAAACCTACATAATGATAAGCACGATTTAGCCAGTGACGATTGTAATTACAGGAATGTCATCATCATCGGCCTATACCAGTCTACTGCTGGACGTGGGCCTCCCCTAATGTGCGCCATTTTACCCTGTCCTTGTCCTGTCGCATCCAACATCTGCCAGCAGCGTTTCACAAATCATCACTCCGTTTTGCCTACACTACATTTGCCAAGTCGCGGTCTCCACTCAAGAACACGTATACCCAAACGGTTACCGGTTCTTCTACAGATATGGCCAGCCCACTGCCACTTCAACTTGCTAATTCTCCGCTGCTTTGTCAGTTACTTTGGTTCTCTGTCGGCTAACATCAGTCACAGGAATTTGGCTGTTCTTAATATAGTCGTGTGAGATAGTTATAAAACTTATAATATAAGGCTAAGCTTAAACTTATAATATCGAAGATGGCGGCTTAGTAATTAGTATAAGCATTATAAATTTAATTTGCTTGTTAATAGAGTTTAGAATGCATTGACTAACAACATTGTACTTAGCGCCTTCTTTGGCATTACGGCAGTATTATTGCTGGTGGCTGGTTAGTCAATCACAGCGAATACTAAATCACTATATTGTCATAGGGTGATGGAACCAGTAATGGACAAGACAAGAACACTTGATTCTTATTTTACAGAAGATAAGGGTTATTCATTTGTTCTGCAACAATGCATTAAGAGTGAAGTGTCCATTACTGGTGCCTGTCAGCTAAAAGTGTCCATCATTGGTGCCGTCACTCTAAAAGCTACTAATCATAATCGGTAGCTTTTGGTGTGACAGTCTGTCGAATTCGGGTTAACTTACCTCTACACCCGATGGCAACCCATCCGCACGATACAAAATGTATTATTAGGTAAATAATAGCCATGTTCAGCAGGCCACGAATAAAATGGGACTGAAAACAAATCGAAAATTAATTTTACCCATTCTTCTACTAGGGTTCAATATTTTGTTTATCTGTGGGCCACAGTAGTTTTAAACAAATATTTTAAATAGAGAAATAGAAATAGAAATAGAAACATTTATTCGACGACGACAAAAAAACAGAACAGAGAAAAACATCATAAAAAAAGGATGGCAACAAAGAAATCAAAATAAAAGCAATAAAGGAGGAAAGAAAAAATACAATTTTTGAATAATGTGTTGACCACCATTTAACAAAACTGCCTGGTTTTCCTGCTTCCCGGTTTCAAATCGATTTTTTTTTGAGTTGTAGGTTCCTAACCTCTAGGAAAGTTGACAGTAGTTAGTTACAGATTAATTAATATATACTCGTACTGACCACGCACTGAACCCCCTTAAAACATACGCAAAAGATTTTCGAAAAACAAATGAGTTAGTAGGAACTTTATAATTTACAAATTCCCATATAACCTATCGCATTGAGACCTTATAAAATGTAGCTAATTTATTTATAACCTTCTGGATAGCAAGTTAGCTCATAAAATATAGTAAACGTTTTGTGAAAAGCCAGCTAATTACCTTTCGCGATGGGGATAATATTTCTGTTGCAAAAATACCGACTCGTAAAATGACTACATTGTTTGTATAGCCCACATCTCAAAATTACCACTTCGTTTACGTTACTAGGTACAGTCACGAGCGTTAATTTGGGACCCATTTCAAGAAAAATATGCTTGAAGTCGTCAATGTCATTAGAGATGTCAAGTCATTTGTAATTTATAGGAAACTCAACCTTATTGTTATAAAATGTCAGATTGACTTTGGATCTAAGGTGGGTGCCAAATTAAATCTCGAGCCTGTACGATAGGTTCATTGGGTAACTTTAAATGCCTGAAGGGCAAATTGTCCAAGAATTTACTTGTCACCATCCCCAAACTTTCCACCTACCACTTAGGGTTTGCAATTAGCTATGTCAGTTACTGTGCTTCTTCCTGAGTTCTCTTGATCTCCTAAGGTTCTCATACTACATACATACATTAAATCACGCCTGTTTCCCAGAGGGGTAGGCAGAGACCACTTCTTTCCACCTGCTACGATCCTGACAAATCTCTTTCGCTTCTTCCACATTCATACATCGAGTCATGCATGCACGTCGGTTTCGGGTACTTAAGATCCGGCCCTTTTCCAGTATTTCTCCGATTTGATTCGAAAAGGTACATGTTCTATTATGGTACATGGTACATGGTCTCATGCTATATATCTATAAATAACCAGCAATGCACATTAGGGTCTAACAATGACAAGTGAGGTATATCGAAAGATCTATCGCGTCGACTCCTTGTCAACTACATGCGCTTAACCAGTTTTTGGAAATCGCTAACTTAAGCGTTAAACATCATGTCTAAGCACTTTAATTCCTCTGGACATTTAAAAGTTTTAGGGCAGCGCGGCAGTCATGTGTCTCTTTGGCATACGCATCCTACGTTATACATGAAAACAACATTACCTGGAAATCTGTACAAAAATGACGATCAACATCTAGAAATAGCTTCAAACGTAGCATCCTCGCAATTTGATACTTCCAATTGCCATTGAAGATCGTGATAGCTGGTAAAGCAATCGACAAAATATCCAGATACGTCCACAACTCTTTGAACTTTTTTAGTTTCTTGTGACGTTTCTCATAGCGCTGGCCTACGACGTCTAGCTGCATCTGAAGCAGAAAAGAATAACAGTTATTGAAGTCCAATCGTTGTTGTTATTTTGTGTGTGTTTGCAAGGTGTTTTTATTGCAATGTAATTGACAGCGTCTGGAGATAGAAGGAACTTTTAAAATGGATATTGCAACCCTCTAGATTTTAGAATCCTTTAATTTGTCTTGTTAAGCATAGGTACTGATACTTAAGGGTATCTAAACCCCCTAGTGTATGTCTTGACATAAATCTGTGCTCAAATTTTTTTTTTTTTTTGTAGCCTTGTTTTTTAATATATCACAATCCGAAAAAACTAAAACTTGGTACTTTTCACCTCTACGACATACGAGGAGTTATACTGCCCTCCTTACGAAAAGTGCAGTAACTCGTATTTTTGTCAGAATTGAGTTGAATACATATTCGTAATCAGCAAAACAAGCTCTACAATTCCTTCTTTGACATGTTTCTTGGAAAAATCGGGATCGTCAGTTTTCGGTAACGAAGAGTGCAGTAACTGTGCATTCTAAGAATAGTTTCCTAAACATAAGTGCAGTAACTTTAGATACTGCACAGGTTTTTTAAATAGTTTCATATCAACTCTAGTAATTGCTTAACATAAGAGCAGTATATATAGTTACTTCACTTATCATTAGGAAAAGCCTCCTTTAATATTATGGAGTACACCTAGTCATAAGTGCAGGTAGTATAGTTACTGCGCTTTTGATTAGGAAGAACAATGCTAAATGTTGTTGTATATAATGTATAGTTATTAATGCAGTAAAATGGCTTTTACTGCGGTTATACTAAGGAAATATAATCATAATTTTGTAAACATTATTAAGAATTTGTGTAGTATATCAGAGTTACTGCATTTATATTTAGGACAAAACTAAGTCCACCATACATTTTTCCTTTGGTTCTGTATAAACAAAACACCTGAATTTGTACAACCGTGTTATTAGTCTCTTACAAAAAACGTCATCTTTGAATTCCTAACTTGTTTATCCCGGTGATGACAGATATTTGGGTGCGTAACGATAGATATAAAAATATTTCATATAATATCAGTCGCTATAACGCTCATTTGATATAATTATTGAATCATATAACATCAATAAATATATTTAAATATGATTTAATTATTATTTTATATAATGATCATTTGATCTAATAATATTTTGTATAAAATACTTTAATATAATGCGTATTTACTATAATTAACTTATGATATAAAATAATTTCATCTAAAGTACAGTTGGAATAAACATTTTTGTACGAGATATAATCATAAATTTACTACGGGGGACGGGGTGGCGTAACTCGTACAGCCACTTGGGTAGGTTCGTTAGGGCCTGGACACATGTCCACGGCATGGTGCCGTACGTCGTGAAACGGCGCGGTGCCGCCACCGTGAGACGGTACGGCGTCACGGCGCGGCGCCGTAGTAAGGCACGTTGCCGCGACGTGCAGATACACGGTGCCGTCATTCATTATAAAATGCAATATTAAGCCCAATGTCCTGCGCGTAAAGTTTAAAATAGTTGAAGCCGTTGTCACACGGCACCATGTATTTGCACGACGCGGCAGCGTGCCTTTCTACGGCGCCGCGCCGTACACGGCACCGTGACGCCGTACCGTCTCACGGTGGCAGCACCGCGCCGTTTCACGGCGTACGGCACCTTGCCGTGGACATGTGTCGAGGCTCTTAGTTACCTTGTGACTCCACAGAGCGATAATAGAAGCCCCGCGGTAGCGCGGCTTCGACGAATTGCCCTTGAACCCCTTGCCCGTGCTCAAAACTAAGTGCTACCAGAAATTTAGGTTAGGTTAGGTTAGAATTGCGACTCCTGCACATAACAAAGTGCTACCGGAAAAATAGTTTAGGTTAGGTAAGTAATACAATACGATTTTTATATCAAATGATGTTTATACCAAATGATGTTTATATAAAATGAGTGACTATATCCTTTAAAATTATATCAATTGTTATTATATCAAATGAAATTATATTATTTATTTTTATACCAATCATTACACACCCCAGATATTTGTGTGAAAAGCGCGATTATTCATTTCTGAGTCTTGAATGTTTTCTATGTATTTAAGTCTATATTTCTCTATATAAGTATGTTTATCGTTATCTAGTACCCATAGTACAAGCCTAAAGCTTAGTGTCAGACAAGGTTAATTTGTGTGAGGTTGTCCCCTGATATTTATTTATTTTATTTTAATTGAAAATAATTGTTTATGAAAATATATGTTCAAATTAATTAATATAATGCAATTCAATATAATACATCAAAATTTCAGGTAAAATGTCCCGGAAAGATCAAATTTTGGCTATGGTGTTTGAAAACAATGTCACAAAAAAAACGCGTCCGTGTCTTACCCATGAAGTCTGGCGACTAAGTTTATTTTAAATTTATACATTTCGAATCCAGGAACGGACAAAACCTCTTCAAACCAGCTTTTTTTACCATTTGAAATGCGTGTAAATAGAAGATACTGCGTTTATGTTTAGGAACGCCTTTCATAATTCTGTAGAAATCACTGCAGTAAACCTTTTTCCTAATCATAAGTGCAGCAAATCGGGTACTTACTGCAGTTATGGTTAGGGATTGACACATTCAAATAAAAGGTATACCTAGCGATTAATGCATTTATAAGTTATTTTACTTCATACTAATATCTTTTTAGATTTTATGAATAAATATCCATTTTGTACATTGCTCACGATTATTTTGATATAAGTTTCATATCTGTAACTAAAATATTTTATGAGATACGCGTAAAATAAAAACTCAATCATTTTACCGCTTTTACTCGAAAACTGCTTTGATCGAGATACTGCACTTTTCATAAGGAGGGCAGTATATAGGTCAGAAGTTACGGACAGCGTAAATACACGGGTATTTTGATGCCAGTTTGAGAAAAGACTTAAAACTTGTTGTACGAGTGTTTCATGAGCATTTTGACGTCAACTTTGACTATAAAATCACGCTCATTTACACTACCACAAAATCATATAAATAAATACAAATGAAACAACAGCTAATGCCGTTGATACGATATTGTTGATTCGAGTGACCTGATGATCAATTTCTCTGTTTGTCATCTGCGATGATGCGATTATCAGTGGATGCTATTGGGATAAATCATTAAGTACACTGGCTAATGATAACCAAACATGACTAGTCACAGGCGAGTTTATTAACAATAGTTGTCACGAGTTCCCTGCAATTTGGATGCACAGTTCAGGAACACATATGAAAAGAGGGCAGTTGGATCCACAGACACACAAACAGACAACGCCTTTACACATAACACCCCATTTTGTTTAAAGTAACATACTAATGTTTTTCCAAGTCATATATATCTTGTTTGTATTTATTTATATTTGTATATATTTACGTATTTATTTAATTGTTTGGTAAATTCTGTATCTCTGCCTACCCCAAACTGGGAATAAAGGCGTGAGTTTATGTATGTATGTATGTTTGGTAAAAGTTTATTTGTAACTCTTTCTAGTTTTTTTAGTATTCACATTTAATTGCTAACATAGTTTCTTGTTATTGCTCGCGTGAAGTCTGCACCACCTACTTTATAAAATATTTTAATTTGACACCATGTCCCTACTAAGGTTGTCTGGAAGAGATCTAATCAGCGATAAGACCGCCTGTTATTTACCTGTGTTATTTTTAATTGTACTGTTTCTCTGTAATGTTTTTTTATGGTAATAAAGTGTTTTGTATTGTATTGTTGTTTTACTTTTCTGGTTTCTGTTCCCAAAAGGTCACAGCACACATATCAACTCGGAAAGGGATCAACTCAAAGTGAAACATTGAAAAGGGAACTTTGACCTGTGTTAATACGATACATTTTTCAGTGGACGATTGCTAGCTCGTGCCGAGGTGAGGCGTTGCCGTTCCGATGCCGATAAGTGTGCGTTGCAGTAGGGAGTTTCATATAAATGATACTGAACGGCTCGAGTTGATAGGGTGACGATCCCTTTCCGACTTGATGTGTGTGCTGTGACCTAAAGGGTGCCAACCGGGTCTTTTACTATGAGCCTCCGCTGTCCATCCGTACGTCTGTCTGTCAGTAACCTGTATCACTGTAACCGAAATAGGTAGACAGTAGAAATTCTAGCAGTGTGTATTTCTATTGCAGCTATAAGAACAAACAATAAAAATAAAATAAAAGCCCTTAAACTCTTTATATGCGACTTGGCCGCTTTTACATTGGTGTAGCCGAAAAATCTGTTTCACGAATTTGGATAAAATTTGTCGCAGAGTTTGACAAAGTGCTTGGTGGAACTAGTGGAATAATATTTTCAAGTAGAATCAAAACAGCAGAAGTTTTTAATAAAACTCGATCATAGTTTTCAGCCTTTTTCTGACAAGCTTTAAGATACTTTACGTTTAAAAATACCCTTCCAAAATATATGAACGATTTCCACGAGGGAGAAGTTACTCACCGTATAAAATTCCGAGAGGAAATGCGCCAGATGTATCAAGTCTAGCGGGATCAGGATCCACAGCATCATGTATATCATGTTTAGCGGTAACGTCCCGAGCAGGAACACAGTGAAAGAAGACACAAACGGTTCCACCATATAGACTGCGAAGAGCCAGCGAGTGTACCACGCATCCTTGTGTACTTCCACGGGCTCTTTCATCCACTATAATAGAGAAGTAATGTACAGTAAGGGAAACTGAAACTCGTACCTTTTTCGCTCTTGTCACAATGTGAATAAGATATAAAATGGTACGTCTTTCAGTTTCTCTTTCTGTACCTAAAGTTTGAGTGATTTCAAGAGAAGCTAAGTTTATGTGGGGGCGACTTTTGAAAAGAATATAATTATTAGTTCGTAACATATTTCATTTAAATCATGAGAAGTAGTATTAGATTTTTCAGTAAGATGACGTAATTTTAGGTTAGAAGTAATTTTCATATTCATTAAAAGAATTTTGTGAATAATAAATCAAAGTCTTATGCTCACATTTGAAATTTAGATTGAGCCCTGCCATATTAGGGTTATAACACCTGCTAAGTTTTAGTCAGTGTAAGGGACAAGGATAAATGAGATATTATACGCACTGCTAGATCATAACAGAAGTAACTCAAAATACAACTGTATTTAAATATCAACTTTAATACAACTTCTATGCAATTGAAACAAAACTAGCAAGGATTTTGAGTTGATACTGTTTTGATCTAGCATTGCGATATCTGTTTCACTTGACAGCTTTGTTAACCTTTTCCACGCTATCGACGGATATATCCTTCATGGTTAACAGCGCAAAATAGACCCGAGTGTCAATGCGGTAAGGTTGACGTTAGCTCTGGTGTTTAGCCGTCATTGGCGTGTGAGTGACGAGTTTGTATTTGACATATCGTTGTAAAGATTAACTTCTGATTTCAGTATTTTTTTCGTAAAAAAAAGGATATTGTCATTAAAGATTCTAGTACTCACAGGGAGCTGCAACGTCTTGGTGCCCTGCATCAGCCACGTCACTGTATTGTATGGGTTCTCCTTAAACTTCTTCTTTGTTTGCATGTAATCGTTCGCCGACTCAGGGTTATTCAAAATATTCTCACGAGCCTGATCAAAGTGATCAAACAAGACAGTTAGACTAGAATAAAACTTAGAAATTACGATAAAGCACCCAATTCTTGGCACCTAAAATATCATGGTTCCGGTTATTAATATCAATAAAGGTGCATCAAAAGTGTACATAACATCATTCCGAAGAGTCATAATTCAGAATTGATCAAAATTCCGAATTCTTATAATTCCGAACACAATTTTTTGATAGAAGACTTAACTTTTTGTTATCTCTTATAAGTAAAACCTAACCTAACCTACGTATGACAATTTAATTATGCATTTAATCTTAAATAGCTCCAGGGTGTCATAGCTTTCGGAAAAACGAACATTCGGACAAATGATTCGGAAAAAAGTAATTCGGAATTTTAACGTGTTCCCGCATCAAGAATGTCTGTTAGGTACTTTGTTTCAAGTATTATACGTGCGTAGGTGAGAGATGCTTTGCCACATTTTTCCATTGCGATAAACGTGACCATAATACAAGGGGCAGAGGGGGGGGGGGGGGGGGGGGGGGGGGAAGGGGGGAAGGGGGTAATGCTATTATAAATCGTAAAGAAATACTGCTTATTGAGCTACAGACCACACTGCTAATGTTATCTTGAAACGTGCCGACTATTATCTGCAAAAGATCCGCGTGGGACGCCGGACGCGTTTCGGTGCCGCCGTCCAGGGGTGTTGTTCTCTCAAAAAACGGCGGTCGGTCGGACGGACGAGCGAATCTAAGCGGCGAGTTTAAGTAGTCCCGTCCGACCGAACAAAACACATTTTAGCGCGTGCATTATCAATTAGGCAGCCTTATACGTTCGAGAAGTCATGCTGCCAAATTGAATGCACGCGCTAAAATGTGTTTTGTTCACTCTGACGGGGCTACTTAAACTCGCCGCTTGGACAATCACTCGTTCGTCCGTCCGTCCGTCGTTGTTGAGAGAATCACACCCAAGTTGTCAATTATAGTTGATAGGTGACGATTCAGAATACATTGCAAAGTGAACAAGGTCCTACATCAATAGGACTCATACAAGCTGCGCCATGTAAACTAAGATGTCACCTGTCTGTTGTTCCATACAACTTTGCGAAACGCGGTAGGTACGCCTTATTCATACTAATATTAAAAATTCGAAAGTTACTTTGTCTGTTTGTTACGTTTTCACGGCTATACCACTTAACCGCTGTCGATGGAAATTGGTTTGGTGATAGCTTGAATCTTGAGGAAGGACATAAAGCAGGACGCAAGGACGTGGACGGAGTTAGAGATGAATTACCGAGAGCGTGGAATTGCATATGTAGTGGTAATGTGTGTTTACAGGCATTCTATATTTAAATTTCCTCTTCTTGTCATACCATCAGCATAAAAAGACTATTTATAAATATTAAATAAGTAAGTACAGTCAACTACAAAGATATGTATCCATGTTAATCTTACAAAATGAAGTAAATTTTCGTATGCCATTCTTAATTACCCTTCCTTCGTGACATTTCTAGTATCAATAAAACCTTACATTGTGATCGACTCGTTTAAAATGCAATAATTATGTATCCCGCTTGTTTCCTCTGAATGATACAAGCGGAACACGCAACAAACAACAAACAAAGCGGGATACATAATTATTGCATTTTAAACGAGTCGATCACAATGTAAGGTTTTATTGATACTAGAAATGTCACGAAGGAAGGGTAATTAAGAATGGCATACGAAAATTTACTTCATTTTGTAAGATTAACATGGATACATATCTTTGTAGTTGACTGTACAAAAATAATGTCAGCGTCAAATTCTTTAAATAAATACTTTTTGCTATGCACTAAAATATACGTCTCATTTTATTGTATTCTCGCAATTATCAGAATTATTTTAACTGGGCACGTATGAATGTAAGTTACACAGTTTGCAAAAAATATGGCAGAAAGTACCAGGAATTTTGGTCCGATTGAGAGTCAAAGTAAATAAATAATTTTAACTCTCTTAAATACTTTGAACACGAACTAATGAAAAATTTAAATTCACCTTACACCGCTGCCCAATTAGTTGAAAAGGCTACAGGTGTTTCTCTCTCGACTATTTATAAAATTATGACTGAGTAAGAGTGACAAATTTAAAACAATGAAAAAATTCCCGTCTCCGAGTAAGAAAAAGTTACGTACCTACTTGTCATATATAATTTTCATCTGTCACTTAGGTATGCTTAGGTATGCAATTTCCAACCTTAAAGATGAAAATTTAAATAAATAATAGCGACTAAAAGAATAAGAAGGACATACTTATGCCACTTGTTTAGGGTAATCTCATTAAATTAAGAAAAAAACTTAAATGGTTTTCCTTTTCATGCGAACGGTACAACCACTACATATGCATTTCCACGCTCTCGGTAATTCATCTAAACGAGTAACAGCTAGTGCTAATCTCAATACAAATCTTAAAAAATTAAGCTACAGACCTCATCGCTAATATTATCTTGAAACGCGGTGACTGTTATCTGCAAAACGTCCACGTGATCCACGGTGTGGGCCGAAACACGCGTGGGACGCGTCTCGGTGCCGATCAGTTGACCAAATATTGAACCCTAGAGGACAAACAAATATAAATGAGAATTGGAATGTAATTTAGGTTTACTTTTGGTGGCATATCGTGATTTTAGAATCAATGGAGTCGCTATTTCCTAATTATTATTTGATTTTGGCCTTCAGTATTGTCATATTTCAAAATAAACCTTATCCAAACCTAATAATATTTGTTTGATAGTAACGATTTTACAGCGAAATTATTTATTAATTCATTTAAACTTGTTTAGCGATTCAACGAATTAATGCATTTTGAAATATTATTGTGACAATACTGAAATCAATATGGTAATACCATATCGATTTTGACTGAGATTATGAAAAGCTATTCAAAATTTCTAAAATTATGCCTGTTGATAGGAAAGTTAAATTTTCGCTGGCCACTGAATATTTTGATAAATTAAATTCTAAATTAATAATATTCCGGAGCTTCTCAAGTCGACCTAAAAAGATTAAAACATATATCATGCCTAAATTCACTAATTATTATGGTTTTAGAACAAGTAATAATTTGATTCGTCATATATTCAACGAACTACCATTAATGATTTAGATGGAATAAAGCCAAATGTATTTAAGTCTAAATTAAAAAAGTTTTATATGTCAAGCTAAATTAGGTTAAATTAACTAATGCGTAGACTACAAATTTTCTGTTAAGTGTTACTTGTGAGCGTTATTGATAAAATGATTTCCAGGAGTAAGTGCCGACAAACTGCTCTTTAGTTTGGCACTATTATACAATAAGAAAGCATGTAATGCTTAAAGTAAATAAATAAATAAATAAAATAAATGACAAATGAAAATGAAATAAACGAAACGACGGACAAAAGTTTTTCGAACATAAGATAGGTAACCCTTCCAGATTCGTAATAGCGTTTGGCTGGCTAAATCTCTTGCCATAACACTTGTTCTTGCAACTGACTGTACCTATATATTTATCACTCGTGTTTTATAGAAAAATGAACATTGCATACACTGAAAAAAATAATTGGTCGCTTGTAACAAGATTGTGATTGTTGTGCATAAGCGTTTTGGTCCCATACGAGCCTAACAAGACGATAGATACACCAACTAAGACGTTAGATACATCAACTATGATGTTAGTTGATTCACTCAAGAAATTGCTATAGTTAACTATCAGCTTTGGTTGATATAACTAATATCTTAACTATTGTAATATTTTTTTGTCAACTAAATGACAATTTTTTGTCATTCTATCTATGGATCATGTTGGGATTTCACGGCGTGATGTTGCTGATAAATCACGGTGTGGTAAATCATGACTCCACACATATAAAAAGCCGAAATAAATCGGGACGGGGGACAATACGCGAAACCGCGAAAAATATGCGAAACGGCTCCAGTGCTCCACAATTACGGTTTGCGCCGTTCGCGGCTTTCGCGCACGATCCGCACGTTATGGCTGCGGCTCCACTGAGGCGGGGATCAGCGGAGTGGAGCGGAGCTATGCCAATATTAACCAATAGAATCTAAACTAACGTTCGCAAGTCACGCTCGACGTGACCGCATGTGCCTTCTATTGGTTAATATTGGCACAGCTCCGCTCCGCTCGTCTTCGCCTCAGTGGAGCCGCAGCCTAAGTGTAGAGCGGGCCTTAGGAACTGGTGCTACTGTATTATATAATTAGAATAACCTTAGAAAGAACAGCTAACGTCACTCCATCTTGGGTTATAGTGACTTTTCCTCTGTGCACTATGTACACCCAAGGCGTCAAGTCCATTTCCCTCATGATGGTCCAACCAGGCAGGAAGTACATCTGTACTGGTATACACGCCAACTGCCTCTGCATTGTCTCGCCACCTTTTAGTATGGAATCCAGACACACAAAAGTTCTGAAAGAGTCGAATCTTTAAAAGGTTAGGTTTCGCCACAAGATTGACACTTTACAATAAACTAATCTCAGCCGAGATGCTACTCTTAAGATATGTCGAAGTATAGCCACAGGGCCCTGCCAAGATGCATTACGCTAACTTCGTTCGTTCGATTCGTTTTTAAACCAATCGCGTCACTGGTAGATCACGTGATACGAAAAGTCACGTGATCTACCAGTGTCGCGATTGGTTTAAAAACAAAACGAATAGAAACGTTAGTTAGCGCAATGCATCTTGCCTCACCTTCTGTCTTAAATACTAGGTACTAAATAATGCAGCGGGCCCAGTAGGTATAGTTCCGTTTATCGCGTGACAAAATGTGGATAAAGCATTATGTCACTCTCGTACCTACGTACGTGTCAAAAAGTGACGGATGGTTTATATCCACATTTTGTGTATGCGATAAACGCAGCCATATTAGGCCCCCAGGTAACTGGATGTGCTAAGAGCTCTCAAATCTACGTTTTGACCATATTGCTTCTGGAATGTTATACGTTATGATAGCAAGAGCTTAGAATAATAAGAATTTACTTGACAGTAATGGAAGCCGATTTGAAAACAATACGATAACAATTCAAAAGCGACATGGTTTTACCAACTAGAATAAAGCCCCACTATGTTTACTAAGATATATTAATGAGGTAATCAAAAGCCACGTCATTTAAGCTTAATAATTGGCGTGGCCTGTCATTTCAAATTTACTTACTCTTTAAAAAAGAAATAGTTTAAATCTCGTCTAAATATAACACCAATACGCTTAAATAAAATATTTTGTGTATTGATCGTCTGAGTCCTGTAAAAAAAAGTTTGATTAGAAACATCGCCATCGGTGAAACTTAACCTTTTGAACGACATACGTCGAATACAAAATGTGCCACCCACACGCCAAACATGTTTGCTATGCTATGCAAATTACAAAGTCTCTTTTAATCTTGAACTCTTGTCGGCTGTAGCCGACGTGGCGTCAGTGGCACGACTTTTAGTTGACGGCCAGAGCCGACTGTGGCGTTGAAAAGGTTAAGGTCACAGCTCATTAGAACCACCCGGCACCCGACCCGCACCGCCTCGCCTCGAGCGGTTAGTATTCTTTATATGGATTTGTATGAGCATGCGCTCACTACATCAACTACGTAGCGTCACCGGATCGTCTCGCTCGCGAGGTGTCCACGCGCGGACGGCCTTACCTTCCAACCTTATTATAACCATTGAGAGTTTAATATGCTTCTGTGAATTAATTTCACTTGTGCCTTTTATCCGTACGAGGGCGGTATTGGAAAGCGCTGGTAGATTTTTGACGTGTAAAATTGCCTGTGGGGCTTACTTTCTTTTATCTTTAACCTTTTCGCCGCCATTGACTTGATACAAAAATCATCCACACACGGCAATGACAACTGAAAACCACAGCTAATTTCAACCTTACGTCACAAATACTCAGGTCTTTTTTGCACTGTAATCCTCGAATTGATATGAAGTCATGGCGCGTGGGGAACTAAATGTACCGACTTTATATCAAGGCAATCAATCAAAAATCAAAATCAATATATTGATTCAGTAAAATGGCCACATCTTCTCAGCCCGCTCTTTTATACGTCGCTAATATAGAGTGAATCTACTAGAGCTTCGGACAAGACCATCATTGCGGAGAAGAAGCGCCGCAAGGAACTCCAGCAATAGGTCATTTTTTCAAACATAAAATACAATAATACTTAAAAGTAAGTTACATATAAATTATTAGATCTAGCACAAATAAAAACATTACGAATGTTAAAATTAAAAACATTACATGTCAAATACATTCAACTAAAAATAATGACTAGGAGAACACGACGAGGTCTCTATATCAAAAGCCATAACTGGAATATTTTACTGAGCAACAAGTCCTTGCAGACGTGAACAGACCGGACCCCACAAACAGCACCCGTTCACGAGGATGACGCATATCTCAGCCATCGCCTCCCTCAACCATCGGGAAGGTGGCGACCCGATCAACGACGCCGCCGTAAGCAAAGACCTCTGAGCGGCGGCGAAAAGTTTAAAGCAAGTTGTTCATGTACCTTTTCCACCAATAGTTGAAATGGTCTATGGACCTCTTTATTACTTCCTTGTCCAGTCTTTCCGCGTAGAGGAACGCACTCAAAGAGTTGACCGCATGTTGGAACAAAGTGGTGTCGCGCCTGCTCAGAACTATCAACGCCATGGCGTAGCAGTAAATCCACCTGGACATGTTTTTAATTATAAATGTCAAAGCATAATCTCATACAAATTGAACTAGTCCTAAACTTAGCTCTAGGCTTGTACTATGGGCAGGGCCGGATTTAAGGCAGGGCAAGCGGGGCAACTGCCCGGGGCCTCCACAAGAGAGGGGCCCCCACATAAATAGTAGGTAACCTATTTGAAAAAGGATGATAAGTATTTAAGCGCGTATAAAAAAACCTAGAACCTAAAAGAATTGAACAGCACAGACAAAAAACTAAATGTTTATCAAAAGCATACTTAGTTTGGTGTGCGTTTAGTTTTCTCGTGTTTCGGTTTTTATTTTTTATTGCGCAGCTTTGAAAAATAATTAGGGGCCTCCACACCTCTAAATCCGGCCCTGACTATGGGTAATAGACAACGATAAACTTTCTTAAATAGAGAAATATATGCTTAAATAGGCACATATAAAACATCCAAGACTCAGGACCAAATACTTAAAATTGAAAATTGAAAATCGTTTATTCTTTTAACACAATATTCCTGCTCAGACAAAAATATCTACCGATACCGGGATTTGGACCCAGGACCGCTAGCTTCATAGGCAGGGTCACAACCAACTTAGCTAACGTGTCGTTTACCTGCGGATTTTTCAATTTAATTCATTCACAGAAACCTTGTCCTGAGAATAACAAACACAAAAAAAAAAAACATTTGGTGCAGTCGTTCGGAAGTTATGCGCCGTACCGTACATACATTTGGGCGATTCATTTTTATTTATAGGTAAGTAAATTATATAGCCATTTAATATTGTTAAAAATGACTTACCAATAAATGAAACTGCAGGTACACAAGATGGTTTCCAAAATCAAATCCGATCGGCTGATTTTATAGAATCCTAAATGAACGCTCATAAGAGCTAATTGAGCAAGGCTCACGCTTTCTCCAAACAACTGCAAATGGAATCGGTCACTTTGATTGTAACAAAGTACATTAACTATAGCAACAAGTTATAAAAACCGGCCAAATGCGAGTGGAACTCGCCAAAGAAGTGTTCTATATATCGCTGAGTTACTACTGTTTTGATCTACCTATCGGAGCCCCTTTAATATTTATTATTTTTTGTTATTGAGGTAATACTTTATGAAAATGTCCATTGTCTACCTATAGTTCACGAGACAGGCAGACGGACAGCGGAGGCTTAGGCTTGATTTCCTCCTACGCTGACATCGGTCGCTGACGTCGGTCGGGCGTACCGTCGGTCGCGTATGACAAAGAAAAGTCCCGCAGTGCGAAACCGATCGTTGTACGGAACAGTATCTACTCGCCTGCGCTGCGCACACGTGCGTACAGCCAACTGGTCAGCTTTACACTGAGCCGGCTATGGTGGTGTATAGCGCGTCAGCGCACCGACGTACGCGGCGCCAACAAGCGAGACCGACGCGTGCCATCAGCGGCGCGACGTCAGCGTTGCTGCGCGGTGTCCCATAGAACATGGTGTATATTCGTAGGCTCGACCGACGTCAGTGACCGATGTCAGCGTAGGAGGAAATCAAGCCTTAGTAATAGGGTCCCGTTGGTACTCTTTGGGTACGAAACCCCAAAAAAGGAAGAGTAAAAACACAAAAAGCTTGGTAATTTGCCCACTCTCTGAATGATATTAAAAAAAACAACCGCGTCATTCTGATTCCATATAGATTATTTAATTTTTACCTTGTATAATTAATTGTTAAGGTTGATTGCAAAAAAATATAGCGTAACTCAGCCCAGGATAAGGACCAATCCAATGATTTCACAATCTAACAAGAATCAAAGGATTAAAGTACTGAATATTAATGAATTAAAAAAAATGCTATATACAATATACTTTTAAACTTATTGTTAATTCTGTAGCTCTGTCTATCCCCCATGGGAATGAAGGCGTGAGTATATATGTATATGTATATGTATGCTAATCAGGCAAAATGTCAAGACTGAAGAGTGCGGGTCCAGAAAAATGTATAATAAATTTATAACCATGTTACGTTATGAAAGGGCGTGGTCTTATTTTATTTACTAGGAGACCTTTGCAAAATGGTATACTGTCACGATCAATTTTAAGATCTGTTCATTCTTACTTGTCTTATATAGTAAACAACTTTCTAACCTCAAAATGAATCTTTTTTGGATAAAACAGCTTTTTTAAACAAAATTAAGCAATCACAGACAATACATTAGCCAAGTCATGTCCATAATATTTATTCAGTTTACTTTATTTACGATAAAAGAGCTGTTTTAGCCAAAAAAGGTTCATTTTGAGGTTAGAAAGTTGTTTACTATATAAGACAAGTAAGGATGAACAGACCTTATTTCTAGTAATACTTAAAGTGTTGATCTTACAATCACCAGGTACCAATAACTTTTGATTTGGATGTCAATAATTGTCTGCTTTACCCTATGTTAATTCTAGTTATACGGTCAACAACTTTAATTATTGAGCATCTATAGAACCTTGTCGCAGAAAGGTAATCGTTAATTTTGACGTAATTTATTTCTTTAGGCTTGGCGCTGTCATTATGACAGGGTTCTATGGGTGCTCAACAATTAAAGTTGTTGACCATACTTACCAAATGCATCTGGGCTTGCGTAGGCGATTGATCAATTGTAATGTGCTTTGGAATCCAACATGTGTCGTGTTTTGTTATCTTGATAAGGTTCATTTTGTCATCCCATTCGAAACGCACACATAAGTAAATCAAGTACTGACTCATGCAGAACATCAGCAGAATAATAAATATTTGCCACTGTGCTAACTAAAAAAAAAACAATTTAATTAGTAGCCTAAAAAGCCAAATTGTTGGGCAAAGGTATCCCTACCCCCTGTTCCACCAAATCATGGCTAGAGTATTGTTCGTATGTACGAGTATACAGGGTGGAAAGTTCGAATGCCACATGGAAGGCAACTACCTTAAATATTGGTAATAGCACATTCCGTGTAAAGGAGACTTTCCTTTATTTTTAAAAACTATAAACTCTGCTGTGTGGTTGCTGGCTTAGAATAGTACCACTCCGTGTCTTCCCGTGGATGTCGTAAGAGTCGACTAAGGGAATAAAGGCTTGTAGTACTGTTAGGCGATGGGCTTGCAACCTGTCACTAATACACTGGTAAACATCTTAGCCTGATTATGCAAAATGTGGTTACAGAATTATCAACAAGCTTTTAGAGTTGTTGGCAATTCTGTAGCTTTGCCTACCCCAAACTGGGAATAAAGGCGTGAGTTTATGTATGTATGTATGTATAAACTCTGCATTTATGGATTTTTGAAAAATCGTCTGTCTCAACCGGGACTCGATCCGGTCGGTCAAATGCGGTAAAATAACATGCCGTATTTTATGATGCAGATCGAAAGGGTTACTGATATGGTTCAAATGATGCGTAAGAGTGAGATGCAAGAATATGTTGCTCGCTCTAAGTTGTAAATGCGTCCCTTACGTTGGCCCATGATGGGCTATTGTGTACAGGGGCCTGAAGGCGCATGCAAGATGTGCTGCAATGAATGAATGGCACATCTCCGCTCCACTCCGCTCATCTCCGCCTCAGTGGAGCCGCAGCCTTAATATGTGTCCACTTTAGTACCTTGTCTATTTAATGTCATGTTTAGACTTCCATATATGAATTTGTCACAGCGCTTAAAGTGACGAGGTACTATGAACTCGAGTGTACAGTCGACCACAAAAGCTTGTTCCGAAAATGTTTTTTTTGACAGAAACTTCATTTTGGTTGTCACAAGTCTAAAGTAAGCTACAGTAGCGGCATCGAGTGGTGGCACTTTTGACAGCTGGCAATTAGTGTTGTGAAACACTCCATTTTACTATAGTAAAAATTCAGTCAAGTGCGAGAAGTATATTTTTAAAAAGTTTATTAAAGAAATAACGCATAAAAATATAAGGCCATAAATTTTAGATCAAACTCTCGAAATAAACTCTGTGGCTAGAAGAAGACGACATTGTCAGAAATTTGAAATATTGAATCAAAATATACAAAATGTGAATTATTGATAAATGAGTGAATAAATAATCATAAAACCACGTTAACTCAGAGCTAGGACGCGAGTTTGCCAGCGGCGGTGACGTGAAAGTGCAGTGACTTCATTATCATACGTTGTTGTACCAGTTAGCGGTCCTTTGTTATCATCACGCGAATTGTGTTTTTGAGATGTTTTTTGTTAGCTATGATTAAAATGATGAACGCTAAAGTGCGAGCAAATAAAAACAACCTCAAGATGAAGCTAGTTACGAAATGCGTTTCGGTAAATTACAGCGCTAGCAGTACCTACATCTCTATTCCGGTACCTGCAACAATGAAGTTTAACATCTGTACCTTTATACTTCCTGTCAATATTTAGGGAACTTCATGAGTGCCATCACTCGATGCCGCTACTATAACCTACGTAATTAATGTTTAAGATATCCTGGCAACATCATGGTTTAAGCAGAAAATAGCGTTCGATGAAATGATACGAAGTGAAAATCGATAATAATGATTGTTTGCTATAATTGTGTCCACAATATACTTACCAGAATAATGGTTCTATAACCTACAGGACTGTCAGCTAAGTAGTTGAAATAACCTATCAAAAGGTGTATCCGAGCGTATTTAGTCATGGTCGTCAAACACAGAGCTGTGTCGTCAAGAATACGATATTTCGGTATATATTTTAAGACCTCGACGAGCGGGAAAACGGCAATGACATCGAGTATAAAACCATGGGTCAGGTAGCGTTTCAAGCATTTCATTTTGGAATATATCACTATACCTTTCTCGTCATGGTAGCCGACCTGAAAAATAATAGGTTGGCTGTTCAAGAGAAGCAGACATTTTGTTTTTTCTGATAGTGCCCAACATTTACTCCTGGAAGAGGTGAAAATGTCACTAAAGTCGATAAATACTCGATGTCGATGTCACTAAAGTCAATAAAGTCGATAAAATTGACAGGTGCAGTTGTAACAAGGTTGCTACAACCTCTTTTTTGATTTCGTTCCTGGCCACTCTTATGTTTATTTTATTGATCTAAATCCTTCAAAATTTAAATTATGATCGATTCAGATATCGATCGATATTGTCTCTAGTAGGACCCTTCAGAAAAAACACACAGGGATCTTGGGTTTCGTGCCACCTTAGTACATATTAATTTATTATTTTAATTTATTAGTGTGTTAACACACTATTATATGAATAAATAATTAAAAATACAATAAAAATGAATAAGAGATTTATTTATTCAAAACTATACAATACCACCACAGTAGAGAAGGTAAATACTCACAAAGCAATTCAAGAACATGTCACACAGCCCAAAGACGTCACACAAAAGGCATACGTGCACGAGTTTGTTTCGGATTGAAGCACCTACTCCACCTGCCGAAATTTTCAACATATATGAAACTTTCATCATTTTAACAAATAAAGAAAATAAGGAAATAGTTTATTGTTTATTTCTCTGTATAAGCACTCGTCTGTGGCGACAAAAATGGCGAAAAGTAGTTGTCTGTGGAGCCCGAATCGGGTCTTGTTATGCGTTGCAACGCTTACAACTGCAACTGGTAATTGACAACAATTCATATGTGCTAAGGTAGTAAATAGAGTACCGTTTGTAGATTTTACTCTGCTGATTACAGTAAAAATATTGTTGTTTTTTTGCTATGCAGTAGTTTTTTTTAAATTTAGGAAAAACAGTAAAAAAGTTGGATTGTGAACGTTAGGAATACACTTATAGTGCCCTTAGTCCATTTATTACCACAGGAATTGAAAAAAATATACAACTGCCATGTTCATTTTTCATCTGTCTGACGGATTACTTTATTCTAACGACACGCTTTCGATTCTCTTAATACTATTGTTTTGATATACGCTGTTTAAAATGAAAGTGACTAACGGATTTGTAAAAGCGGATAGCCGCAATCTGCCCAAAGTCGACGAATTTATGTTGTTACAGTTGTTATGGTTGACAGGTGACATAACATGACAGTCAGTTCTGTTTCTGTTTAAAGTTACTTTATTTTATTTTATATCGTGCTAAGATCACGACATCAGTATTCCTAACTTTGTATAGGTATACGGTCTTTATAATGAACATTTCTTTAATAAATAAAGAAACACCGAGAAACACGGGTAGTCTAATTTTTTACTAGCTATTATAAATGCGTAAAAACAAAAATGATATTTTTTTAAATGTTGTCAATTTGGCGGGGTTTTTTGAGTGATGACAGCTCAAGGCTAAGCTTGTTATCTATCCTATTTCACTGGCAATACACCTTAATGAGTGTAAAAGAGTTAGGTGTACGTTTGTCTGCTGACCAACGATGTTCCAATCGGCCCGAATCGGGCTTCGCTACACATGCGGACGGTTGACAAAATGTCAAAATCGGGTCTCGTCACTGACGAGGGGATCAGTATTTATATCGCTGTCTTGTACAGTCGAGTTTATAAATATGTATACACTTTGGTAACTTGTCACTTTAATCGTTGTGACAATTCATATATGGCAGTTTAAACATGACGTTAAATAGACAAAGTGTATACATATTTATGAACTCTACTGTGCACTAAGTACAACCCTAGAGCTTATTTTCGGACTAGGTCATTTTGTGTTTGATTGTCCCCTGATACTTATTTATAATAGGACGGGATAGTTCGTAGGATAGATAGTAGGGGATAGGAATCCCCTATCCCCTGCCCGCGACTTCTCTATGTAGAACTCGTATATCGCGTTTCCTTCGGGAACTGATACATTACCAATCTAAAATTAAAAGTCCTTCGTCCTGGAGCTTATGTTATCTACCTAAACATTTTCATCAAAATCGATTAATCTATTTTCGCATTTATGATAGGTAAAAAAAGTTTAAAAAAACAAAAACCCGCCTTCAAAAAGCAAAAAATAACTTCTTTAAAATGGTAGGTAAATAGGTCAGTCCAACTGAAGTCTGCTTTTGGTTAAAATTGAAGGCAGGTTTTTGTATTTTTAAACTTTTGTTTATTTTATACTTTTTAGTGATCATAATTATGCTGTTATTCTCCCACTTGTCAAGAAACAATAGAACATTTCAATCTCGCCGCAAGCAACGCCGTGGGAAAGTCATAGTCATAATATATTTAAACCTAAATATGCTTCGTCATAGTCGCTTAACTATCTTAATCGAAATATCTTGTCGCCACCCTCGACATATATACCGTTTAGGAGTTCCGGTGGCCATCTGTGATCTTCATCATCATAGCACATACTAAATAGTGCTTTCCAAGACCAAATACACGAGTTACAATGAAAAATACCAAAATCGCTATAGGTGTGCCAATAAATTTTGAAGAGTTCCGTCGATTCCTCATGAATTCCACCATCAGATCTTCATTTTGAAAAAAATGGGACCAATCGGGAAGCACCAGCTTTCAAATAAAAAAAGAATCTTCAAAATCGGTTCACCCAGTCAAAAGTTCTGAGGTAACAAATATTTTAAAAAAAAACAGACGAATTGAGAACCTCCTCCTTTTTTAGAAGTCGGTTAAAAATAGAGACGAATTGAGAACCTCCTCCTTTTTTTGAAGTCGGTTAAAAAAACAGACGAATTGAGAACCTCCTCCTTTTTTTGAAGTCGGGTAAAAAAACAGACGAATTGAGAACCTCCTCATTTTTTTGAAGTCGGTTAAAAAAACAGACGAATTGAGAACCTCCTCCTTTTTTTGAAGTCGGTTAAAAATACAGACGAATTGAGAACCTCCTCCTTTTTTTGAAGTCGGTTAAAAAGAGTTTATTAATGGATAGTTAGCAGTTAAATAACTACAAACAAAATGTACGTCACTATTATTACCTCTTGCATTTAAACAATTTGCATTTAAAGTGCTACATTTAGCAATATTCACAACTTACAGAGAAGTAGAAACAACTGCGTAAAACTGTGTTTTTTATTGCTCCCTCGGTAGTTACTTACTAAAGTTTTGTTTATAATAAACCGTCACATTTTCAAATTAGGATGTCTTTATAGTTTAGTAACGTCCGTCTGTCTATCTGTCCATTAGTCTGTCTGTCCACCTGTCTGTCTGTGTTTCTGTACAGTCGCCATCAGATATATTGTAGCGGGCGAGGTACTCAAATATTTCGGAGCAGCATTACTTTTCAATAAATTCGTTACACTAGTTATGGTCAATAACACCAGAACATGCAGTTTGTCATAAATATAAGAGCAGCGACCTTTCAATAAATTCGGAACATATAACGAGGTAAAAATATCAGAAAGCAGAGAACGTCAAAGGTATCTACGCACTCAGGGTGATCATAAAGATCGGAACATTTATGGAAAATATACCTTAAGTCTGTGTCACACAGTTTAAATTCGTTACTATAATTATTATGCATGTCGAATCTACTCGTGACGTGTACACATCACGAGTAGATTCGAATTCCAAACAAAACATAAATACGTCATGCCACAGATCGACATGCATAATAATTATAGTAACGAATTTAAACTGTGTGATACAGACTTAAGGTATATTCTCCATAAATGTTCCGATCTTTATGATCACCCTGAGTGCGTAGATACCTTTGACGTTCTGTGCTTTCTGATATTTTTACCTCGTTATATGTTCCGAATTTATTGAAAGGTCGCTGCTCTTATATTTTATGACAAATTGCATGTTATGGTGTTATTGACCATAACTAGTGTAACGAATTTATTGAAAAGTAATGCTGCTCCGAAATATTTGAGTACCTCGCCCGCTACAATATATCTGATGGTGACTGTACGTCACACTCACTTTTTGTACATAGTTACCGTGCAAAGAACAAAGTAACAACAATTTGTGGGACCGTATAAGAAACAATGAACTCTAAAGCGTAATTTGAACACAAATTAAGGAGTATGATATTTTTACCTTGGAGAGACGAAGCTATAATAGATACAGCAACAAAAACAACCCTGAATGTACTCCAGTACATTACGAACCTGAAAAAAAATGCAAAATATAATTTAGTCACAATAACAACTACTAAGTTTGTATTACATAATGTCACCGGTAAATAAAATTCTGACGGTTAGGTATTTAAAGTGTAAAAGAGTTAGGTTTTAAATTTTATATAAAATTTTACAATTGGTCAGTTCGGCTATATGTCGATCTATATGTCGCTCGGATCTCCCTTTCTATATAATCACCAACAAAAGAGACGCACTGAGCGACAAGCGAGAAAAACTTGTGCTACCCGTGCAGGACCCGTATTTACTTTGTCGGTGGATAAAGCATCCGTCTCTCTCGCACTTACATACTGGTCAGAAAGTGTCACTTGTTTAGATTATCCACGTTTATCTACATCGATAAACACGGCCATAGTATGCCAACTGATCAGAGATAATCGCACTGCTAGATGAAAACAGTCGTAACTCAAAATAGAACTGTACTTTAAAATCAACTTTAATACAACTTATATGAACTAGAAATAAAACTAGCAAGGATTCTGAGTTGATACGGTTTTGATATAGCAGAGCGTATATATCAAAATCAACACCTTGTTACGCGTGCGTACCGTCAACTACAAAAACATAATTTTTGCAGTGTTTTTGCACTACATGCCATTTGAAATGTATGTATCAAGCTATAATACTGACGACGACGCGCTGGCCTAGTTGGTAGTGACCCTGCCTACGAAGCTAGCGGTCCTGGGTTCAAATCCTGGTAAGGGCCGATATTTGTGTGATGAGCGCGAATATTTGTTCCTGAGTCATGGATGTTTTCTATGTATTTAAGTATAGGTATATTTCTCTATACAGGGTGGAATCTAAGTCGTGATCACAATGATCACCTCTGTGGTCTACCCACGAATATGAACAACTTTCACTATGGGACCAACTCTGAAATCCCGAAAAAATAATCAGCTGTTTCATAGAAAAGTTCAATACTTACTCGACCAAAATGTATGAAGTAGCTGTTTTTTTTTCTTGATTTCAGAGTTGGTCCCATAGTGAAAGTTGTTCATATTCGTGGGTAGACCACAGTGGTGGTCATTGTGATCACGACTTAGATTCCACCCTGTATAAGTATTTATATCGTTGTCTAGTACCCATAGTACAAGCCTAGAGCATAGTTTGGGACTAGCCTAGGTCAATTGGTGTGACATTGTCTCCTGATATTATAATACTAAGTATAACAAAAACAGTCTATTGTTGGTTCATACTTCGACTTAGGATTCCGCCATTTTACGTGCGGATTAACAGATTTAGTTTCCATTTTTACTTCCTTATCTTCAGATACATGCTGAAACATAACAAAATTATTCGTTTTTTATTTACGTCAAAAATGTCAGTGTTTAGGGTTCCGAAGTCAAAGTGGAAACCCTTATAGTATCGCAATGTCCGTCTGTCCGCGGTTGACCTTAGACACTCTTGATACTACAGTCACCAGCAATAATATATTATTCAATATTGGGCTCAAAAATATCTGACACGCTCTATTGCCTTATGCCTCTAGTAATAGAGACGTGTCATAATATTCGATAATATATTATTGCTGCTGACTGTACAAAGCTATAATTTGGCATAGTTAGTTATACATTTTAATTACGCCCACAAAGTAATAAAAGATCATCTTGAAAATAAAAATGGTGGCACCTCCCATACGTGTAAAGAAAAGGTCCCCCCCCCCGTACAGCCAAACTACAAGTAATAAAAAACTGAAAATATAAATGAAAGCACAGACTAAGTAGACTTGATTGGCTCCTGAGATACAGAGAGCTAAAGTTTTTATACCTATTAAAAATCATCGAAGACAGAACTATAACTATAAAAACTATACGAACGAGAAAATCAGGAGGCCCTGCCAAGATGCTCTACGCTAACTAGCGATTCTATTCGTTTCGTTTTTAAACCAATCGCGTCACTGGTAGATCACGTGACTTTTCGTATCACGTCATCTACCAGTGGCGCGATTGGTTTAAAAGCGAAACGAATAGAAACGCTAGTTAGCGTAGTGCATCTTGGCAGGGCCACCAGAACGAGTTAAAATAGAAAACATTTTCTCTTTTTGCAGTGTATGATGTACGTTTCTTTATAAATTGTGGTGGAGTTTTCCATCACCGCACCAAGTGCTACGTAAAAAAGTTCCTTTTTAAATGTGCCTAATTGACTCGACGATATGACAACATGATATCTGATAAATTTGGCAAATCCAATCCAAATTCTGCTAACAAAAAAAAACTAAATACATAAACTATTTATAAACCCTTCTTAACACTTTTCTTGGTTTATATATCCCTAGACCTCAGTATACGTTACTGAGTTCTACACTTTACATCCTGTCGGCCTATGACGTTTTAATATCTTTACGTTTCAAATATATGCTACAAATGCGCCCACTATAGAGCTTAAAATACGCTAACGCTGTGTAAATTGAGCTACGTCAAACTCGCCCGATGTGATGACACCGGCCGGCGCGTGACAGTTAACGATTTATTATGATGCGCCACAATTTAACTACCTTAACCTTTCTTTTTAATGCTAGAGGTAACCGAGCCAGCGGGTCACCTGATGAAGAGTGATCACCTTTGCTCATGAACACCTGGAGAGGAAATATGTTTTTTTTTTTGGTTTATATCTGGGGTGTGATACTCTCAACAAGCAAAGATGAGCGAACGCAAGAGTGAAGGTCCAAGCGGCGAGTTTAAGTAGTCCCGACAGAGCGAACAAAACACATTTTAGCGCGTGTATTCTCAATTAGGCAGCCTTATACGTCCGACCCATCGTTCACCAGAGTTTTGTCACGGTATTCAGTCGCCTGCTTATTACGTGCTTGTTCTTGGCATTTTAAATTCCGCCATATTGGCGTATTTTTACGGGCTCGTAAAATTGCTATCAGCTGTTAAAGGGATAGTAAGGTAAGTACAGTGCAATTGCTATAAAAACGGCCTCCGAGTTTGTACTTCTCTCTCGCTCTCATACACTCTTATGCTTCTCTAACCCCGAAACCTTTTAAAGACCTTTTGTACGGTATTCCCAGCTATCGCTATCACGCTTACACTCGCAACTGACAGTATATTTGTCACTCGTGTGTCATAGAAAAACGATGATTGCCGATCGCTATGAAGAAAATGGTTGCACTGTACTTTATTTCTTATCAAATTTCTACTGAAAAAATGTTATTTCTAACCTCTAACATACAAACGATAAAATAAAGATGTCAAATGTTTATTCAGTAAGCGCCCGCACGGGCACTTTTATACGTCAAAAATCTACCAGCGCTTTATCATTTGCAGTTTGTGCAAAAAATTTTGTTCAGTAGAAAAAAATATGAAAATGTACAATAGTAACGTAAAATGTTTCTACTTTGCTCCTTCATGGGTTCATTGTTTGTTACTTATAAGTCAAGTTCGATGACAAAGGGCATTGGGTAAATTTGTTTGAAGAATATTGTCTTTTTTTTTTCAGCGGTCACGGATAATTTTTACATGGTTATTTAGAGGACCTCTAAATAAAAATAGATATATATAATTTATTTCGTTAAATAATATCGGAGCGAAGATTTTAAAGATTTAAGTATTCAGTTTTTAGTACAAAAGTACGCCCAAGTATGAATATTTAAATATCTCCGCTCCGACGCACTTAAGAGTATTACATTTCATAAGAAAATATGATTATTTTTAATAATTCTATCATAATTTACCACTTTTACGAATGGCCGCTCACCTTGAAAATTTATGAATTTTACAAATGATAACACTTTTACCCAAACCGATTTGCTTAAAAGAATCGATGTATACCTATACATCCAGCCACTAAGTAAATGAAAGCATATGATTTACAATACAGATTATATCGATTTAACCATGGAGCATAATTATCAGTGGGGGAACAAAGTAGGCACATTTTACAATACGAGAGATCTTTAAATGGGTTCGGGTACAGACACCGAAGTCTCACCATAACGGTTCCTTTTTTACCATTATGGTACGCAACCCTTAAAACGAATTTAAAATTAAAGTATCGCACGTAGTTGAGCAGGAAAACGTGTCAAAACTCAGAACTATGACAAGAGATACGAAAAACCTACAGATATATGTATAAATATAAAAATACTTACTTTTTTGTGGTAAACAAAAGTTATGTCTTCAAATGCTTTCTCAAATTTCCTAGCACAATTTTCGATGAATTTCAATTCAGCGGGGTAGCGTCGCAAAAGTTTGTAAAATTCTTTCTTTCCTATATAAAGGAGCTGCCAAAAAGAAAAATAAAATGCACCTTTGCAAACTTCATGTAACATTTTACACTCCAATAATTTCTCCTATGAATATAAATGAGAGATATAAAATCTAGGTCGCATATTTTTGTAATTGTAGTTCCAAAAATATTCGAGCTTTTCGGGATTCTATTTATACATAATGATGGCCTAGGTAAAATCAACGTCAAAATGATTAGGTTTGGTAGGGTAGGAACTTTGCTCTTTTGTTTCAAACTATAATTGACATAGGTAACCTAAACACACGCCTTATTTAACTTGGATTGTTTTTAAACACTGTAAACTTATTGCTATTTTTTACTAACTTGAATAGCAATTTAGATAGATGACTACATTTTTCATCTTTCTGCTAGCCGGGGAAAAAGTCATCGTCATCAATGAGGAAGAAAGTGATTTAAAAATTCATCATTCTCAGCGCCTGCATATAAAACGCCCCTTACCTAAATGATCTCTCTACGTTTCAGTGGTTGTCTTTTTTACACTATAACTACAGTAAGAAATTAAGGTTAGAAAAGAAAAATATCATGTAAATTTTCAAGTGATTAAATTGTTTCTTTTTTTAATTTGCTCGCGTCATGTTCTCGTCTCGTGCATAGTCGTTCTTAATGCATAAGTGGGAAAGAGATAAACTAATTAATGTCACTTGGTACTGAATCTATGCGACAATTCGTTGAAATTAGAAGGGTGAGTATGTGTCCTTTAAAACCGACAAAATCCGTTTAAGGGTTAAGCTAGAAACAAATTATCGGACGCGGCTTACGGACGCGGCTGACAGCCGTGACTTATAGGTATCTAGGTAATGAATATACACTGAATTGTGCAAACTATCGGACGTAAGCCGTGGACGTAACCTTGAGCGTTCGGACGTCCGATAGATATCTGGCGCGCTGGATGTTTTTGTCAGCCGAAAACGTCCGCGGACGGTATGCACGGGGTGCGGGACGCGTCATAGACATATCTTATAAGCGTCCGTCAGCCGCGTCCGATAATGTGTTTCCCGTTGTTGCGCGTTCGCAAGCCACGTCCCGTTCGACTGTGCACACTTATCAGTCGCGGCCGTCAGCCGCGTCCATAAGCCGGGTCCGATAATTTGTTTCTAGCTTAAAAAACGCCAGCCGCATAAAAGTAGCCACTGACACTTACCTCGCAGTCAGTTATTGCTAAAGCTGTTATTTGTGACTCCTTGTCGTAGAATACCGAACAGAACGCCAGCAATTTGCCAGGGGTATCCACCGTTTTGAAGAGTAATTCCGATTCATGGTAATATTCATATTTAATTACACCCTTAAAAGAAAAAATAGTTTTTAGACCCTCCCAAGGGCTACGAGACGCGAGAGGACGCGTTTGACCAATTAGGGTATTCCAGCGTTATAATTTAGGGCGCCTTACGGATGCCATATGGTGACGAAAGCATAAGACGGATAAGATATGTATTAAATTTCGAGTTCTATTTATGTATGAAAATATATCCAGTTTTTGTTATAAATCAGTACATGACATGGTGAAGAAGTTCCAAATAATGGTGAAGTATCACTTTACGAGTTCACCCCTCTTACGTCTGTAAATGTACAGAGGTTATTTTTCCCTATAGAGGATGATTTCCACCGAACGGCTCGCATCGCATCGGATCGGAAAGGAAGCCGATCGCGTCCGGCAGCATGTCGACGCATACGATCCGGCGGTAACAGCCGTTCGCGGTCGAAAGGATGTCGACGCACACGATCGGCACCGTACGGTTGCTTGCGAACGTATCCGCACCCAGTCAAATAGTTTCGTTCCTACCACGTGTTTGAGTGCACTTTCGAGAACGAGTGGGCTCGCCCAGTCACGGCCAAAAGGTTCCGATCGCACACGACGACAAGCGAAAGGGGCCGATCGCAAGCGAACGGAGCCGTACGAGTGTCGCCGCGTACTTTCGGTGACGTCCACATATCGCGGAAGACGCCAGCGGTCAAGCCGTTGTGCGCAGCTTGGTAATGTAGACTTAAAAACAGTACATATATGATTCAGTATCGTTTAAAGACCATAAAATTCTTTCCGATCCGATCCGTTGCGTGCCGTTTGGTGGAAATAGTGTTTATAAGTTGATAGTGAACTATAAACTTGTATTGTTTTGTCCGCTGTCAAGCCATTTCTTCTCAACTTTCATAATCTATAAATGAATTTAAAAAAAATGGAGTGAACATACCTAATGTAGAAAAAGATATGATTATTTACATCAACAAAAAACTCAATGGTGTTTTTTTTTTAAATCAATTTTAGTCATATCCATATTACGGATATCGTTGGACATTATTTTGACGTAATTTGCATTACTTATAATGACTGAAATTAGTAAAAAACAAAATTAAATACAGTAAATCAAGTCAATAATTACATTAACGAGCCATGAGACGTGTTTACTCAGGTGTCCGCTTAACAAAAGTCTTGAATCTTTCGGCAGGATAGTAAATTTGCAATAAAATGTAAGTTCTTTTAGGAACACTGGTTCGACTCCGACAAATGCCTTCGATCGCTTAAGGATGTCCATTGCTACTTCACCATGCCCTTTCCAGTAGACATCGTAAGGTTCATCTTTAACCTGATGGGGGATTACTAGCATTGCCCCTTTATAAAACTTCCAATGACAAAATAAATATCTTTTTAATCGTAACAGTAAGTCAGGATGAATATTATGCTTCAAATAATGTTTCGTTATATTGCTCACAAAACTCAAATAATCAGTAGTACCCTTATTTTTCAAGTAGATAACAGCAATTAAGTTGGCTGTGCAATACAGATCAATCATAAACACCATCAGGTGAACAATAAGTGCCACTATAATGTCAGTTGTCGTACTTGGCAAGTGATCCGAGTACATGAAACGGAACTTCCAAGCGATCGCTATATCGAAGAAGTACAAGAGCGGATTGGATCGTTGCTTTTCTGGATTCGATCCGGAAGATGTGATTATACCGAAAAAGTAGGTGGTTGTTATATCTGGTATTATTTTAGAAACTGTGAATAAGAAACATCCGATGACATAATCTGTAAAGATCTGTACTACTATGACTCTATAGGCAACTCTAATAAACGGATCCGTGTCCATGCTAATACTGGTGTCCTGGTAGAAAAAAACTGCTATTACTTTGATCAACCTGTTAAATTCACAAATTGAGTATAGATGGGGTAAGCCGATAGCTAAGACGATGTCTTCAATCCAGATAGTGGAAATAAATGTGAGAAGAAAGTATTTGTCTTTAAACCGTTCGAGCATTATGGTAGCAAAATCCGATATGAGATTTCCCTGACTCTCTATGGACGTCATTAGCAATACGCAGACATCAGCTACGTAAACCAAATCAGCCCAAGTTTGAAAATATTTAAAATAGGAGGGTTTCACATCCCTTGCTATGTTTGGCGGATGAAAGATCAAGACAAGGAAAACAGTCAACTTGACGATATGGTTCCATACTTTACTTGATATAGAGTTCGGTAACAGTATCCATGGAAACGTATAACTCGCAAACATTGATTGCCTTTTTAAATGCTCTTCAGGGCATAAGACCAATCGACCGATATATTTAGAACAATGGTAGGAAGTATCCTCAGGAGGCAATTCGCAACTAGCGTCTCCCTTTACGGTTTTCAACTTCCAGGTTGTAATGACTGCATGTAATTCCCACCATCGCTTCTTAATCCACGCGACTCCTTCATCCTCAGATCTATCTAACCCTCTTACGTTTTGTTTGCAAGCATACAGCGTGCGCGCATGCTTTATTCTTTGATGAACACGTGACATAACATTACGGCGATCTTCTGGAAAATTGTGAAGCGCCGTCAAAATTTCTAAACGTGTAAAGTAAAAAAGTTCGCAGTACGTAAGACAGCGCACGATCACTTTTTTAGAGTACGGAGGCAAAAAGAAATTAACATCGCCAAATATTGTTCCGCTCGTTACAGAAACCAACGGCGTGATTCCGTCTTCCACAGATATAAGTTGAACTATCCCTGATTTGAGATAAATAAAATTAGTGCGGCTGTGCGGATCGGCGAAGAAGTTCTCCTTAGGCAATTTAAAGTCCAAATGTCCCTTGTCACAAAGCCAACGTTGAAACGCGGCGGAAGTCCTCCTAAAAGTTGGGCTGTGATAGAAGACGGGCCAAACGATATCCATTCTTATATCAAGCCGTATATATCTCGGCAACTCAGTTATGACTTCAGGTATCTGTGTGATACCCCCGCGTTTCTTCCACATTAAATTATAAAATTTGCGGACTTCCTTATGTGCTTGGGCATTAGCGTTCTTCCTCTTCGTCTCCTCGATGATCATATTCATTTGAGGCAAGAGCTCGCAAAAACGACGCAGCCGCAGTATCGATTCCCCAAATACTTTAGGGAAATACACAAATGTCATCACTAAATATCCAAATATCATTAACACACAAGCAAAAATATATTCTAAAACAGTAAAAGTATCAGTTTCATCAAATAAGCCTGGTAAAAGATAAGATAACACAAAACTTCCCGAAAAGAAGAAAGAAGAGTACATTGATTCGGTATCGTTACCCTGAAAATAAAACAAAAGTTATGTGGTTAGCGCACAAGTTAGCGTTAAACGAGAAAAAAACTATTTAAATTAATAAAAGAAAACGCAACCTGGTCAAGAACCTTGAGTCTCCAGTCGTACAACTGGTGCGTGCAATTTGGACAGTAATTACAAGATTTTTCCGTGGCTAGTATGTAGAACCAAGTAATAAAATTCGTGGTAGCCACAAACAGGAGGAAAAAACCAACAACTAAATTCCCAGTGTTATGTGTTGTTATCACTTGAAAATATTCCCCGATCCTATAGACCCTGAAAAATATTTTCTTTTACAAATAGTGTTTTTGTCTTTGCCGTTTCCAATATTCAAATGGTTACTGACGCTACGAATTCGGTGAAGCCGAGCACGTTGGGCCACAAATGGGCCGGTACACAGAAATCCATGGTATAGAGTCGGTACAGAGGTATCAGAGCTATGAGATCCAAGAATATGCAGAACGCGGACTTTGGTAGGAACTCCCGGCTTATCGCCACATCGGTCACATGCCTGTAATAATGAAACATGAATAAGTTAGGGCGGTTGTGTGCCATCCGATCTGAAACCTAGAAAATTTATAAATACAAAATTGATAGATAAGCGTTAACCATAATTAAAAAAATTAAAAACCGAATTCTCCCAAAAAATAATATAGCAAATACTAAGTTTGCGCACATTTGTTGAAACTCCAATATCTGCTTTGCCCGAAGTTTAACTGGTAGAGAATTCATTTTACGGCATTTAGTTCACCTATTGTGTATTATTTTATGCAGCAAATATTAAATAAATAAATAAATATATAATTCCCTGAAATCATAAAAAATAAAGATGTAAGTTGGTATAAATTTACTTACATATGCATAATATTGAAAAACACATCAATGCCGTATATAATGTCGCTGAAACGTACGTATAGGATTTTTATGTAGTACAAATATATATTGTTGTCCATCACTTCGCTGCAGTAAACAATAGGATGCACCGACTGCAAGGGGCCCTGAAAACCAAAATATAGCTAAATTGTCTGAATTTATAGTCTGACATTCGACCTTTCTTCCTCAATGACTTTCACTCCTTGTTTGAACAATATGTATTTCGCCAATATCGAGGTCAAGATAATCACCATAACTTTTCAGAGACGGACGAGACTTTTTTGTTCGGTTTTAGGTGACAGGTGTTAATGTATTATTGGAAATTTAATTGCTATTGGCAACATGTTCCAATTTCTGTTTATGCTGTTATTTGCTCTTTATAAATAGTTTGTTATATTTTTTTCTCTTGTTGTTGTTCATTTTATTTTATTTTTTGTGGTTATGTGGCCTGCCATGAGGGCACCAAATTTGGTCCCTGTGGAAGACCAGCGGTCGCTTTACTACCGGGCAACATATTATACGTTATTTGACATTAGGTCAACCACATCTATTTTGTCTCTTTTGTTTAGTTACTTGTGTTGACCTTTTGTTAGATGTCTGGATAAACATTTTTTCTTTCTTACTTTCTTTTTATTCGAAAAGGTCTCTCTAAACAACAGGGTTTCTCAAACTTGTAGCCCCACGCAACCCTATTAAATTTCCCATTAAATTCTAGTCATTTTAGAAAATAAGGTAATAATATAAAGAATAGATGTTGTCACGACAGAGTTGTTTATCCAAGTCAAGTAGTTGTAAAAGTTCTAAACACATGGCAGGATAATAAGATTACTTACTAGCCACTAATTACAACAGCCCCCTTAATCGAAATTATCGTTAAAGACAAAAAAATGTGGTTTATACAATCTACAATATTATTTGTCGTATTTATAGATATATTACCAATTCCATAACACTTAATCTGATCTCCATTACAGTTACACTACCAGTATCAAATATGATGAAAAAAAAATTAACCAGTCGCGCCTAGAAGTCATGTGTTTTGTAGCTCCAGAATCTACATAGTGTATCATATATCTTTATTAGAACTTCCAGAAGTATTCAATGCAGTAAACAAAGTGACGTCATTATTCACCGCATTGGCCTTCTCCTTATTTTGAAGGGCAGTCAGGTCTTTTGTGTCCAGGAACTTTGCAGTCGTAACACACAATATCTTTCTTCTTAGACTTCGATTTCAATCTCGTTTGGAGAACTGTATCTACTGGATGAGCCATATTTTTCTTGGACAATTCATTTAGTAAACTAGTCTTCACTAAATCTGTAGTTACTGGTATATTTTAGTTTTCTAACGCCATGATGAGGGGTTCATAATTTAGACGTAAGACTCCCAAGAATTTAAGCGGCTATGGACGTGTCTTCTATTATTTTATCAATGTCCGCGAGATCTTGTGCATAATGTCTGATAAATTTGATCTATATAATTTACGTTCTAACGACAATCTCCGTCCCATTCCTTTATATTCGTACGCCTTTGCAAAGATGTCCATGCTTCGGCAGCAGTTGTCCCACATCGCACGTGAACAATAGCTCCACCGTCTACAGTTAAAGTTAAACTTAAAAGTTCTAAACACATGACAGGATACTAAGATTACTTACTAGCCAGTAATTATAACAATAAATAGCCCACATGACTCCAGTTTCAGAAACTGTGCTATAAAACCTGCTAAAATCTATACTAATATTATAAAGCTGAAGAGCTTGTTTGTTTGTTTGCTTGAACGCGAACTGGTCTGATTTGAAAAATTCTTTCAGTGTTAGATAGCCCATTTATTGAGGAAGGCTCTGGGCTATATATCATCACGCTAAGACCAACAGGAGCGGAGCACCAATGAAGAATGTTTCAACCTTCTACGTTAAAAAAGTCGCGGGTTTAAGTTAACGTTAGCCCAAAATAACTATTCCACGGGGACAAAGTCGCGGGCAGAAGCTATACAAGATAATACTAGAAGGTTTTGCCTTTTTCATGCCATTAAAAGTCCAAATTTTTTGTGTTTGCCTTACCAGTATCACTTTGACGATGACGCTGCAAATGACGATCAGCTTAAAGAAGGGGTTAAAGGGAAGGAAGATGATGTTTTGCCATCGTATCTTGTTCATCTCATCGTTTTCTTCCGTCGTATCTTCTTTCCCATCATAGTATTCAGTCATGACCTAAATTATAACAAAAGTCCTATATTTTTCGAACAAGCTAGCAACTGAACACTGACTCTAGTCATGGTGGTCTCCTCACCCACTGTTCATGAATACCCTTAAACACGAGATGAGTGTTGTCATCCCTTAGATTTTCAACATAACAAGTCATGTCAAAGATGAATAAAATATATCCGTTGGCTGACTCAGCTTACTTACCTTCATTTGTATCCTTGAGTTGTTTATAAGTGTGGACTACCTATTATTTTAAATGGCGTTGGGTTTAAATAGTATTGTAGCGACCTAGCGACGTCTAGCGTCTACTAGTAACAACCGCTATGACAGCGCAAGTAAATCTGACAGTGCGTTTCCAACTTCATCCCAACGGACTTTGGCTCCCAGGCATAACACACGCTTGGAAAGAGATCTCTCTCTATTTACATCTCTTACTAAAGTATTTGATTAAGAAAAGTTAAATCCAGCTTGATATCAAATGGAGAATTCCATTCAATCTTATAACTGTTATAATATAAGAACCTAAATACCACGATAGCAGAAAATTATGAACCGGACTCTGCTAAGAGCGATGGCTGGCCTTGGTTATCTGAACAGTAATGTAACTAGAAATACTTACTTCGTTTTTGTTACGCACGTGGCGAGCCATGTTTAACGTCTTAATTTGCTATTGTGCAGATCTGAAAGTTCATTAAAACTAATGAGTCTATCTAGGGTCACCTAGCCTAGCCTAGTTGAAAGCGACCCGGTCTACGAAGGTAGCGGTCTGAGGGTCGATTCCAGGTAAGAGAAAATATTTGTGTGATGATTTGTACGTATTTGAGTTGAGTCTAGGATGTTTTGTATTTTTAAAATTAATTAAGACATTTCCTACATTACTGATTGATTTACTGGTATCAATGATCATCAGTGTTAGTGGTGGTAGGTGGTAAGATCATATTCTTTAACCTACTGCCCAGCAGCAGTGTACACAATTCTATGTTCCGGTATGGGGATAAGACAACTCCTGAAAATACTAGCATAGAGCCATTCTATCTTAGTCCTCAGCGTTGGCACCGCATTTGTGGTCTTCGGATTACAATCCTTAGATTATAGCTTTGAGAATGCAGTACCATCAGGTGCATGGCCTGTGTGCTCGTTTGCCTTGTCCGTGCCATCTCCAACATTGTCATCACCATCAGCCTACTATTCCACTGCTGGATTACTAGTATTCTGCCCTCCTTATAAAAAGGGCGTATGTCTCATAGAACCGCGTATGTATTATTTCTTAAGGTGGAGGGTTAAATTTACTTTGACTAACAAATTGCGGATGCGATTTTTTATTTAGGAGGGCAGTATTTATTTGATAAGTATGTTTATCGTTGTCTTGTGCTCGTAATGCGACAGTAAAAGCCTAGCTTAGCTTATGACTAGATGAATCTGTGTGAGATTTTCCTTCCAATGTTTAATTTTTCATAATGTTCTTTATTAACATTAGTGACTTTACAAATAACAACAGACATAAAGAAGCAAAAGGTAACCAATAATTTATATGAGTTAATGCATTGTTGTTATTTTATTCTGAAAGGGGCAAGTTATCTCAATCTTCAGAAAACTCGCTTGCTTGGTAAAACATGTTTTCCTTGGAAATATTTAGATTGTTTTTACCTGTATTAAAACTTAGTCCCTAGCAGGTATAATAAACAAGTCTTTACTTTGTTCACAGATCTCCTATTAACGTTTATTGATAGAAAAGTATTATTTCTGAACATTAAGCGCGTATACATCAAGCATTTTACAAATGTGAAATGTCATTTGAATGACAGTTTTATTGGAGTAATATGATTCCTCATTTAACAGATAAAACATTTTCGGGAATCTTCTATTAAAACCTTTTTATTTAAAATATCTGTAGCAAAATAATTTCAGAGACAGAGTGGACGTGAGGCCGGCTTTACACTGAAACTTACGACTTACGTAAGTAGGGACGCAGCTATCTATTAGAATGAGAAAAAAATATTTCTATCTACTTCTAACCAATAGCTGCGTCCTTACTTACGTAAGTCAAGTTTCAGTGTAAAGGCCGCCTGATTATCGAATGGTGTTTACTTTATTTCATTTTAAATCTCTCGACTATTTCCTCCCTAGTTTGTTGTTCTAAAGAAATACCGTTTCTTCAATGCAAAATGATAAATATTGATCTATTGCTTCTATGTTTTCTGGGCCTGGATAAAGTGTATTCTGCAAGCGTCAACTGCTGTGTAGAAATCAAAGATTTTACTCGCGTCTTGTTGGTGCTGATCGACTAGCGAGCAAAACAATTCAAAATTCAAAATAAATAATTCAGTAAATTGGCCACATAAGGGCTCTTTTACAAATCGGTAATAAGGAGTGAATCTACTAGCGCTTCGGACAAGACCATCATTGCGGAGAAGAAGCGCCGCAAGTCGTGTTTGTTAAATATAGCGCAGTGTTCCAGATTTGCTATAGGTGTATATTTTACCAAGTTATGAAATCCCCTTATGCCCCCTTAGGCGAAATTTTAAATATCCAGGATATGAAAAAAATATGTTGTCTTCGACTGTCTTTAGTTGCAGTCCTTGTGCAGGGTCAGTCTGGATCGGTACCATCATCTGAGAATTGAGGCAACATGTCTTGTTCAGAGTCTAAAGCTTAGTATTATATATCACATATCACGAAATTATGATAATAAAACGAAAACGCTCTAGAGTTTCGGTTAAAAGTTGACTTGAGAAAAGGCAAACGTTGTCGCACACACATTCAATTCAGGAATTGTCAGCAGACACACTTGATTACAGGAATTACCTCAGAATGTCTAAAGAATCGTTCATCGAATTGCTGTCTTTACTTTAGTAACAAGTTGACAACTTTTATTAACCTTTTGGTACCCGGTGGCTATCGATGGGCAGGGAAAACCACGATTTATTTAAGGGTCGTCGGTGAAGCTCACTGGTGTCTGCAAAACCGCGGTTTTACATACCGACGAGCCTGGCTCGCAGCTCGTCATATTTGCTTTATTTTTTACTCTGCTCGTCGTGCAAAACCGCGTATCGATCACAGCCGGTGAGCCGAGGCCACAGTTATCAGCGGGCTCTGCAAGTCTCTGGAAAAAAACTTCCCAAAGTTTGCATAGATATTAAAGTAGAATACTGCGGACTGGTTTTTGCACTGCACGCAATTCATAGAACTTATCACTTTGCAGTATTTTCGTTTCATAAGAATCTATTTTCTGTTGAACTCTTTTGTGTTGATTTTAGTTTATCTTGTGATGGTTACACGTCTAACCTAACCTAACCTACGTGTAATTTAAGATAACCTGAAATCAACACGGGTTCAGCAGAAAATAGTTTTCTATGAGGGAGCCCTTCGACTCCCATAATTTTATTGTTTCGATTTTCGAAAGTCAGAAATTGGTATCCATATTATTTTGAGTCATAATAATCAATAGTCATAATCGTTGTTAGGTATAACGCGAAATAGATATAATGATAAAGTACTATAATGTTACATATCATACAAGACAAAAGTCATAAAATTGATCAGCATACTATCAAAAGGCATACCGTTTATTTTTCATAAATATTGTAGGTCATATTTTTATATTTACTATTTATTATTTTTATTCATATCATTTTATTCTCTAATGTTTTAAAGGAATAATTTTAAAATTCAGAAAGAATACATGTCGTACATAAAAATAAAACACCGGGTTACAAAAAACCCCCGGCTGTGAGAAAAGTAGGTTAGGTTAGGTTAGGTTAGAACTGTGACCCCTGCTTAGTAGTGTCGTGGGGAAGGAGGGGAATATAGCTTATCTTATCGGTGGAAAGACGACTGCCCCACGGCACTACTAAACCGCACTACTGACTAAAACTAGTATCATAAATATGAGGTAGGTTTAGGTTATGTTAGTTATTCAGCAGGCCCGAAGGGCCAAACCACCCAGAAGAAGGAGCTCCGCGATAGCGGAGCCGTCGACTCCGTTAAATTTTAATTAGAAATAGAAATAATTGGTCAATAGTGCGCCTTAGTTGGGCACTAAAATTTGCGGATAAATAATTTTCAATCGTGTAAGCGTTACTTAAAATAATAATATTCCTTTTGAAATTCTACTATTCAATACAAACAACACATTGAATGTTATGACCAATAACGGTATGGCATTCGATAGTTATGACTAATGAAAAAGGGGTTAAGGAAATTATGACTATTGAAATTATGACCAAAGACAAAATGACGAGCAACGATTATGAAAAACAACGGTATGGATAAAACAAATCGAAAGATTAATGTTATGGGAGTCAATATAGACCCTTTCTATGAACCTAAAATTCTTCGAAGTGATACGTTCCATAAAATGCTTGTCGGTGAAAAAAGCGGTCACCATCAATAACATCACGCTTCCTTCATACCCATAGGTCAGACTGACAGATCTAGGGAGACGGAGCTATTGATAAAAATGAGAGACGTATATCTTTCTGAGTACAAATGAAGTCATTGGTGTCGATGTCGGTTTTATTTTAACGCAAACACAAAAAAACGCAATTTAACCAACCCTTTATTATGTAAATAAAATTAAAACTCTGTTTACAATTTATACGTTGACTTTCAAATGATCCATGTCAGTGATAGAAACCAACACAGAAAAAAAAGTTAATTAACTCCCTTTGAGTGAGAGAAAAAGCAGCGCCTTTTGTCCCTCAAGTCAATTAAGCTTTGAGAAAAAAATGAAACCCCTACCGCGCAGGACGGACACTTGAAGCATTAATTTGTGTATAATTTGCAGCTTTTCGCCCTTGGGTTAAAAAAAAAATGAATGGAGCTAGTTTAAAGCTTGTAAAAAGGTCCTACTTTGCTCTATAGTGCGAACTTTGTAAAAAAAATTAGTTCCTTTCCAAAAGAAAATCCCTGTTGACTTTGTGAATTTAAACGGTTGGCAATACGCAACACTTACTTTCATATTGCAACATCGGTTGCATAAACGTCCTAAGGCCCAACGAAAAATTCAGCATGTAGTCACTAGGGCCCGTAGTCCTACCAGTAGTACTATTATCTTATACTCATTGAGACCTAGATAAAATGGAGGGTTTTCTATTTAGTCCTACTGGTAGGACCGTGGTTCGCTATCGGCGGGGTTTCTATTAAGTCCTACTGTTAGGACCGTGGTACGCTATGACTACACAACTGTCGAAGGAGCTGGGTCTGAATGACAAAGTCAATAAGTACTATGGATAGGACCTTGGGCCTTAGGAGGATAGACTATAAATAAACGTTTAATTATTTTGACACTATAAGTTACATTTTAACCTCGTAAGGCCCAGTGTGCCATAGGATGTACACAACCAAGACAATTTAATTTGAACTGCAATGCAATAAGAATAAGGTTTATTTTCCTATGTTCATAAAATGAAAATGGCATTATCGAACAAACGTAATTGAACTTTATGGCCTTGGTGGTAGATTCAAAGTCCCACTTACAAAAAACTCCCTGTTTGCAGTATGGTGGGCTTTACGAGGTTAAAGTGCTCCTCTGTAAAAATTGAGGTAAATCCGAGGCGTAGGCCTCTTGGAGTTAAGTCGCCTTCTTAATACACAATACTTAATTTGTTCCAAAAACAAAGTTAAATAAAAGAAATCGAAAAAGTCAACTAACCACCAACAACTTACGAGCTTAAAGAAAGGCAAAGAGTGAAGCTATCTGATAAAATCATTTTCTACCATATACCTAAATAGTTGCAATAATTTATTCTTTTTATTTATTGCTTGTCTACAAAATTACCTAGTTCAATTAATAAGCCCCACAAATAACATAATTCGTTACGCTTGTACGTTTAACTGTATGGGGACCCTTTTATTATTTCATTCTTATTTTTTTATGCGTTAGTAAAGTCACCGTAACAACACATGTATGTTCTGAAAAAAAGCCAATCTCTATTATGGTTCAGAATATACAGCTCCTTAAAGTTAGGATAGGCAGACAGACGGACGTATATCAAATTAACAAAGTTAACGAATTAAAACCACTGTAGGTAACTTAAACTTCAACTTTAGCTACTGTATTTTCGTAAGTACACAAGACTACACTCAAGAATAACGCTCAGATGTTTAATTAGTTTTCTACAAAAGCATCCACAAGTTTACAATGAAGCGTGATTTGCAAAATCCCCGCAAAACATCAAGTAACAAGCACTAATGCTCCATTTAATTAAGATAATGCTCCCGCGGCTTTTGATGCCGCCACATCAGAGCAAAAGGTTTCTTTCCCGCGATATGCATCGTCAAGTTAAAGAACATTCATTAGCAAAGAACTAGGCTATTAGTTAATTAGGATTTGATGAGGGTGATGTCTAATGTGTTTCACGTAATTCATGTTTCCTTGATACATATTAATTACTGAAACTAAATCAGTGGTGGTGTCTAGAGAAGATGCATGGCGAGATGGTTATCGTTATAGAAAATGTAAGATTGACGTAAGCGGCCAGACGGCCGCGTCAAGCCACAGAATAAGAACATACAGCATAGAAACCGGACTATAAGACGAACTTTGCGTCAGCTGTCTTTCTCTACTTTTTAGATTACGTATTACAAGAGAAAAAACTAAACAAAAAGTAGGCTGTTTTTTCTTCTTTAACTGTCATTGTCACAAGGTTTTACACAGGGACTTCTTTGTCCTTCCTATAGGAAGGATTCGTCTTTCCTTGTCTATAGGTTCAAATAATACGCCTTACTTGTGACGATGTACTAAATAACGACAGAACAGTTATAGATTCATCTCTTTCCAACTCACTATGAAAACCATAAGTAAAAAGAAGTGAACCATAATGTATTTTCTTCTTATTTAGGACGGTTTCTATGCCTTTAGTCTTCATTCTGTGCGTCAAGCGCTTACGTTATGTCAATTCTATACACTTTGACAGCTTTCGAAAATCGTTTACGATAATTACGATAACGTTAAGCATCTTGTCTAGGGCCTCTGACTGAATATAAATAGGGATAACCGTGAATTAAACTCCTAAGAGGTTCGCAGTGAATAATTTAAGAGGCCATAATATATATGCTGCCATGCCCCTACAAGAACCAAAAGGGATGACTTTTTACCAGGATTAAGAAGTTATAAGTACTCCTCTATTTAATAAAAAAATGATCGTCCAGCTTTCGGAGATTCAACCAAAACCCTGCAAAAGGCTTATTTTTAATCGTGTTTTCACGTTTAACAGACACATAGGCGTATAATACCTAATGATTATTGAGGTCCAAATCGCGGGACACTACCATCTTTAGTATAAGTACCTGGAAGGCCGAGCGTCGTTTGGGTTGAAAACGAAATCTCCTGAAAATGACAACTTGACAGATCGATTTTTCGCCCCCGTAAACCCCCATATTTCAAATTTCATCGAAATCGTTGGAGCCGTTTCCGTGATTCAGATTATATATATACAAGAATTGCTCGTTTAAGGGTATTAGATATGTGACCTCTTAACTAGGTGTTACCTATTAGTAGTTTATGTGGCTGGTGCATAATAAGATCGTGTGATCTTATTATGAAACTCGCCTTCGGCTCGTTTCATAAAACCACACTCGTGCTTTAATGCCTAATTATGTATAGCCGCATACATAACTTTATCTACATGCATATCATAAGTTTTCTATAATATGTTCAGATATGGCCTGTATTTTTATTAAGTTAGTGTTACTGTTAACTTGTTTGTAGAACAAAAGCTTAAAAAATAATAAAAAATAAAATAAAAATCAAACTTTATTTATAATGTATGTATATAGCTTGCATTTTCAAGTTAGTGGTACAGTATTACCGATACTTTAATGATTAGGTACCGACACTTTAATGTTAACATTACGATGCACTATACTTTAATGTAAACATTAAGATGCAACCACAGATACAGGTTTCTTAATATAGGCGATTTGCTTATCGCTTCTGAACATATTGTAAGGAAGTTATGATATGGATGTAGATAAAATATTCTAAGCGACTCCGTCAGAGCAGATGTTGTTTATCACTATTTCCTCCTATCTGTCCAATTTTCCGGGATAAATCGAATTTGTCCTTCATCAGGGTCAATTGAGGCAGCGGTTTAGTTTTGAATGCAAACAGAATTACTTTCGTATTTATACATTTTATAAAATTAGTATGGATATGAATTTTTCGAGTTTTGACAAAGAGTAGTTTTCCGCGATAAAAAAAAAATGTCTTATGTGCCTATCAAAACGTCGTTTATTTTGTAAGTGGATTTTTTTCGATATCACGGTTAAAATTTTCTGGTTTTTTTTATATCACTGCTATCTTAGGTACATTATGTTGAATCTCGAACTAACGAATGAGTGAGCAAGTAATAGAAATCCAGGGGCCTTTTAGATATCTGTTGGTTTGCATTTATTTATGAAATTTATAAAGGAAAAATGCTTTACTATTATAATTTGTTCCTATACATGACATCACAATACTACTACACTACCACTACTACTACTACTACTACTCCTATTAATAGTTCAATAACCACCCGCCTTCAGCTAAATGACTCAAATTGCAGATTTATAATGTTTATTGAATCATATTTTGTAATTTTTAACAAATTACCATTAGTCATCATATTACATGTTTAACTTCCTAAATATCTTAAATTATTGTCCAAAGTTCTGATCGTTTTCGTTTTTACTCAACTGTAGAATCCAATAAAACTTCATGAACTTGCAAGTGCTCTGGTGTATTTAGTATTAGTCTTACTAATTTGGCCACATCCTTAATCTTCAAACCTGATTCTTCCGTCGGCTTCGATTCACTTTCAATCTTACCACAAGCGATATTTGTTACCTTTATATTAGCATCCAAGAATCTGAACTCATGTCTTAGAATTTCATTTACTGAAGTAACTGCACACTTTGATGCTATAAACACAGACTTCTTCGAATCTTCAGGTATTTGGTACGCACACAGATCATTTATGTTGATGATATGCCCACGAGTTTTTCTTTCGATCATGGACCCTGCTGCTAGTCTTACGCAAGCAACGACTGCATAAACATTGACATCAATGATTTCTTTGAAATCCTTAAGTTCTCCAGTACTGACCAAACAATCAATATTTAGGTAGGCATTATTAATCAATACATCAACACCTCCGTACAACTCAACTATTTTCTCAAAAGCGGGTTGAAGTTCTCCAATATTTCTGATATCGCATTTACACATCACGATTTTACCTTTAACTCCTTTGGCAAGAACGTGGTTGAGTTTATCTTTAGTTCTGATAACGCCTTCTTCAGTTTTGACAAGTCCGATAGCAGTCATTCCAACTTTGGATAATTGTTCTATAACGTTAAGTCCGACTTCATCTTCACAATCGGTTATGAGTGCAACTTTGTTTTTCCAGCAGAACATTCTGCTGAGATAGATGATATTTCGTTGAAAGGCTTTATTCAAATTTGAGCGTCTGCTTCGTTTGTCTCACTATTTATAAGAAACATTTATTTTTTGCTACGAATTCAAAGTTACTCGATGATCATCATAGATAGTAGTAATGCATTTGTGATTACGAAACGTTATAGCCTTATGACATTTATCTTTAGCAAGTTCTTGATAAGCGATTTAATAGCTTATGCCTGAAAGATTTAATCTTAAATGAACAAAACTTGTTTTTTTACTTATTTGTTAGCTATCGCAATCTCTAAAACGGCATATGTATTGATAAAATGTACAGTACAAGGTTGTATAATCAACCAAGAAACTCCTCTATCACTTTTCGACTCTATTTATTGGACTTTAAGGTAATTCCTTGGTCGACGTTACGAAGGCAAAATTCGTCTGATTTTCGCTAAAACTCGTTTCCAATGAACATTAGCGTCTGCGTTCTAGGAACTACCTTGTATCTTAACCCCCTAACTTATAAACGAGGAATAACCATGGAGTAGCTAAACCATGTTTTGTCCTTATCTGTTAAATTCAAATGTCGCAATGACGTTTATCTAATCCATGGTTATTCCACGTTTATAAGTAAGGGAGTAAGTGTCAGTGTCAAAGTGTTGCATTACTGTATCTACGTAAATAATCATCAGCTGTCTCCCCTAAGATTACTTCTAACGATAAAGTCCTCGTTACATTGTTCCTATCTTACGAGTATACAGGATGTGGCCACAATCATCAATGTCGTAACCCAAGCCATCTCGTTTACGATAGGATATACGTTTGATTTTAAAGTTGTGCCGCAGGATAAAATGTTTTACGAGATTCGATGCAGTAAAATAGTATCGAGATGTAGCAGTGGAAAATAAAATGTTATATTATTAATGATATTTTCAATTTGACTCTGAACAAACCTTTTTTGATATTGTTATCATTACCTTTACTGATAATAATAAATGCTTAAGGCCGTATACGAATTTTTGTAATTTTACAGTTAAAATACTGCTTTTCTATAAGTTTTAATGCTTAACATTAAATTTAATTTTAGTTATGTTCGAATAAATGAGCCACTTTTTTATTTTTGTCGAGTATTATAATGCGAGATTTAGGTTGTTTAGAACATTATTTACGGCCAATTCTTTTGAACTTTATGGATATTTTTTTTGGTAATGGATTGATTTTGAACTAAAGTTTATTTCTGTTGTTTTAATTTTATGAACGAGAGTTCTGAGTAGCCGAAATCAAAAATAATTTTTGACCGTTTTCTATAAAAAATTACCAAGTTTATTTATTGTTTTACTCGCAAAATTTATATGAAAGTGGTAAAAAGTAATTCAAATATTTTTTAGACGACTTTCACAGCATTACATTGTAAATTTTTCATACCGTTAAGACGTCAAAACGATTCATGAATATGTGACATTCTAAACCTCTTACAGCAAAATTCACATAACAGTCGCCAGTGTCAGGTCGATTAATCAAAATTAAAATAATAAAAACAAAAAAGTAGCTCATGCTTTCGTTTAAATTAGAAATTATCTTTCGTGTTGTGCATTAAAGCTTGTAGAAATACAGTATTTCAACTGTAAAAAAGTTTAAAAAAACAAAATCCCGCCTTCAAAAAGCAAAAAATAACTTCTTTAAAATGGTAGGTAAATAGGTCAGTCCAACTGAAGTCTGCTTTTGGTTAAAATATTGTTGGACGCCGACTTTGGTTGGACTGACCTATTTACCTACCATTTTAAAGAAGTTATTTTTTGCTTTTTGAATGCGGGTTTTTGTTTTTTTAAACTTTTTTTTATTTTATACTTTTTAGTGATCATAATTATGCTGTTATTCTCCCATTTCTCAAGAAACAATAGAACATTTCAATCTCGCCGCAAGCAACGCCGTGGGAAAGTCATAGTCATATATTTAAACCTAAATATGCTTCGTCATAGTCGCTCAACTATCTTAAACGAAATATCTTGTCGCCACCCTCGAAATATGTACCGTTTAGGAGTTCCGGTGGCCATCTGTGGTCTTCATCATCAGTTCCACTTCACCAAATAGTGGTTTCCAAGACCAAATATACGAGTTACAATGAAAAATACCAAAATCGCTGTAGGTGTGCCTATAAATTTTGAAGAGTTCCGTCGATTCCTCATGGATTTCACCATCAGAGCTTCATTTTGAAAAAAATGGGACCAATCTGGAAGCACCAGCTTTCAAAAAAAAAAAGAATCTTCAAAATCGGTTCACCCAGTCGAAAGTTCTGAGGTAACAAACAGTAAAAATAAAAAAAATACAGACGAATTGAGAACCTCCTCCTTTTTTTGAAGTCGGTTAAAAATCACGTAAATCAGCGAAATCGGCAAAAATTCGTATACGGCCTCTTGAGTGCAATAAGTGAGTTTGTTTATGTTGTCTTAATAGTTGAACGCCTTAACCTATCGATGTGGAATATGGAACAAAGATTTTAATAACCTGGAGACGGACCTAGGGTTCTCTATCCCGGTAATTCCTACAGTTCCCGAGGAAACAGCGATGAACAACTTCTATAAATGGATTCGCGGCCAAAAGTAAGTTTTAAAGAATAAGATATTAAGAAAATAGTCATTATAGACTACCTTCGTTTTTAGGGTAGGCCTGTCCGTTTGTTCGCGGTCTAGCTCAGAAACTTTTGGTACTAAAAAGCTGTAATTTGGAAGTTATCTATACACTGAAATTACGCCGTCAAAGTTGTATAGTAAAATCATGTTTTCTTTACATTATGACATCGAGTGAGGTATCGTTAAATAGCTCTTAAAAATCATTATGTACCTATGTGTTATTACATTTGTTATTATTCACTTTTTAGATTTGGAACGTTTAGGAAATATTGATCTCGAAAAGTGTAGTTTTCGCTAGGGTTGCGAGTCCCCCCCCTATGGCCAAAACTACAAAATGATCAAAATCTGTAAAATATCTTAAATGAAAGCACATATAACGAACTAAAATGGCTATAAACTCTAGTACTTGTTACTTGACCACACCAATTTGCCACAGTTCGTTAAAACGACGGAGTACCAAACTGTATGTAGTGTAGCATTACCGCTACAAATCGCGTTGGTTCGCGTTATTTGTTGTTTATTTATTTCGCCTTTTTCGTTTCTCAGCCTTTTTGGTATTGCGGACTTGTTCATTGACCGGTTAGAGTTTGTAATTTCTACTGACAGTTTTGAATTTTGAATTCGTTTTTGTTAGATCCGTTCCTTGTTTTGGGAATGTCATTCATTCTCGTACTCTTGCCTTGATATAACAGAAAAATTTAATAATTTCTAGTCATCCCAAGTTTCTCTATAACTGAAGCCAGCTTCGAGGGCCGCGTCCGGCCATTAAGTTACATGAAGACATTAACTATTACGCCGTAGTCTCAATGGTGGGCTGAACGTTTTTGTGCTGTTGTCTTCTGTGTGTCCGGATAGCGGGTGAGTTGGTTTTTGTTGCCGAACAAGTCTTCACAGTCCTCCAATCTAAGGAAGCCTTTCTTCCGTCCTTCTCGTTCAATTTTGTGAGTAAAGGTGTCCTTTGCAGCACCTCCGCTTACCCCATATCTTCCGACTCAACGCCCCGACTGAAGATTTGGACGACTGGATTCAGCGTGCGGTTCGCCGTCAAGTTCGCTGGCAACGGGTTGTCGTCTGCGGCAGCGCCCGCATGTTTTACCCGCTACGACAGTTGCGACGAACGCAGGGTGGTTACATCTTCACACGGCGACAAGCAACGGCGGATATTCGCAGGACAGTTACTATTTCTTTGATTTTTACTTTTCTAAATTCTAATCATCATTCGATTTCATTTTTTGGCTATAAATGTTATAGAATCCTTAGACCTTTTTACCGATCAAATCCATAATTTGTTATCCCAGTTTTATAATACTTCGAACATATCAGTTTTAATCATGAAGCGCTTCTTGCATTTTAACAGATTCTTGTTGTTTTAGTTCGAATCAGAATTACCTTTAAATTGAATACAAGTTTTGGCCTGACCGTGTTCTAATGTGGTCTTTCACCCTTTATTAGGCAATGTGTTTTAAACTAGGAAATCTTTTTTAATGTGACAATCCGCAGACCGTTTTGTGTTAAATTGTTTTGATACGTAAACTAAGTTCCGTAACAGTCTAGTGATCTTGTTTTTATAGTTACATTGTATGTAGTTTGTTTTAATTTTATCATTGTGTGTTCTCCTTATTATATAACCTTGTTGAATTTCGTTCGGTTTTATTTTATTTATACAGGTCCAAATTTACGTGCTGATGGTTTTATCACAACCATCCCGTGTAGTGTTCCGTGCCTTTTATTTTTATGGAGCGCTACAAAATGGCGCCCGAAGGTAAGTGATTTTTATTATATTTTTTTAATGTGTCAAATATTTTTTTTTATTTTTATTTTTTTGTCGTCGGTGGAAAGATTGGTCGTAATCGACCAATAAATCCTTTCTCTTTGCTACTAATCCTTTTTCTTTTATGTTGTAGCGGAGCTAATAACATCTACGGTTCCAGTGGTGCGATGACTTCGCCGCGCTTTACTTTCCTTGGCTTCGAGTCGCGTATTTCAACCTGGAGCTGACGCCTACTTTCCACTTGACATATTTAATTTATTGTGATAATGTTTATTTTCAAAAATAATTACTTGTATATCGTCCAAAACGAACAGTCTTTCAATCCCACCGAATAAAATTTTCACCCCTGAATTTTATTTTCCTACCATGTGTTTCGTAGTTAGGGTCCGTTAAGGTGAGTGGTTTTGTTTTTATTTTGCATGTAACCTTTTCGCCCCTAGGTACTTCTCCGTGTTACTAGGGTATCTGGTGTTTTAGCATGATTGGTTTTTAGTTTTTGTCCCCAGCATGTTTTTATTCCATGTGCTCTGTGACATGCCGTTTTCGCGTGTAGGGACACCAATTTCGTCTCGTGTGCGCGTATGGCGTTGCTGATGTTTTGAATATATTCAGACCGTGGGTCCAGGATGGAACATGGTCTGGATGAACTAGCCACCATAAAACGCGTTAAGTTTTCGACTCGGGCGTATTTTTTTTGCTGTTTTAAATATGTTCAGACTGTGTGCCCAAGATGGCAGACAGTCGGAACGAACGCGCCTTATGTCTAAAATTTTTCTTACGGGATTTTGGGTCGTGGTGTTCCTCACCCCCCTTTTTGACTTTGCGGTGGTTATTTATAGATTTGTTTGTTTAGGCGATATGGTGATTAGTGAAATTTTAATTTTTGGACAAATATTCTTTTTGCGCGTTTTGTTTTTGTCGTTTTTTTAGGTGTCCCCGTTCTTTTTTTTTCCTATAATATTTCCCAAAATTCTAAAGGTTCCATTGTGATCAACGTCTTCCCCCTTTTGGTTTTTTTATCTTGGCTAGTCGTTTTTTTTATATAGTAGGAAATATAAGATATTTCCACCTTTTCTTGCAATTTGTGCTTTTTTCCCCTGATTCCCCTCCGCGGAGGCGTCGTGCCCCTCCGCGGAGGTTCTATTTGCACTTTTCCCTTGATTCCCCTCCGCGGAGGCGTCGTGCCCCTCCGCGGAGGTTGTGAGGTGTTTCCTCTCGGTTTACTCCACGGAGGGCCTTGCGCCCCCTCCGTGGAGCGGGTCTGTTAGCACTATTTCCCTGTTTCCCCTCCGCGGAGGCGTCGTGCCCCTCCGCGGAGGTTGTGAGGTGTTTCCTCCCAGTTTACTCCACGGAGGGCCTTACGCCCCCTCCGTGGAGGTTTTGTGGTAGATGCCGCGAGGGCATTAGGCCGCCCTCGCGGTGGTCTTGAGTTTACTTCTTTCTTCTTCTTCCTTCCAACTCTCGGATTGAGAGTAAATTTCGTTCCACCTTTCTTGTTGCATTTAGTGTATTTCTGCTATCAGTTAGAATTGGTGGTCAGATTTTTTGTCCCCAATTTCTTCTGAGTCGACTTTTGTTGTGAGAATTTACCTTGCCGTGTTCATGTTTTTCGGTCTGACTATACATATTGTTATTCAAAGTTCGAAGTTTGTTAATCACCTATCACTTTGTTCACGTTAGGCATTTGTTTGCCATCGTATCAACTATAGTGCAATAACAGGTCTTGATACTTGTGGGTTTTTCTCGCGCTAATTTCCAAGACGGAATTGTTTCGTTGGGCTATCTTACTGGGTAGTAACCGTTAGGTTAGTTAGTTTGCGCGAACTAGCTAATCTGTGATTTTGGTATCATAGTGGTTTGGTTGGTATGTAAACTTCGTGCACTGGTATGCCTTAGTTTAAGAGCTAGTGTCTTGGAATTTTCGGTTAGAGTACTTATCCCGATCGTAATACTTTTTCGGACTATTCGTTTTGCCTTTATGTTTTTGGTTGGTCGTTCTGATAGGCTTATTGGTGTATATTGTGGTGGTTGATTTGTATAATCCTTAGTTTTTAGTGTTAGGTTAATTTGATTCAATTTTCGTCGCAGATATTTGTTAGGGTTTCTAGATGGTATTTGTAGTAGGTTATTTCTTGTCTTTGCGTAGGGTTGTAATAATGGTCTGTTAATCACGTTTTCTGCAATTTTTTTTGGCTGACTGTACTAGGTGTAAGTTAGTTATAGAGGTGCTTTTTTCCTGCCGGCTGTATTATTAATAAAATAGTTTTAATGTGTTAGGCTAGATGTTTTAGGGTAGGTGACTGCTGTTAGTCAGAATTAGTCCTAGTTTAGTCAGTCTAGTATCAAGATCGTTTCGGTTCAACTATACTAGGTGAGCGATCTTTGGTGTTCAGGTGTGATTTTCGTCGCGACTGTAGTTTTGTTTTTCATTTTAGGTTAACCTTATCAAGGTCGACTTTGACAAATGCTGTTTGTGTTTAACCTTTATATTTTAAAGTGTGTTTTTGGTGTTTCGTGTTCGATGTTTAGGGTTGTCACATTTGGAAATTTTAGGGTTGTCACTTCGATATTATTCTAGGGTTGTCACTTTTGGAAATTTTAGGGATGTCACTTCGATATTATTCTAGGGTTGTCACTTTTGGAAATTTTAGGGATGTCACTTCGATATTATTTTAGGGTTGTCACTTTTGGAAATTTTAGGGATGTCACTTCAGTATTATTTTAGGGTTGTCAATTTTTTGTTTTTTTGTTCTAGTGAGGGGATAATTGTAGCATTACCGCTACAAATCGCGTTGGTTCGCGTTAAATGTTGTTTATTTATTTCGCCTTTTTCGTTTCTCAGCCTTTTTGGTATTGCGGACTTGTTCATTGACCGGTTAGAGTTTGTAATTTCTACTGACAGTTTTGAATTTTGAATTCGTTTTTGTTAGATCCGTTCCTTGTTTTGGGAATGTCATTCATTCTCGTACTCTTGCCTTGATATAACAGAAAAATTTAATAATTTCTAGTCATCCCAAGTTTCTCTATAACTGAAGCCAGCTTCGAGGGCCGCGTCCGGCCATTAAGTTACATGAAGACATTAACTATTACGCCGTAGTCTCAATGGTGGGCTGAACGTTTTTGTGCTGTTGTCTTCTGTGTGTCCGGATAGCGGGTGAGTTGGTTTTTGTTGCCGAACAAGTCTTCACAGTCCTCCAATCTAAGGAAGCCTTTCTTCCGTCCTTCTCGTTCAATTTTGTGAGTAAAGGTGTCCTTTGCAGCACCTCCGCTTACCCCATATCTTCCGACTCAACGCCCCGACTGAAGATTTGGACGACTGGATTCAGCGTGCGGTTCGCCGTCAAGTTCGCTGGCAACGGGTTGTCGTCTGCGGCAGCGCCCGCATGTTTTACCCGCTACGACAGTTGCGACGAACGCAGGGTGGTTACATCTTCACACGGCGACAAGCAACGGCGGATATTCGCAGGACAGTTACTATTTCTTTGATTTTTACTTTTCTAAATTCTAATCATCATTCGATTTCATTTTTTGGCTATAAATGTTATAGAATCCTTAGACCTTTTTACCGATCAAATCCATAATTTGTTATCCCAGTTTTATAATACTTCGAACATATCAGTTTTAATCATGAAGCGCTTCTTGCATTTTAACAGATTCTTGTTGTTTTAGTTCGAATCAGAATTACCTTTAAATTGAATACAAGTTTTGGCCTGACCGTGTTCTAATGTGGTCTTTCACCCTTTATTAGGCAATGTGTTTTAAACTAGGAAATCTTTTTTAATGTGACAATCCGCAGACCGTTTTGTGTTAAATTGTTTTGATACGTAAACTAAGTTCCGTAACAGTCTAGTGATCTTGTTTTTATAGTTACATTGTATGTAGTTTGTTTTAATTTTATCATTGTGTGTTCTCCTTATTATATAACCTTGTTGAATTTCGTTCGGTTTTATTTTATTTATACAGGTCCAAATTTACGTGCTGATGGTTTTATCACAACCATCCCGTGTGGTGTTCCGTGCCTTTTATTTTTATGGAGCGCTACAGTAGGTATGTAATAAAACTCGTTATTGCACATAAACTATAACAAGACATGTTTGCATCAATATAGATAATGTACATAGGTGAACATAATATCCCATATAGGATCTCTATCAGTTTACCTAAGTAACCTTAGTTTGTGTTTTGTATTGATATTTATGATGTAAGTTGGTTTCTCTTCGGAGCCAAAGAGCGAAAATTATTCCTTTCAGCGTTACTCGCTGTTTTTTTTTTCTTAATAACTAATTTATTATTAAAAAATATAATTAACTATACTCGAAAATCTAATTTAAGAACAAAAAAACTACGACAGATACGTCACTGTCATAAGTGTCAAAGTCACTTATGTCAGTGTCAATCGAACATTTCAGAGTTAGCCAACCTTTTTGCGTTGATAATCAAATTGTTGTAAATATTTGTAGATAAATCTAACATTTTCAATAACAAAAGTTATATTCAACATCCCATTAAAATATCCCAAAACAAATATTTTCTCATATAGTGTGTTAAGTCATTAAATGGCGGGTGTGTGTGTTCAATGGCGATTTTTTTATCAGCTAAAACAAAATGGCAAGCTAAATTCGGATGCCTTACACTTATGCTTGATTTAAACTTGACAGTTACCCATGGACCCCATGGTGTCATGGCTGGTAAAATGCCCGATGATTGTTATTATAAAGTGAGCTACACACTTTTGGCCTGTTATTTTGTCGAATAGCTAAACGTATGTAATATTTAAATTGCATCTAACGTTGTTTACAATTATTGTTTATTTATCGTAACAAATGTTATTAATACCTGAAGTATTACAAGTGCAATAACAGTTTTGCTACCAAAAATCTTCTATGTTTAAATATTTAATAGGCCATCTTGTATTTGTGTAAGTAACTTGAATTAACTTGTTTATTTAAATCGAAGGTTTAAAACTACCTACAAATAAATATTCTTAGTGCGGTCTTTTAAGAAGTGGAAATATACTAATGCAAATATATATTTTTTAGTGGCAACCCACGTTGGTCTTTAATTACATTTTCGAGTATAGGATAGATATTTAAATAATATACAAGAAAATTGTGACGCATTTATTTAGTAACGAAAATTACATTTTACTAAAGTTACGAAAATCAGATGCAACCTCGTTAATATAATTCATGAAGTGCATGAAATATTACTTCATTCACTTGTACGGTTCGTGGTGCAGCCAATACCATCAAAACGACGTTTGAAACGTCTTTAGTCGTCAAATGAGGATTTTTCTCAAAAAATTCTTCATTCAAAAACTTTATGCCGGCCGTCTTGAATATGCCCGTCCTTACAATCCCGGGAGAAATACTAGTGACTCTGACTTTGCACTTCATTGATTTGAGCTCATCTTTTATAAGCTTGTTCAACACCGTCATCGTTCTTTTAGAGGCAATGTACATGTTTATCTTCGGTTCTGCAAAAGGCGGCATATAGTGCCCACAAATACTGTTGATGTTAAAAATTATACCGTCGACATTTTTCTTCGACATCGATTCAATCGCAAATCGAGTACACGCTATCAATCCGTAGATATTTACATCGATGATGTCTTTGAGATCGCTGATTTCGCCGGTTGAAATTAAACCTTCTTTTCCTATAGCAGCGTTATTGACGAGCACATCGACTCCACCGTACGCGTCTACGATACCTTCAAACGCCTTTTTTAGATCTTCGTCCTTAGAAATATCGCACTTGCAAGGTACTAGTTGACCTTCATCTCTATCAATGTCGTCTAACTTCTCACACATCTGAGCAACTCGTTCTTCGGTCGGCTCAAATCCAATAACAACCATTCCGATCTTTATTAAATCACGGGAAATTTCTGCACCGATTCCATGACCAGCGCCAGTGACGATTGCAACTTTCCTTTTCCAAAATTCCAAATTTTTATACATTGTTGAAATAATACTCCTTATGACGAAACACTACTTTGTTGAATGAAGGCAAAACAAATATGCGTTAACACTGATGGAGACCGGGCAATTTCAACACTACAAATTGTAGTTTTGCGTGTCAGTGTCTCTTTAGGATGCTCGAACAGGTTAATTTTAAATGCTACTGTTGCATGTGGTTTATCTTTGTAAAACGCAACATTCTAATGTTATCAACCAATTCGAAATGGATTTATTGTAAACTGCAATAAATTTCAGTCTTCAAATCGTACCAATTTTATATTATGGCATCTTTAGACCGCGCAATAAGTCATAAAATCTAAATCGAAATCTGGAGTAACTTTTTATTTGCAAGGTAAGTTCAATTTCATGAAACTGTGTCAACGTAATAAAGTATATTCAGTGAACCCAACGGAAGTATTTCCTGAAACAGCAACTGAAAAGTGATATTTTACTTTACTAATTACATACGACGCTACGGCGACATTATTTGTGACCTTTGAAACATTACTTCAAGCAAAAATTGGTTTGATTTTGATCTTCTTTGAATTTCAAACAACGAGGACGAAAACAATTAATCACTGAATATAAAGCGTATTTATCTTTACATAATGTATCTTTACGGTTTTTTATGTCGCCTGTCGTTTAAAAACTCTTAAATAAATAAAGAATTTAAAGCTTCAATGCAATAGCTAAAAACATTATTTTACCTCAAGATTTCCCACAGTTAGTTGGTGCAATGTTGAAGATTAAAGACAAGTACCGTTAATAACTCTACGCTGGCTCCGAGGGCCTGGCTTAACGTAAATACTATTAAAACGGCAGAATAGGCCGGAGTTTGTATGCGCTTTTTTACATGAAAACTTGTTGGCAGAGGCCTAGAAATCCAGTGCGGCGTAAAGTCACCAGCAATAATATATTATCGTACATTGGGTTCAAAAATACTGATATTTCTTTATGTCCAGGGACAGAAAGTACTTTGACTTCGCGAGAAAGGGCCAAACATAGTCCTAATAGGTCAGAAACTTAGGTTTTGAATGTTTATAATTGCTAATATTATTAACCTCGTAAAGCCCACCATACTACAAACAGGGAGTTTTTTGTAAGTAGGACTTTGAACCTACCATCAAGGCAATAAAGTTCAATTTCGTTTGTTCGATAATGCCGTTTTCAGTTTATGAAGTTAGGAAAATAAACCTTATTCTCATTGCAACATAGTTCAAATTAAATTGCCTTGATTATGAACATTCTATTGCACACTGGGCCTTACGAGGTTAATACGATACCTAGTGTGTTTGTTCTTTCCTCCTTCGCGGTTTAATGTCTAAACCGATCGATGTGAAACTTGGTCCAGCGGGCTTATTGCCTAAAGCACTCGCAATCGCAATAGTTTTTATTTTGACAGACCGGAGGCGAGGCTGCATACAAAATGAAAACAATTGTTCCACTTTGAAGCCGATGGCGATTGCGAGTGCGTTAGGCATTAGGCCAGCTGGTGTAATTTATAGCTCGGACATGGCATAAGGTATTTTTTACCCTACTGCGCGACGCAAAATTTGCCCATACCGGGAATCAAATCCGGGGTGGCTAGATTCAATATTTGTGTGATGAGCGTGAGTATTTCTTTCTGAGTCTTGGAGGTTTCCATGTGTTTAAGTAAGTATGTATTTCTCTAAATATTTATTGTGGTCTAGCACACATAGAACCAGCCTAGAGGTTAGTTTGGGACTAGGTCAATTTGTGTGAGTTTTTTTTTTATAGTTCACTGTGCACCTATTGTCAGACACTCCTGGGGCCTGTTTTAAAAAGCTACAAATTACAATTTACTGGTTACAAGTTTCCATTTGACACAACCTCGACCAATGACATCCAGCTATTTGAGCAGTCTTGCCAGTTTAGACCTGTAAAATTGTAACTTGTAGCTTTATAAAACGTGCCCCTGGTTGTTGGTAGATAGGTTTGAATTTAAAATCAACGTATACAAAAACGATTATCAAAACCTATCATCCATAGCCAAAAAAACCCGTTGATATTGTTCGTAACACAATGGACAATTTGATCGCAAATCGCCATCAATTCAAAATAAATTTGATAAAATCAACAGCAAAATATTTTTTCTAGTGTGCACACAGTTATTAGATTGACTCGATGAATAGCCAAATATTATTCAGTGACTAACGTTAAATGAATAAAAGCAGCCGTTTTAATATCACACAAACTATTAAAAAAAATACAATCAATAAATAAAATAGTGTTTAATTTCACGTACTTAAGTTAAGCGGCAGGGCGCTTTGGTTAATTGAAGATAATAAACAAAGTTAGAAAATAATGTATTGTTATTTATTGAAAAAAAACTGGAAAATACAAACAAAAGCAATCAAAATCGCATCTACTGATGCAAGTTGCGGAAAGTTTCCAAAAAGTTGGAAATGTTACAAGAAATTTCCGGATACTTTCTCTAGAAATACAGGAAATTTAAATTTAACAACGGAAAGTTTCAATTCCCATACAAAATTGTGAGAAGTTTTCGAAATTTTCCTACATGAAATGTTCCGCAATTTTGGAAAGTTCACAAAGATGAAAGAAATGAAGAGAAAGTGCACATCAGTAATCGCATCCGTAACGCTGTAGGTACGTTTAATAAACTTTTTTATTGATATGTAAAGACAAATTTTATTGATTAAAGAGGCGGACAAAAACTCCCGTTTTATTGATTTATTCCTTAAGTAATTAAGATAATAACTTAATATTAGTATACAAAGGTGATCTTAATGCCGTAAGACCTTCCCTACCACTTCGTCAATCTCAGTTATCGTTTTATACCCGCCACTGTAACATTGATCATGTAAGATTGAGGCTTTAACTTGCTCAGCATCAAACGACATCACGCCATGAATTCGCCTGACACTATAGAATTTTCGTCCAATCAGGTGGATCCCGTTATAAGAGGAGGTAAGGGCGGCAGCGTATTACGCCCTGAATAGATGCACTCCAGAGGAAATAGCGCGATATCTCACGGTTGATTGCTTCTGAGTTATGGAATCGAGGAATATGATCGAGCTAAGCAATATTTATGCAAGCACAGTAAGCCTCTTTACGATGAAGGTGGGTTCAGTTTTTAGAATGAAGGGGATAACGGCTTTTGTCAGACAGCCAATTTTCTCGAGAGACGTAATTTATGTCCCGTGCAGACGGTTTTGTTTGAAGCAATTACAGCGAATACAGTAAGAGGATAACGGTTTTAAATTTGGGTAAGGAAATTGAATTGTGGGTAGAAGGGGCTATTGTTGCGGAGTACCCTCATAGATGGTATTTCATTTGTTGGGCATACGTCAAGTCATGATCTATATATATAAAAGGCAAACCTGACTGACTGACTTAGATATCAACGCACAGCCGAAACTACTGTACCTAGAAACTTGAAATTTGGTATAGGGGTTCCTTTCATGATGTAAGTGAGCACTAAGAAGTGATTTTTAGAAATTCATCCCCTAAGGGGTTAAAATAGGGGGAGTAGCGGGAAACTAATTCGACGCGTTCGAAGTCGCGGGCATCCTCTAGTTAAGAAATAAAATCGGAGTTGATCATTGGCGTGTGGCAAAAGGGTTGAAATTGTGTAAAATTTGTAAAATTGGTGGACCTAACATTTTTTTGTAATTTAATTTATCGGGGTAGCACAAAACCGTCTACCATGAGGAAGGCACTTCGCACTGCTAGATTAAAACAGTATCAACTCAAAATCCTTGCTAGTTTTGTTTTAAGTTCATAGCAGTTGTATTAAAGTTGATTTTAAAATAGAGTTGTATTTTGAGTTACTACTTTTTTGATCTAGCAGTGCGACTTGTCTAGCAGAGGACGTGTAATAATGGCAATTCTATTTTCGTATTTAATATAGAACACCAACATTATTAAAAGCTTAAATGACTGAATCACTTTATTTTTCATACAATAACAGTACATTGGCACTTTCATCCATTTTAACACATATTGTTCCATATTGTTAATTTCTCAAAAACTTCATTATGATAAATTTAGTTACTACTTATGCACATTATTGTTGTAAGTGCTGAAAACACTCGTCTTTGCAATCACTAAATAACAATTCTCTAATCATAAAATAATAAGCTCGAGGAACAGACCCACGGACAACAGACCCGACAGTAAAACTGTACGATATTCAGATAACGGGCGGTCCAATATCATGCAATAAAACTAACCATAAAGGCTTACAAAACCCCGGACCAGCGCTTAACCAGGGAGAGGTATGAGAGCAACGTCCACTATTTTTAACCGACTTCAAAAGAGGGAGACTCAGACTTTAATCTTATTATTCTTATTCAATTATTTTTATACGCTTCGATTGAAAATATCAATTAAAAAAAAACCTTTTTAGGTTGACCAACTTACTAAAAATCAACGTACTAATCTCCATCACTTTCTCTCGATATGTCACGTGTGACGAGGGAAAAATTGGGACATCCAAACTTTCGAATTCAGCGCTACATAGTACCCATCCTGTCTTCACCAAATAGCCACTATATGCCCAAATTTAAACATGACCTCTCTCCACCCTCCCTAAAAGGTAGACAATGTCAGGCAGGGATTTGCCGCAAATAGTAATGAAATGAGACCACAATAAGTGCGGACTCCGGCGTCGGGCTAAGTTTAATTGGACCGGTCAGGGCAAACTGACCTCTCCTGATGGCCTGGTCCCTGAAGCGGAAAACGTTAGTCACAGATTGCTTATCACCAATGACTTGAATAGCTATACAGTCACAGATATAAATACACATAGATAACGTAAACACCTCAATCTGTATGAAAACCAACCGTGTCACTTTTTGCTACCAACTGGGACACACCAAGAGAAGAGAATTTTCCGTTTTCCGCGCAAAAACGATTCAAAGTCGTCGCTTTTTTGGGCTACTTATTGCAGTAAGTTAACTATCACGCAACGAGGCATTTTCTTAATTTTCACGGCCGACCAGCTGCAACAAAAGGCGCGCGGAACGTCAGTAGCGACGGCCAACCCCGACGCTTGGTCGGGGTTTAAGTCCGGGTTCGACACGCGAAGTAGTTGCATTTGCATTATCTATGTGTATTTATATCTGTGTATACAGTGCTACCAGTTTCCTAATAGCGATCGGCAATATTCGTTTTTATATGAAACACGGGTGACAAATACCGGTATACTGTCAGCTGCGAGTGAAACTGTGATAGCAATAGCCAGCTGAGAGTGCTGTACCTACCTACGTACGTATTTTAGTGTTACACACGTTTAAAATAAATTTCATTCGGCATTCGGCAAAGTTTACCGTTGTCGAAAATGATTGAATGATTGATAGCTGCAGGATGACCGTCGCTTCGAGTGCTTATAACAATTCCATACATTTTGTCAGTTTTCAAAAACCATTTACTTTAGCGTTAGTTCCTAGGGCCTAGGAACTGACAACACTTGATTAGCCAACCAGATTCTAATGAAATTAAATTAAGAACAACCACTAGAATATAAAGATATGAAATAAAACAATGAATTCTAATCGGTCCGCAAATAAGGGGCCTAAGTGATGGATGAAAGGGAGACGGACACACCGACAGTAAAAATGCTTCAAATATATCACAGCCCTTTTTTTGGTAAGGTAAGTATAACAATTAATATGGATTTTGAACCATTGGGCGCTTTTTAATAAAACACGCGTAAGTCACCTTCGTATTTCGCAGTTTCATCGTCCATTTTATTTACATTAATTTACAATTACAATGAGTCCAAATTAAATGTCATGTCCAGCAAATATTACAAATATCGCACCTTTAGAACAATAATGACCTAATTCAAAATTTGTGCTTTCAAACTTCGAGTCATAAATTTATTATCATAGAGACCTAACTCGACATTTAAAATTTCTCAATTAGGTCACTATTGTTCTGAAGGTGCGATATAATGGCTTAGTCAAACAACGACACAACAAAAAACTGTTTATTTTTATTGATAACATTTCATGAAACGCGACAAAATAAAAAAACTTTATCTACATAACATCATCGAAACTGATAGTCCATTTTTGAGGATTCAATGCCATTAACTTCAGCTTCTACAAAGTTCAGCTTTTGTACTCAATCATGTATTTTTATGAAATAAAGATTAAATAATATTAATTAAATAAATTAATAAATAAACATACTTGTATAATACACACATTCAATAATCTAAATACATAGAAAATATCCAATACTCAAAAACAAATTATTGTGGTCATGACAGAAATACTCGCCCAGGAAACGAACCCAGCGCAGTTATATTCGTAGGCAGGGTCACTGCCAACTAGGCTAACGCGTCGTCAAATCTACAACAAACCCTATTTAAGAATAACGTAAATATATCAATATATATTTAGGATTACGTATTTTTATACGTACAGTAATTGGTGTTCTCCGTAGCTTGAAAACACAATACAACCTACACTAAAGGTGCTTTTACGTAAATAATCAAACTGCATAGTTACGCAAACCAGGCTTCGCTGCAACTCTCTTATGTTAACAAAGAGGTAACTTGCGGGTACTGTTTAAGTTTGCCTCTGCCTTCTTGCGCTCGGCGTAAACTCTTTTGTTAACTTAACTTAATGTGCACGGCTTGAATATGTCTTGGAGCTCTTAAATCGCATATTGCGGGAGGTTCATGTGAACAACGTGTGCAGGGAATTTATTAGTTTTGTTATTGGTTTAATAGCGTCTTTGGCTTCGATAATCTCCCCTGACCCACTATAGAACTGTGTCACAGTGACGTTATGATTCAAGTCGTAAGAAGTGGCAATCAAATTGTTTTATAACTTCACTGCGACACCGTTTTATGGTGGGTCAGGGTGCCATTGGGCTGAAAGTAAGTACCCCAAAGGGTACCAAGGGAATCCTATTGCTAAGCCTCCGGTGTCCGTCTCTCTGTCAGCGACCCGTATTTCTTGAACCGTAATAGGTAACGCTATAACAACAATTAATAAAAAATACAATAAATAATAAAAAATATATAATTAAAAACTAATAGGTTTGCATGATCTTAAGAATCGCCGCTCTTGAACCGTAATACGCGGAGACATTAAATTGTTTCAAAGTGAGTTATTCTTCAGCTGCTATAACAAAAAGGATAGTAAAAACCCTGTTCCCTCATACGCGAAATCGAGTCCGACTCGCACTTGGCCAGTTTATTTCTTAATAATTACTTTTGCCCGCGGCACTATCCTCGTAGAAGTCGTTTACACTATTCCCTCGAGAATAGTACAATTACCGTGGATAAAAAGTACTCTATGTTTGACTCCGGACTATAAACAATGATTGTACCAACACAACAATAGGTTTGGGCTTTCTAAGAAGACGAAAAGATCAATAAATACTTTTCGTATTTTATTTTAAAGATTTCCTATTTACCTATCTAGTTTTTCTGTTCAGTTATGATATTGTATCTTGTAAAGACATACCTATGGATACACTTCGAGCCCTTAGGATCCTATGCACCTCTCTTAAACTCAGCTGTTTAGTGTTTTCAACCGCAATCAAACCTTTATTAATTTTCCTCAGCATCCTAAGAACCACTCGTATACGCCGTACCACAGCGATTAAAATAATTATTCCGTAAAACTGATGTCCGGTTGCAATTACGGACCGGGTCGGTCCGGGGTGCCGATGAGCGATTAATGAACGTCCACGCAACCAGCGGCAATTAATTAGATCCAGTCAGGCTGAAGTGTTAAGAGGGAATACTATGAAAATAATTACCTTTACAAATCATTTTCGAGGAATAATTATGAACATTATTTATAGTTTACATATATTATGCTATATATATAATTGTTTAAACGTAAATACATATTTTGTCAGTTTGTCAGTCACACAAACCATAGATCAGATTATGAACTTCTAAGGGCCGTATTAATAAACTCATCTAGGTTGAGATGTCAATCACAAGACACGTCAAAAATGACGGCTTTTTATGGGTTGACGTTTACTTTGACATCTCTCGAGATAGGCATCTCAGTCAAGACGAGTTTATTAAAACGGACATAAGAATGATCGAATTCCATGCAAATGTAGCGGACCACATTTAACATTAGGGGTAATCCAAAAATCGGGAACACCCAAATATTATTCCGATTTTTAATTTGACCAAATTTTACTTTTTCCGAAAGTTTTGTTATACTGGAGCTATTAAATGCATAATTCAATTGCTACACCATGGTTACGTTAGGTTTGATTTACCTCTATAAGCGATATCTAAAAATTAAGTCTTCTATCTAAACAACGCATTAGGAATTATGAAAATTCGGTATTTTGATCAATTGGGAATTGTGACTCTTCGGAGTTATGTAGTGTACCCCCAAAAATCATTTGTTCATGCTCTGCACCCCTACGGTAAGTAGTACCTAAGCAATGCTCTAAGCAAAATTCAAGTCTCTAGGTTCAGGGGCTTCATTCCACTCAGTAAAACCATATTGCGTTTGACCATTCCTGTAAAGTAAATAAGAGCTGAGGTAAGGTGGGGCGAGTCCGTCTAACCAACAATATGTCTTAAAAAATATATGGTTTGTCGCACTTACCCCGTTACGCTCTTACCCCACCTGACGGGGCAAGTGCGTCTACGGGGAAAGTCCGTCGAACCAACAATATCTCCTAAAAAATACATGATTTGTCGCACTTACCGCGTTGACGCTCTTACCCCATCTGACGGGGCAAGTTCGTCTACGGGGCAAGTCCGTCTAACTAACAATATGTCCTAAAAATACATGATTTGTCGCATTTACCCCGTTCACGCTTTTACCCCACCTGACTGGGCAAGTCCGTCTAACCAACAATATATCTTAAAAAATATATGGTTTGTCGCACTTACCCCGTTGACGCTCTTACCCCAGCTGACCTTATCAAAACGTAGACGATACGATAACATGTCAAAAGCATTAGGATTTTACCGTGTAGAATAGAGACCTAGCGGTTTATATGTTTATATTTGTTTTTCATTATTTATTTATTTATTTCTTATACCTTTTATATTATGACAAGTAGTAAATCTTCAATGGCTCAACAATTGAACAACTTTAAATACTTGTTCGTACATATCAAAGTATGCACAACGCCTCAAATGAACAAATAAATATACATAGCAAACCAACTCGTTACCGAACATAACTAATACATCTTAATCTCTCCGAGTCCCGCCTGTTAACAGTGATTATCGGTCGGAAAGGACGGCCCCGCATAATTACGCTTTGCGGCCAGCTACTACTGTTCGCAGTTTAGACGCCATTTTGAAATATAATTTAGTGCATCTTCTATAAATTGGTTAAGTTTCATCCAAGGGAGTTACATGAAAGTGACACATAGTTGTTTTTGGGAAACGACAGAAAATGATGAAATTTGCCCTGGCCTGCCCTAGTCCAGATGCAATCAGATCGTGAATGCGTTTGCTTTCTCCTTATCAAAATAGAAAGATAAATTATATTGGCAGAGGTATTCAGCAAAATAAGGATTTGACAAAAGCAAGAAAATTTATGTTTTGTTTGTTATCAACCTAGTGAAGGAGAACACAAAATATGTACATCATCATCATCATAATATGATTTTCGAAATTTTTATAGATGAGGTGTCATGAGATTTATCAAGGGCGTGTGTGTAATAAACAAATAAAAATTGTAAATTTGCATCATTATGTTCGGCTGATTTATATTTTATTTTTTAAATATTCCTTGATTGCTTAGTATTCTTATTATTGTGATAGAAGTTTGTGTAGAAAAAAATCGAACGTAACCTCAAGTGCGTACCATCCTTTGAAACAACTTCAAATAGAATTTTCTGTACAACTGTCGTTCCTTTTCGCGACGAAAGTAAATACTAATATTAGTCGATTATTGAAAATTCCGTCGGCATTTTGCTTCGCCTAGATTCCTCTAAGGTAAATTTACATTTCTCATTTCATATTCTACTGCTATATTTCCTGTGACGTCTAGAAAATGTGCAAGCAAAAGTTGCACCTGAGAAATGCGCTGTTACTTGATCAAAGAAAGTGTAAGGTACCGTGTTTTGATTTTGATGGGTTGATTTGTATTAAAAATATAATACAAGGTTTGATATGATTTTTAGAGTTCCGTAGTTAACAAGGAACCCTAGTTTCACCATGTTCGTCTGTCCCTCTGTCTGTCCGTTTAGAAAATATTGACCTTGAAAAGTATAATTTTCACTAAGTAGAGTTGCGCATGTCCAGGTAGGTAGACACCAACGAGGTGGATTGGCGATGTGATGAAGCTTGCGGGAAACCCATGGATGCAGGCGACACAGGACCGGTTTTACGGGGAAACCTATGTCCAGCAGTGGACGTCTTCCGGCCGAAACGATGATGATGATGATCAAGAGTGTTGCTGGTCTTCTGATGGGGAAGTAAAAGAAAAGAAATGTACTCGTGACATAAAATCTTTAAATTAAAAAACAAAGGGCCTAATGTCAATGGTCCCCGCTCAGCATAACCGCTGACATAAAACCCAGAACTGGTCTTCCGCTGGGACCATCGAATGAATTTTGACGAGTTAAGGAAACGTGTTGTGGTAAAAAAATAAAATAAATGAGATGATATAGATTGGACCCGTTTAACCCGTGTGGTCGCCGGGTTAAAATAGTGCCACGCCATGTAACCCGTGTGGTCGCCGGGTAAGAGTAGTGCCACTCCATGTCTTCCCGTGGATGTCGTAAGAGGCGACTAAGGGAATAAAGGTTGGTACTGTTAGGCGATGGGCTGGCAACCTGTCACTAATACACTGGTAAACATCTTAGCCTGTGGTTACAGAATTATCAACAAGTAGCTCTGGGAATGAAGGCGTGAGTTTATGTATGTAAGTATGTATTCTTGGACTACAGAAAAGAACTTTAAATGATCGTACAGTTTGTTTATAGTTTGAGTTTTTTTAAAGATAAATTTGCTACATAAAAACCTTTCAATGCCATTTTTGATGAGACCACAACACTAAAGCAAAATTCACGAAAAATCATTTTCGTGAAAATTGGATATTCCCGGAAGCCCTCTATTTCAGGATTTTTATGAGAAAGCTTCACAGGATTAATTTCAGAGTAACAAAAACTTTGTGGCGACGACGAAGTCAATCTAACTTGCCAACTTAGCGGGATGGTTCTTCACTTCTACTTATTTTTTATAGCGCGTTGACAAAGTTGCCAGGCGTCGCACTATTGCGTGAAGAGAATGCCAGCTTTGTTTTTTCTGGTTTATATTTTACTCAATAAAATCATGTTGCTTGTGACATGTTATCGTATTGTCAACGATAATTAGTCTTATGAACTTGACAGTAATGACTGCCAAGATAACAGTCAGTTTCTGTCAAAAAATTTTTTTTGGGACAGGTTTTTGCTGACGACTGTACTTTTTTTGCACAGTCATCGTCTACTTGTCAAGATGATTCTAACGAGCCCTAACACGATGGGTTTGTCATGTGTTATTTAGGAGTTCCTATGGCCAACCTACGTCTCCATCATCAGACCAGCTCAATGGTGATATATTATTGTATTGTCATCAGAACTAAGGGTGTATGCAAATTTTCAGCTTCATCGAAAATCCGGAAGTGGGTCAAATTTAACTTACAAGATTTGACCCGTACATTCATACATACATTGCAAGTTAAATAAAAGCTTGTAATAAAATACGATCACTTGTCAAAAGCAGTATGGTTTTACCGAATAAAATAGAGCCTGATGAAGGGATGAGTTCGCCTTTGTACATATTTTTATATTAATTGTACATATTGTTCTGGGTTTTTTTTTGTGCAATAAAGAGTGTTTACATACTAGATAGTCCAAAAAACTTTCTTGTGGGTAGTATGTTTTTAATTCATTTTTATTAACCTTGTATTTTTTTTTATCGCAAGGAGAAGGCACGCGAGAACTCAGGCCGCCTGATGGTAAGTGGGATCTGAGACCCATAGATATTTGAAATCTCAAGAATGCAATCTCAAAACTGCAATCCTAAGACTTCAAATGCGTTGCCAACCCTGAGGACTAAGATGGAATGCCTCTATACTAATAATTTCACCAGTTGTCTTATCCCCCCCACCGGAACACAGCAATGTGAACACTACTGCTTAGCGGTGGGTTGATGGATAAGATGGTGGTAGCGATCCAGACGGACCCTGCACAAGGTCCTACCACCACTAAATGAAGGGCATGGTAATATTTTATAAGTGTACGAACTACACCTGTTGGCTGTTGACCTATGAATGCTTCAGTTAGCTTAAAGGACGCTCTACATTAGTTGTCAAAAAACAAATTGTTGTCCATGCCTTTTTTTACTAAGAAAATAATACCGTGTATGTCGAGCGCAATACGTTTGCGTATAATACGCGTTATGATAGGCTTAAACCCGATACATATAGCGAAAAAACAAAACAATCATTAATGTATTAAGACAGAATTCAATTACTTTTTGTCACTGGCTCCTTCGGGGGCCACCGGGTACCAAAATGACGATTTCGACGCATGTCGAAAGATAAGTAATTAGTAGGAGTACGCAGTGCGCACTATCATTCGAGTCTTCCTTTACTAGTAAGTATACTTTTTAACAATATATTTGTCTAATTATCCAAATATGTTTTCCCGGTCTAAATAAGGAATGAACAAGGACAAGTATCTATTAAAGGCAAATTGAAAGACTTCAAAAGGTCCTTGGAAACGTAAATAATCACCACCTAATGATCTTTTGTTTACTTTTCGGAAGCAAACATGCAATAGACATCATTTTAATATTACTTAAGAAAGTGATTGACTGACAACGTTTGCTCAGCGTTGAACCAGAGTGGTTTCAAAATAAAATCACGCAAAATTAATCCACTTTCAGAGACTCTGAAGCTTGAATAAAATCCAGCCAATTTTCTGTGTAATTCTCAAGAACTACTCTTCAATTTATTTTATTGCCTCGGACTTTGAAATTTGTCTCACGCAATCAACGAAACTATACGACTGCCGAGTTATTCACCGGCACGTTAATTAGAAACAATTAAGCGCAAGAAATTTAATTACGACCTTACAAACTTCATCTTGACGAAAATTACGATTTTCCGTCGAATGGACGATTAACATGCAAATTGCATATTAATTCCAGCAAAATGGCCGGCCGCGGAACAACTTCTCGTCATATTAAAGGATCAAAGGATATTTTCTCGTTGGCGATTAACACATTTTCCGCTCCAAAACTGTCTTGGTTTTCGCTAAAGTGAAGTTTAATTTATTTTGTAACTAGTTTTAGATAAGATACGTTAAACGGGAATTTAAATATTTAACGTTTACTCTTTACTTCGTGTTTATTAAGGTAAGATTATTATGGTTTATTTATATGACGCGACTATCATTGCTCCATATTATTATCCTTAAAGATTTTAACAAACAAAATCCTACTTTTGACAGTTTAAAAGGCATTAGAAAAGAGTAAAACTAAACTTGATAATCATCAAAGTTGTGGTACAGTTTTAAATGAAACAAGAAAATGAAAGACTTCAGATATCTACATTTCCGTCTCGAGTCCGAACTCGAATTCAAGGCAACAACTCTCAACAAAAACTAGTAAACTAAAGCTGTAATATTTCTGTTCCATAAAAATGTTCTGTTTTTCACCAAGACAAAGTCGTTTTGCAGCAAAAGTATAAAGCTTCTCAAATCGCCAGGAAATCCGACGCGGGCTGCTGGCTTGCACAATGCAGGCAAATTGGGCGTCTACGTGAAAATATATTATGTAGAGGAAAACGTCTAGTTTATATGGAAAATGAAACACTTTGTTGCCTTTGAAATGCTTTACGTTCGTCCAAATACTGCGGATGAATGCGGAATAAAATGAAAAACATGCTGGTGCTACATATCGTACACCACCCAAACTACTCCCAGGGCAAACTTTAGCGATCTTCAAACCATTGCTATACGATCATGGATTCATGGAACACTCGAAATCCTAACTTTCCTCTGAACTTCGATGAAATTGCAACTCTCGCGGCAGTTACGGAAGTGTTAGTCCCTGTATCTCAAAGCGAATTTAATTTCTTTTAGATTAGGCATGAAGATTATAAACAGTGGTTAGCAGCAACTAAAACAGATAGACGCGTGCGCTGGGCCTCTATTCTAGGCGGTAAAAACCATAATATCGTCTTTGACTTATGGTATTTTTTAACTCATCCGCCATTACTGTCAAGTAAATAAGAGCTATCAAAACGTTGAAACGCTGATGGATGAACCTGTTACTTCTACAACAAAATTTAGCTATCTGGCAACCTCAACAACTGTTTCACCAAATAAAACACAATAATTTACCTCTCAAGTTTCCAAATTCTACAATAAAGCTAGAACTACCAACTTTATTAAAACTTATAGCACCAAAGACGGAGTATCTCACTAAATTAAACAAGATCAAACCGTTACTTTGACAAAGTACTTCGCCGAGATTGAGTGCAATCTACCACAAAGCGTCAAGTTATAACTTTGTCGGAGTGAGCGCTCTAGGTGACTCTAATCTCGCGATATGAGGATGTTACACGCTTAATATCGCTAACTCGATTTGATCTCGGTCGCCATGTTTGGATCTTGGTACTGTTCTTGGTTGTTGAGGGGGATTAAGGAGTATTATAAATAGAGGAGCAGGCCATGGCATTTTGTAGGTAAATGTAGCCTACAGAAGAAGAAAAAAATTGACAGTGACACGATAAACACGAATAAGCAATGCAAAAGCAAAAAGATTTTTTTTATATTATGGAGAAGGCCAACGAGTAAACATGCTATCTGATGGTATTTGGGATCTTACACCCACACATTTAGATTGTGAATGCGTTGCCGACTCTTAGGAATAACGTAGAATGCCTCTTTGCTAGTCGTTTCACAGGTAGCCTTACGTAGCGAAGGTTAATACATAGGTTTTGGATTGATTTTGGGTTATAATCAGCAATCGATCAATCAGCACACTCGATTCATCATCGTCGTCATCTGTTCTTGTTACCGAAAATACATCCGTTGACATAAATATAATGCCTTCCTAATAAGCTCAACCATTGAATCTGTGTAATGCACATACATATAGTTATTTTCTAAATAACTTATAAGAAGTTTTCCGTAACCAGAAAGTAGAAGACGGACAAGTCAAGCTAAAGATACAAATAGTTTGTGCAGGTAAAATTTTTGCTAAAGAAAACTATTGATTCACTAGTAGGTACTGTCTAACTACGAAAAAAAAATTACAACTTTTTCGTGAATAATGAAACACTGCCAGCAGACGAACCTACTCGTATCTATATCATAAATGCGGGAGAAGTGAAGTTGCCAAGCGTAACTGAAGTAGAAATTGGAGAAATCTTGTTAGATTTAGTTGAACCTTCGCACTTGATACGTGGTTTAAGTTGGTGAATCACCAAATTAAATGCTTATGGTTTTGGTAAATATTTCTGTACTTGAGCAATAGCGAAAATAATAATTATGATTGCATTAAGCTGCGACCACACCGCTGCTTAAAGTACGGTGACGGTACAGAATCGCAGTGACGCGTCGTATCAGTACCGTTTTTGACGCATGCTCCACACACCGCTGCTTAAAATACGGCGACGATTCGGAAACGCAGTGACGCGTCGTATCCGTACCGTTTTTGACGCACGCTCCCCACACCGCTGCTTAACGGTGCGTATATTACGGTCCGTCAAAAACGGCGCCATGTTGTTACAATGACCCCGTCTTTTGTTTACGCAACGACACCGTATTTTAAGCAGCGGTGTGGAGGGCATGCGTCAAAAACGGTACGTATACGACGCGTCACTGCGATTCCGTACCGTCACCGTTTTTTAAGCAGCGGTGTGGAGGGCATGCGATAAAAACGGCACGGATACAATGCGTCACTGCGATTCCGTACCGTCACCGTTTTTTAAGCAGCGGTGTGGAGGGCATGCGATAAAAACGGTACGGATACAATGCGTCACTGCGATTCCGTACCGTCACCGTTTTTTAAGCATTGGTGTGGGCGTAACTTAAAAACAAAGACTATAAATAATTTATGGACGAGACTACACTTACCAAAGTTTTTATTTATGTTTGAAAACTTATCAGTTATTATATTATAAAATACAATTAACGAAATACATTACAGGGGTCCATACATTTCTGCCCATCCTACTTGTGTTAAAATTTATATGTTAAGTATGATGGGCAGAAATGTATTGACCCAACTTAGGAACCCATAGCATTAAGCGATATCTTATTGGAAATATGTTTTATTCTAAAACTTTCTTTATCGCAGGAAATTTCAAATCACTGTAAGAAATAACAATAGCCTTCAAGATAATACTTTTGTTTATTAGGAAACAAAATAACTATAATGATGAAAAGCAAGCTTTAAAAACCCGACTGCATTTTTTATACTTTCGTCGATATACCTACATATATTAATATTTGTCATTTTGCCATCCCTATGTCACCCGGGATGATGTAAGGATTCTAACGATACCTCACACATCTAAATCGGTCAAGGGATTTAGAAGTTATAGTGGAATAAAGAAACACACATACATACATACATACAAACATGAGCCCTGAAAACATTACACTCCTTTTTTTGGGCAGACATACATACAAACATGAACCCTGAAAACATTACATTCCTTTTTTTGGGCAGTCGTGTAATAATAGTAATGAGGGCGCCACTGGACACTCGGTGCTGGGTTAAAACCGCCCCAGTTTAACCGTCCTATTACTAGCACGGTAGATAACCTGGTGGGTTCGGTCCTGTTGGCCTTACTTGCATTTAGCCTTGGCGAGCAAAACGTCTCAGTAGTACACTGACCAAGTATGCAAAATGACTTGTTTATCTAATGCCATGGTTACAAAATTGTCTTAGTTTCAGTAAGACTTAGTTAACAAAACGTCTAGGTCGTGAAATGCACAAGTAGGCAGAATGACTCAATTGTGTAAGGTCTTGATTGTTTTGTCTTGATAAGTGAAGATTATCCAGACCATTTACCTAATAGAACATTATGACATTAAGTCGTTTTACAGCCAAGTCATTCCGTCCATACTATGCCTTATAGCAATGAGGGAGTTTTACAGACCAAGGCATTTTGCTACCCGGACAAAATACAACTCACCTTAGTTGTATTTTCTGCTCGCCAAGGCTAACTGCAAGTAAGGCCAACGGGACCGAACCCAACCTGGTCACCCCGAATTCATTGCAGCGAGTAGTTTTTTCCCCCACTGGGCAGGCGCCTGCAATTTGGTCTCGCTATATTTTCCGTTAATATCGAATCTCAATCCGCCTTGATTGCAGACTAGCAGTTTTGAGCACCCAGGAAAGGCGAACGGAATATTTTTCGCTTTGAAATCGAGCGAAAGCAATTTCAATGAAGGATTTTTTTGCTGGAATTGGCGAAATGAAGTTTTACAGAGGCGAGAATGTAGCAAATTATTCGCATTGATGCTTTATGATCGGAGGTTTTTTGTTTGTGGTGTTGTTTCGACTACTCTTTCATAAAGCGTTCCGTTTGCAACGGGATGCTTTAATATGTATTAAATAGCTTACATAACCCTCGATATAATGGCCTGATTATGAAAAATGTGGTTAAAGAATTATCAACAAGTTTTTAGAGATGTCGGTAATTCTGTAGCTCTTCCTACCGCACTCTGGGAATGAAGGCGTGAGTTTATGTATGTATGTATGAATGTAGATTGGCGACCCCTTCTTATAAAGCTGATATATCTTTAACCTATTTTTATAAATTTAGCTAAGAACCTTATTTATTCTTTAAAAAAATACGTGTTGAATTCGGTCCATCCGTTTGGGAGTTACAAGGCCATAGATACATACATAGATACACACATTAAACTTAAACAGTCCTCTTTTTTGTCGGGGCCTAATAATGTTTTGATGAGATTGAAAGGCACGTCGAGATTTTGTTTCGTTTTAAGCGTACTTATTTCTTCTGCTATCGTTAAAAATGAACATCGTTGAACACAATATTGAAAAATATTTCCTCGGAACTTTCATGCATTTTCAAATTACCAAGAAACTTAGAACCCTGGACTTATTTTATGAAATCTGAGATCAATAATTCGGCCGTGATTGGTATTTCAAAAACTTGTTACGTATATCGTTCAGAACTAAGCTTGAAAAGTGAAAGACGGAGGGAAATGTTTCACAAAAAAAGTTAAGTTGATCGTTAGTTTCAGTATTTCCTTCACACCGTCCCAATAGACTCTTGAAAAATAGAAGGATTTCGTTTTTGTCATTTGGTTATGAAACCAAAAAATATTGCAGTTTCATCAATAACTAGAATAAAACATGACTTCACAGAAGCGCCTGGAGCTAACCCCCTGTGCTAGAGAAAATACTCTTTCACCGAACAATTGTCTGCGTATGATATCGATGGACTTATTTCTAAAATAAGTCCATGGGAGTGTCTATAAATAACTCAACATTGGCAAAATACACCTTAACAGGAGTGAAAGGTTAACATTATAATTAGAACTAAAATAAAACTTACGTTTTGTTTCTCTGCTTGTTCGTACACACGATATGTCTCGCAATATCACATAATCGTGACATAACTAATGTAACTTGCAGTAACAATGAAAAATAACCACATTTAGGGTTGTCACGCTTCATCTTATTCTATCTGTACAGGTATCTATATATCTATACAGGGTGGAAAAAAATGGGATATGAAGGGGAATTATCTCAATCCTTGAGATAATTCATTTGCTTAAAGGAAACATTCTTAAAAAAAAAACAAGATAACTGCATTCAAACTTTTATTGAATAGTAACCCGAGCCGGAAATTAAACCAATCTAAAAAGCAAAAAATAAACTTTTTTATATAATAAGGGTAAAATCTCTCCAAGAAAAACGCTAGAACTATAGAAACATCAATGAAATCTAAAATTAATCAAATATCGTCAACAATCTGTACAATCTGTAGCAATTGTTAACGCAAGTATTCACAAATTTTAATTTTCTTTCATGTTAAATTAACTGATAGATAAACCAACATAATGATGATGATAATAATTTCTAATCTTGTATAATAAATTGGGACGCCCGTACCATTGACGGCATTTATTACTCAAAACATTGCCTCTGTAAGTGCACCTAAAGCTGCGCGTCCGCTGCATCGGAATCGAAGCGTACGGAGCTGACGGATTTGTTGATTTGTATTGATTTCTGTATAAACATCTGTATGGCACGTTGTACCATAGAAAACAATACAAAGCAATAAATCTGGTCCGTCCGTTCCAACCCGATGCACGCGCAGCTTTAAGCGGCAAGAGACAACCCTAGCCCGATTACGCGTTTAATCCAGTGCGTGCCTCGAGTCGAGTTGTAACTCTTCATTTGTAAAATGAATGCTACTACCCGCATTTTTCTCCGTTTGCGAGGTGATCGCCATAACCAAGCGATGAGATGTCTTGCGCAGGATGAAGAATGTTTACGTGCCGTTTGCTGTTACTATACGATCGGCCCACAGAATAAGAACATAAAGCATAGAAACCGGACTGTAAGACGTACTTTGCGTCAGCTATCTTTCTCTACTTTTTAAATTATGTATTACATGAGAAAACATGAAACAAAAAGTAGGCTGTTTTTTCGTCTTTAACTGTCATTGTCACAAGGTTTTAGTGGTTTTACACAGGGACTTGTTTGTCCTTCCTATAGGAAGGATTTGTCTTTCCTTGTCTATAGGTCCAAATACTATAGGTGCTTATAGGTCCAAATCACGCCTTACTTGTGACGATGTACCAAATAACGAAAGAACAGCTTAGATTAGCTAAATTCATCTCTTTCCAACTCACTATGAAAACCATAAGTGAACCGTAATGTATTTTCTGCTTATTTAGTACGGTTTCTATGCCTTTAGTCTTTATTCTGTTGATCGGCCTATAAGTCGCTGCACAATTTAGTGCTTTGTCACTTTAACGTCATGTTTGATCTACTACACTAATCTGTCAAATGCGTTAAGGCGACAAGGTACAAAAGTGTGCAGTTACTTATAAGGCTGACTGTCCGAGCATGAACTTTATCTTTCTATACTCTAACTAAAGTCATCGTAAGGGCTTGTTTACGGAGACGCGGAGCGCGGCGCGTGGCGTGCGGCTGGGCGGAGCGCGGTGCGTCGGGCGTTTTTTCCGTTTACAGAGAGGCGGTGCGTGCAGCGGACCGCGTCATAGCACGCGCAAACACAAACATATGGCAATGTACGGTGTTGCTTACGAAGATGCGGGGCGTGATGCGGCGCGTGGTGCGGGGCGTAGAGAGTAGCGGTGCCCGCCGCTGCATCCGCCGCGGAGCACAAAACTGTCAGAAGGTTCCGCCGCGGGCGCCGCCGCGGGCCCCGCTGCGGGAACCGCTGTTATTGACGCGTGCGACGCTGCGTGTAACGCGGCGGTGCCATCCGCGGGCTCCGCGGCAAGTAACGCTGTATTTGAAGCAAACGCGCGTAAAACCGCTTCTCCGTAAACGCTTTTATACAACTCCATATGTTTGAATTTAGTGCAGACCGTGCCGCCCAACGCTACGCGCTACGCCCCGCGTCTCTGTAAACAAGCACTAATGTCATTGAGAAACGTGTATGGCGGCGGTTGAAACAGCGCTATCGTGTCCGTATTTCGTACTAAAATAATGTTAGCTTATTACCATTGACGCAATGATATTTTATATTACGATACTTTATGCTCATACTAAACGCATTCAAAACCCGTGACCAATTACTGACAGAGACTAAAACTACAATCCATAGTGAACGCTATTGTAAGAAAGAGATAAATAGATAAAAAGTAAGGCAATTTGCCTTCCTTTTAGAGGAACGTTTTTGCGCGCAGATGACGTATCTTATATAAAATATCATTGCATTGACGTTGATTTTCATTTCGTCATCGAATAAAGTTGTAGTGCACAAAGATTAAGCATTGGCTAAATGGCTGTGCCGAAAACGCCAAAAAAATAAAAGTTTAAGCATTGACATTCAACGTGGCAATGCTGCCAGAATATCGAGATCGATGCCCACTGATAGCGATTTGTTAGATTAGTGTAGTTTTGGTTTATTATAGGTGTTATTATTATCAACTGTAGTATTTTTTAGTAGTTTTACTGTTAATTTATCCTTATAAATTCCTTTAACAATAACAAAGCTGTTATTATGACTTAACTCTTTGAATTAAACAATTATACGACAACACATTTAACACTACCAACTAAGTACAGAATTCAACATTAATACAATTAAAAATTAAAACTAAACGTATTTAAATTTAAATTAAACTAAGCTACTCAAATATTAAAGATATAAATAATAATCACCACTATAAAAAGAACATCGTGGCATGGTCCTCATGACACTGGCTGCATTACCTCTCTGGATAGCTAGCCCAATCCTTTGGGAAAGGTAAGCACCAGCTCTAGGATCTCCGGAGGATTCTATGAGCCGGGGGGACAGGGCCTTAATAAAGCTTATTAAACAATTGTTGTGTAGGTACTCATTTTATTATTAAAATAGTAGGTTGATTATTAATAATACGTACGGTACTAAACCGGAGGATGGGCAGCAGCGTCTTCCGCGGACTACATGGTATAACTGCGGTCGCCAACCCGCCTGCCAAGCGTGGCGACTACGGCATTTTCCCCCCAACGGTTCTAGATCAAAAAGCCTTAATTAAGTATGAATTTAAAACTACAGCCCGGACCCCTAGTCCCCGGCGGCCCCGCTATTCCTGGCTCCGGTAGCGGCTATGGTAACGGCGGGGCAGGGGGTGCTTTAGGTAATCTCCGGCAGAGACCCGGCTACCAGAAACGACGAAAGATCGCGGGAACGCGGTGGATGCGAAAAGCACAAGATCGGTCTGAGTGGAGAGCCTTGGGGGAGGCCTATGTCCAGTAGTGGACGTCTTTCGGCTGACATGATGTACGGTACTCTTTAACATATTAAAACTAATCAATTAAAGCGCAGAGTGAACTTATTGGCATCCATAATATCCTTTTCTGCTGAGTCATCGCAATTTGTTATTCCCGGCTTCCGCAAAGAAAATGAGAGCGCAAATTGTAAGAGGAAATATTGACTAAGCCTGTTTTAATAAAAGTAAGTATTTCTTTACCGTTAAAAATAGGTATAGTAACTAAAGTTACTTTTTTGGGTCGTTAGCCTAGTGACTGTGAGCATGGTATAAACAGTAAGCAGGGGACCTAATATGGCTGCGTTTATCGCGTGACAAAATGTGGATAAAATCGACACATGCAAGGAACAACATTGTATCTCAAATGTTATGTTAGCTTGAGATACAATTTTGTTCATGCTCAAATACGTTTGAAATTAGAAGTCACAGTAAATTGAGATACAATGTTTCTCCTTGCATGTGTCGAAATATGAGTCACTTTTTGACACGTATATAAGTACGAGAGTGACGGATCCTTTATCCACTTTTTGTCACGCGATAAACGCCACCATACTAGGCCGGCAGAGCGTTTTCAAAAAAGGTATATCGCGCGGCTTGCATGTGTGCGTGCCTCGATCCTACGCGCCGCGAGTCACCACAGGCAAATTCAACAGAATAGACTAAGCCGGTTAAGTTGGAGCCCAGAGATGGGAAAAATTTATTCGAATGACGAATAACGAATAAGAATAACCAAATTATATTGCGAATAACGAATGAAATTCTCGAATGATTATTCTTGTTCGAATAAATTACTCGTCGAATAATTTATTCGCGAATAATTTATTCGTTGAATGAATTGCCAAGAATAATTATTATGTACTACTTATTATACCTGCTCGATTTTTCTCTAATAAATTAATAAATTATTCGTTATTCGAAAAGTAGTCGAATGATTCATTCGTGGAAAAACTATTCGCGAATAAATCATTCGCAAATAAATTATTCGACGAATAAATTATTCGCGAATAAAAATATTACGAATTATTTTTTATTCGAATAATGCCCATCTCTGGTTGGAGCCACGCGCCGTGTGACGCCGCGGGTGGTTGCGTGCGTATTATATATCAATCAACGCGAATCGACGCAACGTTGGCGTTCATTATTATCATGGAGAAGGCAATAGGATGTATTAAAACTAGAATATTTTTGTCTCTGACTATATTAGCTGCAACAACCCTTTAAGCTGGGTACTGACCAACGTTACGAGGTGTAATGTAACATGTTACACAGCGAGCATTCATGCAGTCGGTACGTTGTATTACAGCGAAACCAACCAACGTACTGACTGCATGAATGCTCGCTGTGTAACATGTTACATTACACCTTACATTACACCTCGTAACGTTGGTCAGTACCCAGCTTTAACTTAACAAACTATTGCAATTTTCTCGGATATTCAAACCCAAACAAGAACTCCCTCAACCAAGAGACCAAGACTGTTCTTAAAGTAATAAATTGAACGGAAATCCTAAAAAGCGGGATCACTTCGGTTGGTTCCACACCTCGCTGCGTTTGGATTCAATTTAAACTTGTCCGAGGAACTTCGGCTTTATCGACGAGTTCGGAGAGAAACTGTCATTTAACAGGGTCACAAGTGGTCGATTACCATATCTTTAGAGTTTGAAACACTGTTGAGGACCTTGTTAGCGATATGCTGAAAGACGAAACTTAACTATTTAACTATTCAAGTTTCGTGAATGAATTAATAATTTTCATACAATTGAGCTTTAGTTCTGTGCTTTAATTGTTCCTAAGAAACACAAGTTTAAATTAAAAAACAAAAACCCGCCTTCAAAAAGCAAAAAATAACTTCTTTAAAATGGTAGGTAAATAGGTCAGTCCAACTGAAGTCTGCTTTTGGTTAAAATATTGTTGGACGACGACTGACCTATTTACCTACCATTTTAAAGAAGATATTTTTTGCTTTTTGAAGGCGGGTTTTTGTTTTATAAACTTTTATTTTATTTTATACTTTTGTGATCATAATTATGCTGTTATTCTCCCACTTCTTAATTAATAAGAAACAATAGAACATTTCAATCTCGCCGCAAGCAACGCGGTGGGCAAGTCATAGTCATATATTTAAACCTAAATATGCTTCGTCATAGTCGCTCAACTATCTTAATCGAAATATCTTGTCGCCACCCTCGAAATATATACCATTTAGGAGTTCCGGTGGCCATCTGTGGTCTTCATCATCAGTTCCACTTCACCAAATAATGCTTTCCAAGACCTAATACACGAGTTACAATGAAAAATACCAAAATCGCTATAGGTGTGCCTATAAATTTTGAAGAGTTCCGTCGATTCCTCATGGATTCCACCATCAGATCTTCATTTTGATAAGAATGGGACCAAACGGGAAGCACCAGCTTTCAAATAAAAAAAAGAATCATCAAAATCGGTTCACCCAGTCAAAAGTTCTGAGGTAACAAACATTAAAAAAAAGCAGACGAATTGAGAACCTCATCCTTTTTTTGAAGTCGGTTAAAAAAAAACAGATCAGCTCTTAGATACCGTATTTTAATCGTTATAAGGTGACATAACATACAGCGATACTGATCGCTACAAAAAGTCGTCGTGTGCTATCTCCCTAACACGTAGTAACGGGACCCTATTACTGAGACTCCACTGTCCGCCTGTCTGTCCATGTCACCATCATGTCATGAACCGTAATAGCTAAACAGATAAAATTTTCACAGATGATGTATTTCTGTTGCCGCTATAACAACAAATACTAAAAAGCGAATAAAATAGATATGAAGGGGGGGCTCGAATACAACAAACGTGTTTTTTTTTGCCAATTTTGCTCGATAAAACACTTAAAAAAATTTTTTTTAATAAAATAAATGGGTTTCATACTACATTTTTTTTTATAGATTATAGCCGTGCGGCCTACTTACTGAATAAATTTCTTTTATCTTTTTTTATCTTTGAACCCTTCGTGCGCGAGTCCGACTCGCACTTGGCCGGTTTTTTGTTTACATTTAGAAACGTAATTAAACAAACGAAGCATAGGCCCGCAGAACGATTCCAAGAAACAAAACCACTATAATAGCTCCTTGAACTATATCCCACAATTGGTTTACCTTGAACACATGGTTTTAATCCAACTGTAGTTACACAGCCTGGGACTGAGACTGGAGCGTGCTGTCCGGCCTGTTTCGGAGATTTGTGGCTAACCGGGATTACTTTGGTCCGACCACGAGCGTACGTTTGGTCACCGTACAATACATGCAACAGAGGACTTGTTTGGCGATGCGGCTGTTATTCAAATCTTATGGGCACCGCTCACTGTAAAGTCGAGTTGTGGCGCGATTTTAGTAGTCGCCTGGCTTTGGACTGGTTTTATCCTTATTTAAATAAAGCAAGCTTTGAAAACTGGACTGCATGATTTGTTATCGTCGTTTATATATTATGTTAATAATTTGGCGTTTGAATAAAAGTACCTAGGTATCCAATGATATTTGCGACGCTAAGGCAAATCTAAGATACCTTGATTGTAGAAATAGGAAATATGCATGGATGTTTTATATAGCATTTCTCAACAAAATATGAAAATACCGTAAAAGAGACAAATTAAAATTAAAATCGGTCAAGTAATACGGATGATACAAGCATTTTAAAATTATAATTAGACGGAGAGATCCGAAGTGCACCCGTGACGTCATCGTGCAGTACAGTCATATAAAATCCACGTAAAATTCTGTTTTGCTAGAAAGAGATAGGAACAAATCTTTGTTAGCTTATATCTTGGTTATATTTATAGCTGTTCAAAAAAATTATTTTTCTCACCTGTTTGTTACATGAATCAGCTTTTAATGAAGCTGTAAAAAAAAAACATGCATATTCCCTATCGGGCTATTTGTTCAGTCTCTACGAGACAACGAATAGTCGAATATTTATAATAAAACACCGGATCGACGGGGGCAAAAATTTACCAGTGCTAGTGATTCATTAAATGTCGACTAAGTTTATCGAAATCGATAAAAAGCACTTTTTAATCATCATTATCATAAGTAATGGCCAAGTTTGAATACCTTTTAATTATGTGCAAACCTCTTTTATTTATACTAATCGCAACTATTAACAACTGGTATCTGACATTGACTCTGGACTCGAGTCACTTTTGACAACCATTGAAATTAAGTTGAATAACAAATTCATTCAGTACAACAATATTCTTTAGCATTCCGACGAATTGAGAACCTTTTTGTTTATTAAGTCGGTTAAAAATGTCTCGAAAGAAAAAATATCGTTTATCTTCCTGGAATGCTGATCATTCTGATAATTATAGAAGATAAAGGTACGACTTACTTTTGCAAGAAATGTAAGAGCTGTCACGAAAAAAGTTGTCGATAAACTTAGTCGATATTTAATTAATCACTAGCACTGGTACATTTTTGCCCCCGTCAATCCGGTGTATGTTTATAGTAAAACTAAAAAATATATGCGTTCAGTACCCGAAGGAAACCCGACGGAACCCTATTAATACGCCTACACTGTCCGTCCGTCCGTCCTAAAGAGCTGCATCCTTTGAACCGTAATAGAGAGCGTTTTTTTTGAATATATTTTATTACAGCGGATTTACTAACAAATAAAAAAAAAGTGTAATAATAAAGGGCCCCATACAAAAAACGTTGTTTTTCAACGTATTTTTATTTTTGTTGACTCGTAAAAAGCGTAAACTATACAAGCTTGGTATGATTATAATACAAACCTTAAATAAAAACAACAAATATATATAATTAAAAAATCTTTCAAGTAACTAAGTTGGGCTCGCGCTGGGGGCTGATTTTTGACTTTCGAGTGCTCGAACGTTTCACTCGGAAGTGAGCAAAATCTGTGAAACCGTATTTTTGAAATTACGAGCGATAGAAAATTTAAAGACGAGTGGTCCACACCATTCCTTTTCAATTCTACCGCTCGTATTTCAAAAAAGGGTTTCGAAGATTTTACTCACTTCCGAGTGCAACTTTCGAGCGCTCGAACGTCAAAAATCGGCTCCGAGATTCGCTTCGAAATCGGAATATAATAATATCTAATGCGCGACTGTACGAAACTCTCGGTGCGCGACTTCGCCTCACCCTTGAACGGTTTCTAAACATCAACGTATTAATTCAATACTTTCTCAAATAAACGTGAAGAAGCAACTTAAAATGGTATCCGTTTTCTGAAAAACCAACATTTCCTTGAACTCAAAGCTTTTAACTTACAAAAATAACGGCTATAATTCAAAGTAAAATGGAATTATCCTTGGTCCCTGGAGGCCTGATGAGGCGGTACCGGGAGGAAGTAATACCGTCCCTGGCGGCGCCATGGGATAGGGCTTCTAAATTTTATATGGAGGCAATCAGACAGTCGTGTTGTGAGCCCGGGATTGGGGTTGGCATTATTAAATCCTGTGTTATGAAGAAAAAAACCGGTCAAGTGCGACCCGGACTCGCGCACCGAGGGTTCCGAACTGCCATACAATAGGTATTCTTTCCGATTTTAATTCGATTTCCGAATCATCGCAAGCCCATCTCACCATTGACCAACTTTTAGTATTTGTTGTCTTTCTTAAAGGTTTCCACCTCTGGCTGATACTCACCCTAAGTTATCTAAAAGTTTATTCAATGCTACCAATTTATAGCACGATTGGTAGAAAATGCGTTTGTAAGTTGAACGATATATCAACAATATATCCCACGATTTTACCATTCGATTCGCTTTTAGTAAAATCTAGTTTCTAAAATCGTTTTTATTCACTGGTTTTGTCGATTGCTAGTTCTGTCTATTGCATGCTTGGCGAGAATATGCCACGCCGCTACGTTTTGCTGACAATATATTTTGAAAACAGCGTTTTATTTTAGTTACTTCAAAGTTATTGAAAATGCTGGTTCTGTGAGACTACTAAATCCCTTTTTTTAAACCGACGCCATGTTTGAGTAATGTCGTCTATGTATGATAGTTATCATGCAGGTATTTTGTTTTTTAATTCCGCCATCTTGGTTTTTTTTAATCTAACGACCCGAACTTATCAAATCTGTCAATTTATTGGTTTAGAGCATCTACTTGTGAGTGGAAAACCATACATTCACACATTAAGTACCCAGTAACACTTGCTGCGATGAGACAACTCTAAAGACCACGAGCTTATTAAAATTGGGCCGTTTGTTGAGCCTCTAAGAGGATGAGGAGGCACAAAGATCCATTCACACAAACAAGAAATACGGATTATTACCCTCCTTTTTATTACCACCGATTTAATAATTACACTCCTTCTTTTGCAGTCGGGCTAAAGGGGCTTCCTGACATCTTTTTGTTAAGTCATTTACCAAGTTTTCAGAATAATCCTCTGTGCTAAGATCCAGTTAGGAAACGGAAAACATTAAATTTTGCAAAGACAAAACGATCATTTCATCAACACCATCTTGATAGCAATGATATTTTATATTAAGATACGTTATGCTCATACTAAACGTATTCAAAACCCGTGACCAATTACTGACAGAGACAAATACTACAAATCCATAGCGAACGCTATTATTAGAAAGAGATAAATAGATAAAAAGTAAGGCAATTTGCCTTCCTTTTTAACCGACTTCAAAACAAGGAAGAGGTTCTCAATTCGTCTGTATTTTTTTTTTAAATGTTTGTTACCTCAGAACTTTCGACTGGGTGAACCGATTTTGAAGATTCTTTTTTTATTTGAAAGCTGGTGCTTCCAAATTGGTCCCATTTTCTTCAAAATGAAGATCTGATGGTGGAATCCATGAGGAATCGACGGAACTCTTCAAAATTTATAGGCACACCTATAGCGATTTTGGTATTTTTCATTGTAACTCGTGTATTTGGTCTTGGAAACCACTATTTGGTGAAGTGGAACTGATGATGAAGACCACAGATGGCCACTGGAACTCCTAAACGGTATATATTTCGAGGGTGGCGACAAGATATTTCGATTAAGATAGTTGAGCGACTATGACGAAGCATATTTAGGTTTAAATATATGACTATGACTTTCCCACGGCGTTGCTTGCGGCGAGATTGAAATGTTCTATTGTTTCTTGAGAAATAATGGGAGAATAACAGCATAATTATGATCACTAAAAAGTATAAAATAAAAAAAAGTTTAAAAAAACAAAAACCCACCGTAGGTAAATAGGTCAGTCCAACTGAAGTCTGCTTTTGGTTAAAATATTGTTGGACGCCGACTTCAGTTGGACTGACCTATTTACCTACCATTTTAAAGAAGTTATTTTTTGCTTTTTGAAGGCGGGTTTTTGTTTTTTTAAACTTTTTTTTATTGAGGAACGTTTTTGCGCGCAGATGACGTATCTTTATATAAAATATCATTGCTTGATAGTCGGAAATCCACTACCGTGCGTTTTTCGAGTGCCTTCTTGCCACGCACCTTATCTACGTGGAATCAGCTTTCGGCGTCTGTATTTACGAACCAATACGACTTGGGGGCCTTCAAAAAACGCCTGGGCCTGCAAAATTTCAGAACTTTGGGAACAAAATCTTGTTTCAAAAGTAACATTTTTGGCAGAAACTTATTCTTTTTGAAACTTGTAACAGTTGTAGCCTTTATGGTGAAAATTGTACCTACCGTAAAACGGGGTGAGTAGGGACACAACGTAAAATGAAGCATGTTACTAATTATAAGACTGAAATTATTTCCAATAGACGTAACGTTTTTGTCAATTTAATAATTGTTTTTATTTGTGACAACTTATGACTTACTACTCACCCCATTTTACGGTACATTCTTTATTGTAGCTGATCTATACAAACTTAAGCTAGCCAACAATAAACCACAACGCTGAGAGACCGTTCAAGTTTTTAATTAAAACCAGCATTGGAGCGCCGGCATGGTAATTGGTGTCGATCCCAATTGACCAGCGTCTTGCAATTTGCTCTACACTTATACACACACATACAAGCGCTGGAAAGACCTCTTTAACCTGTGTATATACAGTGATTTGATTATGTTTTTATAGGATCTATTAAACGATAGGGTAAACCATACTGTTATTGCCCGCGACCAGTGATTACCAACTACATTTTTTAGAGACTGCAATCACTAAAATAGTTATTTGTTATACAAGGGGGGGAAGTTGTATTTTACCTGCGAGTGTTCATTTGAAACACGAGCTAGCGAAAGGATTCTATGATTGACCACGAGCGAAGCGAGTGGTTCAAAAATAGAATCCTGAGCGTAGCGAGTGTTTCAACACACGAGACGTAAAATAACTTTTCACCCGTGTATAGCACAAAACTTTTCACCTCACTACGGCGAGGAAAATAAGAAAAAGGGTTTGTACTATAAACGGGATTTTTCAGGCAATAAGCTCATTTCCGCATTTTGCACGGTTTCCCGTAATTCCACAGGTGTTAATACGTCTTCGTCACTCGAGTCACTCATTTTTAATAACAAAACAAACTAGAAAAACATGCGAATATTTAACGTTGACGCAAAAATGAAGGAAAACTGCTTTACTACCTCTATGCGTTGACGGCTTGATTAAAAAGTTTCGACTTAAGTTTTTTTTATTATTTCGGATGCGTTTTGTTCGCACATCGACTTACTTGGACTGTCAGAACATTTTATCCGTTTTTACAACAAGAATGAAGGTTAATGTTGAATGCTCATATTTATGAATTAATAAAAAGTTGTAAGACTGTATTTAGTATTTTTTAGTTGGTTTTGTTATTAAAAATGAAGTGATTCGAGTGACGAAAGACGTATTAACACCTGTGCAATTACGGGATACCGTGCAAAATGCGGAATTGAGCTTATTTTCTTCGCTGTAGTGAGGTGAAAAGTTTTGTGTTATACACGGTGAAAAGTTATTTTACGTCTCGTGTGTTGAAACACTCGCAAGTAAAATACAACTTTCCCCCCTTGTATAACAAATAACTATTGTAAGGTTAAAATATGGCCGCCTCTCATGTTATAGGGAGCTACCATATAGTTGCAAATTAGTTAGCGACGCCGTACGTATAGCTCATAGGTCAGGCCATTTTCGAATAAAATACGGTCCCAGGGACACTCTAGACAAGGTGCATACTCGTATAACGCTAACGTACACGATTTTCGAAAACTCAGAATGTATGGAATTGGCTCAACGCGACCGTCCGGCAGCTAGCGACAATACTATTTGTATATTTTCGATAACTACAACGTTTTCTTAATCTATATTCTAAGGCCACTGTTTCTATAAAAATATAATGGTGGCTCATCTAGAAATTGTTACGAAAGTTTAACTGCAATATCGAATAGCAGCGAATGGGTTCCTGATTGCTTTCAGAAACAAGTGAAATCATCAGTATTATAAGACTGAGCTACATTAGAAACTGTAGAAACTTAAAAGTGAGTTTGAAATACGGGCTACTCCTTTAGGTTTCGAGTGTTTCAACCGTTGAAGCAAATCCATATCTATACCTATTTAGTAAAATTATAAAGAGGTAAAATTATGGATTTGTTTGTTTGTTCGATAGTTCATAGTTTAAAGTTCATAGATTAGATAGATTAGATAGGTTCATAGGTAATCTCTGGAAATAATAAAAAGATATTCAGAAAACAAACGCCTCAACGGTGCCACGTCCCGAGCAGATTGATTAGAATATGGCAGCCGGAGAACGCATTCATGACGATGCCATTTGGCCGCTATAGTTCCATTCGGATGCCGACTTGGCGCGCGCGCTTGCTTTCCGTCCATTTGGAAATCCAACGGACCGCGCCAAGTACTTTTAAACACTACAGTTTTGGCATTCACGGATCGATTTTGGCGCGGCGCTGCTCTATTCGGCTTGTTGGAGCGGTTGTGAATGCTCAGCTTAATATAGGCTATATTTAGCCGATTACGCGTTGCGTCGTCGCAATGATTTTAACAAAGAGCGACACGTATTTCAACGCGTCGTGTGGCATGACGTCCTAATTTAGATGTAGAACAACGCAGCGGCCACGACGCAGCGCACCGGCAACGCCCGTGTGGCACCTCTCTAAACCGGTACGAACCAATGGCACGCGAGTTCAGTGTATTTTACTGTTTTGTTATATTGATTACTAAAAAGTTCTTTAAAAAGTTCCCAAGGGAATAACGACAGTCAAAATCTACGCGGACGAAATTGCGGGCAGAAGCTAGTCTTTTATAAAAACCATATACTTAATAGATCTATAATGTACGAATATCAAACAGTATAATCCAGTTTAAATTACGCCCTATCTATTTACAACCGTAAAACTGTGTGCTTATGCACAAAAATTGCATAGTCACTAATTATAATTAAAAGAGATCTTACACCGACAACAAATGAAAACGTTGCACCAACGCATCAGAAACAGCAGCACTCACTTTGTAGTTTTTTAAAGTCCGTCTGCTCTTCACTAAAAAAAAGTAAAAGCTGGCTATTCCGCTCAAAAGCTCTAGAATTAACTACACTTACAGGGCTGAGCTCAAAGCTCTGGCTAAACCTCAAAAAGCGGTAGGTATTTCTTTAGTACCCTAAATCTCTTTGTGAGCTTTACTGTCGAAACTTTCCTGTTCATTATTTGAGTCACTCTAAAATGAGAGAACGTCGTATACCTACGTAACTAAAATAGGAAGAAAACTTTTCTTCCTATTTCATCTCAATTTTCAGTAGTATTAAAGATAAATTGCAAGGACTGAGAGAAGGGTCATGGTATGTGTACATTTATACATTAAGTAACCTAGTAAATAACCAATCGCAATCGTTTTCATCTTGACAGTACGGAGGCGAGTGCTGCGACTGCTTTCAAAATGAAAACAATTGTTCCACTTTGAAGTCGATTGCGATTGCGAGTGCGTTAGGCAATAGCGATTGCTTATGAGTGTGTGGCGACCTAGCGACATCTAACGGCAACTTGAATCAACCAACTCGCTACCTCGCTAGCGCCACCAGCGTCAGACAGCGCAACTTAAGTGTTCTACAACGCGCTAACGAAGTTTCCCCAGTCAGTTTTCATATAACAACTTCCAACTTCAGCGCCACCGGACTTCGGTCCCCAGGCATAACACCCGCCTGGAGAGAGATCTATCTATTAACCTCTCTTCCTACATTGGTGACCCTCGACAATGGACAATTACGCAACCTGACGACCGTCAAGCACTATGACGCAGTTTCACAGCAAGCCAGACAACCCGCACTGTGCACCACTAGCATTCTGTCATATCTCTATGCCTGGTGTCTACAGAGTGTGCACACTACTCTCACTCAACAACGCGACTCACTGCTTCCTACTACGAGTACTTCACGACCACACGACTCACTGTGTACTCCACTCACTCCTCTACTCCTGCTACGCTCGCCAACGCGGCTCTGAGCACTATTAGAGACATCCCTACTGGCACTTGCAAGCGGCAATTCAACGCACAGACTGCACGTCATCACCATCAACCTCCGGTCTCAAAGGGGGGCTGGTGTGGCGACCTAGCGACATCTAACGGCCTTCCTACAAGTATAACGCATTTATTGCCTAGATGTTTACGCAAAACGGACGCCACATGTAGATTTAACCAAATGTATTTATTTATAGTTCCCTAAACTTTGTTAAAGTAACTCACATCGTTTAAAGTCATTTACAATTTGATTGATTACCTAAGTCACTTTAACGCGTTCACAGTCCCCATACAAAATGTTTCGATTTCCTCGTACGTCCAAGAAAATTACTTCCATCGTACGTCCATGCTCCACGTATGGGTCACTAAGAAACGACCAGAGGGCTCAGACAAGATACACTACGCTAACTAACGTTTCTATTCGATTCGTTTTTAAACCAATCGCGTCACTGGTAGACCACATGACTTTTCATATCGCGTCATCTTCCAGTGACGCGATTGGTTTTAAAACGAATCGAATAGAAACGTTAGTTAGCGTAGTGCATCTTGTCTGAGCCCTCTGGTACGCACTTGGATTAGTATAATATATATTATAGAATGCTGCTGTCTATCCAACTAAAAATATTAATAGATAAATCAGAATTGTCTTTAAATTATAAACCGTATAAAGAAAACTATAATTATACTGATTTGGGTGCGTACCTGGTCGGCTATAGTGACCCATGAGCGGGGCACGGACTCGTGGAGATAGTTCGTCGTGACCCATGTATGGGGCACTGGACTGTGAACGTGTTAACCTACTTTCAAACTAGCCCAGAAATTCATGACTGTACAATAATATTTTTTACGGATATTAGTGGTGGTAGGACCTTGTGCAGGGTCCGTCCGGATCGCTACCACCATCTTATCCATTAACCCACCGCCAAGCAGTAGTGTTCGCATTGCTGTGTTCCGGTGTGGGGATAATACAACCGGTGAAATTACTAGCATAGAGGCATTCCATCTTAGTCCTCAGGGTTGACAACGCATTTGAAGTCTTAGGATTGCAGTTTTGAGATTAGTCTTGATATTTCAAATGTCTATGGGTCTCAGATCCCACTTACCATCAGGTGGCCTGAGTGCTCGGGTGCCTTCTCCTTGCCATAAAAAAATAAAATAAAATAGTATATTCGTACGTAAGTGTGTGTTTCTTCGCTTTTTTGTACCTACCTAATCAAAACGTGGTTTTTGTTGGATATCGTATTTTATCCAAGAAAATTATAAAAGTTCAGTCATGTTGGGCCTTCCGTGGCGGTGCAGCGCGTCGAGCATGTTCGCCGAGAACAGGGTGGACGACTTCTTTGCGGTGCTCAGGAAAAGAAGGGCTTCTTTAATGGAGCGGGTCAGACGGACTGACAATGGAATATTAAGGGGTAAGGGTCGGGTTGCATAAAGTTTGAAGTCATATTTCTGATAGGCATACGTAGATCCGTCATACTCATCGTTACGCATAGCTGACAAAAGTCAAAAATTAGTTCGCATTTATTTTTTAACCATAATGTATATGAAAGCTGTAAGTTCTCCGTATGTGGCCTTTAATATTCCAGCTATATGTAATATACAAATTTTAATTAATTTAATTTAATTTAAAGCTGTGTGGTTGCCGGCTTAGAATAGCACCACTCCATGTCTTCCCGTGGATGTCGTAAGAGTCGACTAAGGGAATAAAGGCTTGTAGTACTGTTAGGCGATGGGCTTGCAACCTGTCACTGGTAAACATCTTAGCCTGATTGTGCAAAATGTGGTTACAGAATTATCAACAAGCTTTAAGAGTTGTTGGCAATTCTGTAGCTCTGCCTACCCCAAACTGGGAATAAAGGCGTGAGTTTATGTATGTATGTATGTATTTAATTTAATTTATATAAATAGCATAACAAAATTATCTATGTTAATGTAGTTTATATGTTTTGTGTCATCAATATGGGTGCTTGTAATACCTGGCATAAATTATATTTAATTTAATTTGATTTGATTTGGTAGTTTTACATGGAAAAATTTAAAGAGTTTTTTAAGTGCGTACCTGTTTAATCAAAGCTGTCTATGGAATGATAATATCGCTTTTTTTTCGAACGTCGTCATCGGATTTATAAATAATTTTCTTAAAATTTGAATCAAACATTTTACATTATTCCTTTTTTTTAAGATACTATATTACTTAAGGGGAATTATTGTTTTTGGTTCATTCTTTCGATTAGCATCATAAAAATACGGGTGATTTTTTTTCACATTTAAGTCAGTTCGATTCCCAGACGAAGCAAGTGATTATTAGAAAATCTTTGAATGCAGTATTAGTAACTTTTAAAAATAACATTAAGTCTTCTTTCAGCAAAATATCCTACCTAAGATATTTAAGGTACTTTCCCTTCATGTCATGTCTTGGGACGCCGTGTATAAGCATATCGCGCCCCCGTTTGAAAGAATGGCGCACAATAACAGTTTTTTGGCAATACCTCTTTTTAAGCACCAAATTATTGTATTATAAACACTTTTCGAGAGAACAACAATTATCCAACCCCTTTCGAGCGAAGTCAAGCGCAACTGATACCTATACTGCCCTTCTAAATAAAAAGGACGCATGCGCAATTTGATAGTCAAAGCAAATTGCACCCTGTGTGTTGAGAAATAAGGTCACTAAAACTTTCACGATTCTATGATACATGCGCCCTTTTTTCTAGTGAGGGCAGTATAGTATGAATTAAACAAAACAATTAACTAGTTCGTTTATATGCGTTTTCTTATTTCTTCTGTAGTTCCCCGTAAGAGATTGTTTGACTGACTATAAGAACGCTGTCTGTTTGATTTATTCTTAGTAAAATTAATTGCATGACATGCATTATAAAAGTGGAAAATGTTTGTTTGTATGGTTTTTATTTTCGTTTGTTTAAAATGTTACATGTGTGTTTTTGTATGTAACATTATTATTGTTTTTGTGGAGTTAGTTACTAACAATAACAGAAGCATTATTTTTATCACCATAAAAAACAAGTTCCGTAAAGTTGTACCACCATTTAAGAAATATTGCCAGCCTAGATATAGGTTACCTACACGGTCGTCAATCTCAGAGCAAACATTGCGAACAACCTAGTTCTGTTTTCGCTGCAGTTTTTGTTTTCCATTTGCATTCCACGTTGAGAAGCTGAAAGGGAATTGAATCCGCAAACTCACCGGGCTTTTTATATTGTTGTTTGCGTTCTGAACCCATTTCTTATAATGAATCTGTCCGTAACTGAGAATAGATATACGAAAAGCCATAAAGTTGACCTGTGACGTTTCGGTTTTTGAACTTTACTAGCTGCTGTACCCGATTCCGTCCGCGAAGAAGTTGTTTGTCACTATTCACAGGTCAAAAGTACGCTTTCTCCTTCCTCAGGGTTCAAGCTATCTCAATATAAAATTTCATCAAAACCGGTTCAGCGGTTTAACCGTGAAAGCGTATCAAACAGACAGACAGATTTACTTACGCATTTATAATTTCAGAACAGATTATGGTAACAAAACCAACAACGCGTTATTTTAAAAGGATGCTGACCGTCCAGTTGCGCCTTCATTACAATTCTTGTGGTTTCTAATAAACTAAAGTAGCCTTTATTGTTGTACAAATGAATACACAATTCATTAATATATATGGCGTCTTTTTCCGTAAAGTTGACATATGAAGGTGTACGATATCACATTTTGTATTTATTTGCACAATCAAAACCCATCCTTCGACCTATCTACTGGGTACTTTAGTTCATAAACACAATAATACTTGTAGTAATGACGAAGTGCAGTCTTACGGCCGAGCCATTATGTTTAAACCGCGGATAGATAACGGTAGGTTTAGAGCAACCGAGCGCATGCTCTAGAACAATTTTTCTCTTTATTTTTACAAAGAAAATGTAAGAGGCCATAGAATTCTTGTTCGTTCGCATGGTCTAAACGCATCGTTAGACTGACTTCGGGTTAAAATTTGAGATTTGCCCATACAAAATGTATCAAATTTTGAATATAGGGTTCGGCCATTAATCATCAAAAGCAAATATTAAAAATCGTCTGTTCAGTACCTCATTTCACTTTACTGCTAAACAAACACAAAGACAATACGGCAACCTATTACCGCTCGCGAGCTAAACAAGATTTAATAGCGATCATTTCACAGAGAGAAGCGCAAATAAAAAAAAACAAACACTTGTCGTTTACAGCAAATACTCAATTTAAAAAGTAATGGCCGTCTGGGTTATTATGATGTCTTTGCAGCGACAAATTAATGGTATTTCATTTCGCTCGGTCTGTTTGTCTCTTTTTTACGAGCATCAGAAGAAATTTCAAAGGCGATTGAGTATTTCACTGTGATGGTATTTATTTAGGAGTTGATTATTAGGAGTATTCTATCTTCGTACCTTTAAAAATTAGCATTAAATGTAACATTCCAAAATGAATTATGGAAATTGACAATTCTTTTTATGATATTCATGATTTTCTTTTAGACCAATAATAAAGTGACATGACTAGCTAGCTAGCCTCGTGGTACAGGCGACTCTTTGCCAATATACGGATTAACCTTTTTAATTAATTATTATCAAGGATCGGAAAAACGCCCGTCATTTTGAAAACATAACCCTGTTCCGTGCAGGAGAGACTTCCTTCTGATGTTAATTAAAAATATTATTAGGTATTTTACATTTATTATACCATTATTTATATGTATTCAGCAACAATATTATTAATGAATAAAACCATAATGGTTGTGGGAAAAAAACACTTTAGCCAATCAAAAAAAAATGTTTTTTTTTTTTCGCCTTTTATTCCATAATGACGTGAATTTAGGACCTATTTATGAGTCGAAAAAGTTTGTTCACAGTTTACGGAGGACATTGGGGCAATCGTTGACATTTGATTTCCTGTTTGTATGTCTGTTTGTGTTTTCTAATTAACATTTCGGTGTCATTCATTAATAAAATTGTCGCTAAGTACATATAAATTATTGTATAATAAAATTAATAAATCTATAAAATACCTAATATTTTTTTTAATTAATATCAAGGAAGTCTCTGCTATACGGAACAGGGTTATGTTTTCAAAATGACGGTCGTTTTTCCGATCCTTGATTATTATGTATAAAATGATTCTCATCACTATTTATTCTTCTATCTAAAGAAAATTACAGTCAGGTATACTTGTTATATATCATTGGCAGATCGAATAGGACCCGACCCAACTGTACAGTCAAGGACTTTAATTGTCATGCCATTATGGAACGCTGTCATTATGACAGCGTCAAACCACGACAGAAATTACCCTTAAAAGAAATAATAACGTTATGCGACAGGGTTCCATAGTCCTTTGATGTACTACAATTCTTGCAACTAGAGACGCACTGTTCAAACTAAAAGCACATTCCTTTGAGTATTCGAACTACCATTGAGAAGTATCTACTTGCACACCAATTTGTTGCCATGGCAACTGATTAAAATTCAAGCAGAAAATGGCAAAGGAATTAATGAAGTTGCATAATAAGCTTATAATGAAACTAATTATTTGACAAAGTCATTTAGAACTGCTGCAGTTAATTGTTGAGAAAGTCAGCTGTGAATAAAATATAAACTAACAACCAACTAATTAAATATTAATAAAGATAATTCAACTCAATCTTTTGCATGGCGCTGTACACAACTATACATTAACCCTCAAATTCATAAACGTGCAAAGTATGTTTAAAATAGGCTTTGTCCTTATCTGTCATTATGATATTTGAATTTGACAGAAAGTGACAAAGAATACTTTAACTGAAATAGGTTTGTTGAACATTTTCATGAACTTTTACGTACATTTTTTGTTTGTTATTTAATATCAAGATTCAATGGCGGCACTTTAGTTGGTTGTTGTGCGTAATAATCGCTAGTCGTGATCCTGCGGGCCGATTATGGTCGTGTTTATCGACGTAGATAAGCGTAGATAAAACATCTGTCACTTTCTGACCAGTATGTAAGTGCGAGAGTGACGGAAGCTTTATCCACCGCGATAAAGGCGACCATAATACGGGCCCTGAAAGGCTGTATTACTGCTGCACTCGGTGGATGCTGATCAGACATAGGAATTTAGGGGGCAAATTTTTATGACAGGTAGGGAGTTCCTATACCGATAAACTGAATTATCGATGCTTGTTCTAGACACTAGTGGTTACTGCAAGTTTTGTTTGTAACAATATTTCTTATTAAAAGTGTAATAATTCAACAAAATAATAACCAAATTCTCCTTTTTTTTTTCAAAAAGATTTTTGAAATTTTTTCATCATAATTTTTTCTTCATTACTGTCCCATCTAGATCTACTATTGTTAGGATAAACGATCAGAATTTGTTCCCAAATTTCGGGCGTTAAACTACTCCGTTTTGGCTGATAAATCCATTACAGGTGGCTAAATAGCTTTTCAATTTCTGTAGAGGTAATAGGGGCATATATATTTTTTAAAATGCTGTGTGAACTTCATACTCGTCTTCAGAACAAAACCTACAAAAGAAGTAGGTACATACAATGCTGGGGGCGATCACTAGTATATGGAAAAAACACCAATAATTGAGTTTATCGATATAGGAAGTCCCTACCTGTCATAAAATTTTGCCACATGGATTCCCATGTCTGTTGATGATCAAACCCCGGATTGACGGAGCAATTCTGTACTGACGTTTAAATAGTGCGAGGACTACTTGTTACGGGCGGTAGGCAGGGTAACCAAAATGATGCTACACGAAATACTAATGACGGACATTATCTATGACTTATCTAAAATACTAACCTAACACATAAAATACACGTAATAAGAGACAACGGTAACTAAATCTAATTCTAATGTAACTTATATCTAAGTATGAGGGCGCCAGGAGAGGTTTCGTTCGGTGTTCGACGGGTACTCTGCCTAACCCTTCGCCTATGGCCTACCTCAGTCGTAATGCTCTTAGGTACTCCTCGTTTAAAAAGGGCGTTGCGGCAACCTATAAGACAAATTAATGATCATTAAAACCTATCCAATTTCTAATTTTTCATCTATATCAGTCCCGTATCAAATCTTACATGCTAAACTCACCCCTTGGTTATTGTCCACACTCACACAATAATTAGTAACAACAATGGTGCAATTACACTGCCTCTATTCGCATGTCCGGATAAGAAAGTAAACTCGATAACTTCTGTAATTTCGGTAAGGTCAAATTTCTAATTACTTTCTCGGTACCAGTGCAGAGCGTGTGTGCTTCTCAATGTATTTCGCCGAAGTCTCTTCTTTTTAAGAGAGGACCCACCTAATAACAAATACTACCCTAAGACTTCAAATAAACATAAATTATGACTAAATAAAATAAGAAAAAGCATATTTAGTTACAATACCTACGACGGGAATCGAACCCTGGTACTCGAACATGCAAGTCCAGTTGCGCACAAGTGCACCATCAATGCATTTACTCGGCTGCATAAAATACGCGACCTAATAATAATAACATAACAACCCAATATAATAACCCACTGTCTTGCGTACGATACCATCCTTGTGCCTACGACATAAGGTGTATTTTTGCTCAACACAATTCCGTTTGCATCACAAACTTAAACTCATTTTATATAAGTTGATGTCGATAAAAATGACGTACCACCGTAAGCAAGTTGTACAGTCAACAGCATACATAAGTGATCATTTGTGTACCTTGTCACTTTAACTTCGTGTTTTAAATGTCATACAAAATTGTGAAACGATTGAAAGCGACAAGGTTCATAAATGATCACTTATTTATGCTGTTGACTGTACCTTCATCTTCTATTATGTGAATGATCAGCTATCCATGAATAATTATGTATAGACTTCAGAAGGAGGAGGTTCTCAATTCATCGAAATGATAAGGAATATTTTTGCACTGAATAAAATGTTATTCAATGTAATTTCAAAGGTTGTCAAAATGACTCGAGTCAAGAGTCAATGTCAGATATCGGTCGTTAATAGTTGCGATAAGTATAAATAAAAGAGGTTTGCAAATTATTAAACGTTATATAAATTTGGCCATTACTTATGAATGATGATTTAAAATTGCCTTTAACGATGTCGATAAAACTAAGTCGATATTAATCACTAGTACTTTTAAATTTTTGCTCCCGTCAACCCGGGGTGTGAATTGATGATTGACCTTTTGACCTTCACCAACAGCTGTTCGGCGGCGGGTTCGAAGCGTCGTTTAGAGGCTCCTAAGGTTGTTAAAGTATGAAATAAGAACACTGACAGAGTGGGATGGCCAGAGCTACAGAGTTACCAACGACTCTTGAGATTATCACATCGATTTAATCCACGACTTTACAATTCTACTCAAAAATACGGAATAGAATACACGTTTTGTGGCCACACGCTCCAGGTGGACAGAAGTAGATAACCGTAAAAACCAATGACAGTTCTAGGTCTATACCATAACCTAGACCCACAATCTATGATTATTAGGTCGGTAATAGACAACCACAAATTATTGAGACATGACACAATGACAAAAATAAATGAAAACATGTTAATTTTCCGTTAAAAGTTGTTATTTGTCAAATATCTTTGTTATCTTCTTTTCATTCGGTATGTCAAATGTAAGAGTAAGATCAAACTTCGAAAAACATGCCACAGGCCAAGTGAAACGCTGCCATAAGAGTGCATATCAGCCACGTTATTCTCTCACGGAATTCACTATTTAACTCGGGGGACCAATTATTAACTGGTAAGTTTAAGTTGTCCCATTAGACCGTACAAATAACGTTTTAGGGCGTTCATTCTCATTAGGTAGTTAGAAGCTGAATGGGAATAACAACTCTGAAAGAATGAGGTAATATTGGGAGATATCTATATATTAAGTTAAGTCATTCCTACGCAGAGCGAGTGTGTGCATTGCCTGTAAATATATGGATTTGTGTGATAGGGACGCGGCAAAAGTTAAGATTGACATTAGGACGACTAGGTTAGCCTAACTTTGCCTGCAAAGCTAGAGGACCCGGGTTCGATTCCCGGTAAAAACGGAGTCGTTTAGTAGTTTAGTCGCAAGAAAGTGCGTTTGTAGTTCCAGGGCGCAATTGATTTCACTCGAATTAAACTCTCTACTTATAATTTCGACTGCGAAGAAATTGAATAAAAATGATAGCTGACCTTGTCACAAATTTACTTCGTCTTGAGTATTGTCATACAGGAATTATGCGTGTCAATTTATTCTTGACACTATTTAAGGCAAACGTCGGAGTTATTTCGTAAGGGCTGTATAAGATTCTGACATTGTATAGTTAGAAGTCAAATATCACCTGTTTGAATCCCTAGGGATGGAAATGCAATTTTATTCCTGCTGAGATTTACAATAGCTACCTTACTTCCCGAACTGGAGAGATGAAAACCCGATTTTTTATCGAACTAAGATTTTCTTGCAGTGACTAATTAATCTTCCCTACTTAATAATGATGATATTGACATTTAGATATCGCAGAGCGTGGCCGATGTTAAAACCGATACTTGTAATAAATTATATCAGGAATCCTCCATTTTCCGTAATTATTGCTTCTTTTGACGACGCGCTGGCCTAGTTGGTAGTGTCCCCGCCTACGAAGGTAGCGATCCTGGGTTCAAATCCCGGTAAGGGCAGATATTTGTGTGATGAGTACGAGTATTTGTTTCTGAGTCTTGGATGTTTTCTATGTATTTAAGTATTTATTTCTCTATATAAGTATTTATATCGTTGTCTGGTACCCATAGTACAAGCCTAGAGCTTAGTTTGGGACTATGTCAATTTGTGTGAGATCGTCCCTTGATATTTTTTAATATTTTGATGTATGATAAAAAATTGTGCTATGATGTTTTAAACAACAAGTCACGTTTGTAAGGTTTCTTATACTCAGGTTAGGATGTAGCATAACTCTGAAAATTATTTTTATTGTATCAAGATAAAATTACTTTAGAATTCAGACACCATCGGATTACAAAAAAGATATGTAAATGCATTGCCGACCCTGAAAATTTAAAGGAAAATGAACCCTACACCGAAACAAAACAGTGCAATCCTTACACAACCTATTAGAATGAAATTAAACTTCGGAAATGATGACTTTGATTATTCTACAGTGCATCGCAATGCTTTTTCTCGGTCTATAAAAAGAGAGACGCTTACGCTTCCACAAATCCAGTAAAATTAGATTTCCCATAAAGCTTCTTTGCGGGCCTGTAACTTCGTCTACAAAGTAGTTAAGCTACAAAGTAGAGAGGTGTATCATAAAATAACTGCAAATAGCAATATGATTTAGTAGAGTAATATCATCCTTTTGAACGGAAGCAAAAAATGGATATTAAAGATAAAGATAAAGATACGTTTATTGATTCATTTAAGCACAAGAACATACAAGAAAATATCCCATAATATTATTATCCCGTGTGTTTGACTGTATGATTGTAACAATTTTAACCTGCATAATATGGCCTTTCTTAATGATTTTGGGTCAGAATACTACACTGTTTTGAAAAGTTTATACGTTTTTTGGACACAGTTTTTTTTAACAGTACTTTATGGAACTATCACATAATAAAGCTAATTAAGATTCGTCCTCGATTTTGTGTAACTGTATTTTTTTTAACTGTTCTGATAGTATAACGTCAGAATTTGGATATCAAATTGTTCACCAAACGCCATATATTAATGATTCACGACAAGCGTAACCAAGTTAATAGCAATGCTGTAATGGTAATAACAGAACCGTTATTTCCATGGTAATGCTCATTTCATGACTGTTATCACGAAACAGCAAAATTATCAGATTTACTACAGTACGCGAGTATAAAATAATATATTTAATTTTAATAACTCTTTAACTCTTTAACTGCCTACGAAGCTCGCGGTCCTGGGTTCAAATCCCGGTAAGGGCAGATATTTGTGTGATGAGCGCGAATATTTGTTTGTTTGTTTGTAATGTATTTAAGTATATATTTATCTATGTACGTATTTATATTGTTGTCTAGTTCCCATAGTACAAGCCTAGAGCTTAGTTTGGGACTATGTCAAATGGTGTGACTTTGTCCCCTAATATTTATTTATTTATTTAAAACCTAACCATAAACTTCATAAAAAAGTTAACATAAAGCAACACTTTTGCATCAAACAATAGGAAAAATTCGCCGAAACCAAAATCCAAAAGCCGAAACCACCGTCTCTTGCGCTCGCCAACTCGTCCGTTCCCATACTTCATTATTCACGACGGGCCGTATTGTGTCAATTTTTAATGACCCATCTCCGGCTAAGCCGAGCTCCAATTATGATTATACAAATCTGACGGGAATTTAAATGCTACCCGACTAATCTGAGGTCGGTTACTAATGAAGCCCTGAGAGTAGTGCTTAAACGGTCGTGTGAGCCGAGGAATTACGTGCTAGTCCTTTCATGTGTAGATTGTACGTTAGTATTGGGTTGGACTCTAAAACGGGTAATTTATTTGTAATTTCATGTTGAAGAGTTCTTTTTATACAAGAATGTTTACTGACTTTCATCTACACTAATAAAAGAGGAAAGATTTGATTTTTACCGATTTCAGTAGTAGTTAACGTGACGGTTGCGTAATGCTAATTACGCAGAGTCTCGTACAATACTTTATCTACACACACATATTATAAGTACTCTAAGATGGGTTCAGAAGCCGAAAGGCAAATGACCAGCATTACCTTACCTGTGGTAGTAGGTGACAGCAATGACAGCTGTAACGTAATTTTGAAATTACTTGTTCGAATATTGTAAGGTAATGAGATTCAAATTTGGAAAATTTTCCATAATTAACAGCTGTCATTGCTGTCACCTACGACCACAGGTATAGGTTGTGGCGGGCTGTTTTCCGCAACTCGACGAAATAAATGTGCGCCTATTTTGCGTGAGACGACCACAGGTAACGCTGGTCATTGCCTACGGGTTTTGAACGCATAATAGAGGACTTATGATACGGGTGTAGGTAAACATTAGAACCATTAGAATGCCACATTATCCCTGAGTAGGCATGTTTTATTTTCCTGCGCGGACGGAGTCGCGGGCAACAGCTAGTGGTTGTATAATTTCCTATCTGGTATGGAGAAGGCATACAGGCCACTGAACGGTAAAAAGGAAATCTTAGCAAATGCGATACCAATACTAACGACTAAGGCGAAACGTCTTTATTATTCTCATAGTCCCACCGTTATAAAAGACCCGTTTTGACAGCTGTCAACTTTGTACAAAATATGTGTCCGAGGGTTGTTTTTTTTTAATGGCATGGCGAAGACAAACGGCCACACAGGCCACCTGATGGTACCTGCCCATAGACATTTGCATTCTCAAGACTACTATCTCAATACTGCAATTTTAAGACCCCAAATGCGTTGCCAACCCTGAGAACTAAGATGGAATGTGTTTGAGGTTATAGTTGGTATTGAATTGACAGCTGTCACGTTGGGCCTTTTAGAATGGCAGGATTATAATTTCACCGGCTGTTTAAGCTCATATTAGAACAAAATAATGCAAACACTTCTGCATGGCGATGACTAAATTGGTATTGGCTATTCAGACGGACCCTTAACAGGGTATTCCTATTATATACTTAAATAATTGAATTGCCTGAGCAATCTATGGTCGGTTACTAATGAAGTTGCCGAAAATGGTCGTGTGTTACGCCTGATTGTAGTAGGCGATATTTTCGAGCACCTCTCTTTTCGTACACTTTGTGTCTTTTTGCACTTTATGAAGGGTGTTCCAAACATGATCAGCATATTTTAAATTAATTAACCTCTCCTCTACCTTTGACCTACTAGTGCGTCAGCCATTCTAATTAAGATTTTGAATTTAATTTTTACTGACAAAAGATTAAAAAATCAAACTTTAATGTTGCAATTAAAATCTGTCTGATATACGACAGGTTAATTAGTTATGGAAACGACTCTTAAGTTAAATGAGATTTGAATTAACATATCTTTTTATCCAGGTTTGCACTAAAACCAAAAAAAATAACGCTAATTAGACGGCAGTTGATGACCGATGAGTCAGTAATTGACTAGGCATATTTTTCTAGCTTATCCAAACTTGGCAACGTAATATGCAGATAAGAAGCTTTTAAAACATCGATTTCCCGTCCAAATTAATTAATTTAACTGTAACATCTTCAAACCACTGTAGGTATTATCTGCGAAGCAATAACGTCACCCTAGGGGTTACAGCAAGCGGTTACATCACTGAGTTGAATTGATTTAATTATAGCAGACATTCCATCAATAACCGATTAATGATTAGTTATAAATAGAATGTGAATATGCTTATGCACAATATCAACGGTCCGGTCCGGTAACCCCTTCAAGGGGTTTTGAAAGGGTTACAAAGAGTTAAACCCTTTCAAAAACCCCTTGAAGGGGTTACCGGACCGGTTCCTGGACAATATGGACATAGTATAAATGGAAAAGTAGTCTCCGGCCCTTTAGGAGTTTCTGTTACCTATTGCCACTCAGGCGCTACAGATCCACGCTGTTTTAGGTCTTAGGTGAGTACAGTTTTACGGTATTTGTTTTATGAGTACTTATGGATGTTATTCCAGAAGGCGTAGGTCAACGTATCATGGAAATAAATGATTTTGATTGGTCTAATTGTTTGAAGGTGTCATTCAACATCTGCGGTCCTTATCTACCCATTTGATTTATTCGAGAACTTGTACTCGTAATTCGTAATAGTAATCATAGACAAATAATATATGTCGAACTTGCTATAGCCCAAAAGAACACTTTCGGGACACCTAATAAAATTTACCAGTAAGTTTACGGGCGTGTCAGTTCATCGTAAGATTTAGAGGCCGTAAACGTAAGGATTTACGCTTGGGTCAATCTCTGACGTTACCTGCGGAATCACGCCGTAAAATGATTTAATGGGACATTAATGTTTTAGTGGCTAATTATACCCTTCCGAGACATAAGCTTTTAAGTTACTTTTCAGGCTGCGTTTTCAACAGGGCTGTGTGAAGCAGCTGGCGCAACGGTTAGCTGCCTCATATCTACATAAAGCCTTTTCATTTCTCTGCGGAGCTCAGGTCTGGGAGAGTTGTAAGCCACTATTTACACTATTACGCATATTGAGTTCAAAGAAATGAAAATGTTTAATTTTATGAAAAAAATTATAGTTATATATTTTAGTTATAATAATGATAAGGAAGGATAATTTCAGTATAAATGATTTTGACATTAATTTCATACATGTCATGCTTAGTAAGACAGAATGTAAGGACCTGCCTAATTCAATTTATCTACCTGACATTATTGTAATACTACATTCTAGCAAATAAATGATTTATGATTATGCTTTATGCGTCACTGAACTAGTAGCCCCACTTTAAACTGTTGGCCTCCATTTTTACTCTTGGTGATAAAAATAAAGTATTATTTGCTAAAGGTTGGGTCAGCATGTTGCAAACTATTCTTGATTTCATTTGGATAGGGAGTACTATAATGTAGAAGGTAGTTAGTTGCTTGACATATTCCGCTGTTACAAACGGATAGACTGAGAGATGAAAGGAGTCGCATCAATGAATCGTTTAGGGTTCCTTACAAAAGGTGCCAACTGTACCCTATTACTATTCCGTCCGTCCGTCTTTCTATCAGTGGGCTATATCTCAATTTTCATAGAGTATGTTTTTAATTTCTGCTATAACCTCAAATACCTAAGAATTTAAAGTGACCAGTTATTGAGCATTGTCTCTACAATGTAATACTAGATAAAAGTTTTATTATAAACGTCCTTTTCTGCAACAATATAAATACTGCGTTCCGCAAGCTATTCCTGCTAATTGGGACAATTTCGCAGTGCACGTAAAATGCATAAAGTGCAAACAACTCCTATTACAACGCGACAAGGTACATTTTTGCATGTTTTCACAGATTTCGTTGAGTTCGGACATTTTTATTGTAACTTTTTAATTAGTGGGACGCATTGTTTTCGAAAACGGTCGAATGCAACAGCTACGGATTTAAAATACGGGCAAATGAATTATGTATTTGGTAAAATACAGCAAAATAAAATCAATTTTATTGTATTGGCGGTTCGTAACTGGGTCGGATAAAATTAAATATCAGGAAATGCAGCGAGCCCTGCCTGTTATGGTTGTGTTTATCGATGTGGATGTATGTGGATAAAGAATCTGTCACTTTTTGACCATATCTGAGTGCGAGAGTGACGGGTGCTTTATCTACCGCTATAAAGGCGGGGGCTACAATATTTTTAAACCCCGGCACAAACAGAGGAGTGCTATTACTTTAAGAGGATTGTGCGGCGATGCTTAAATTGTGTAGCTGTCAAAAAAAAATCTATACAAATTTTTCCTCCGGGGGCGATAGCGTTTCTCACCCCGTAAATCAAGCCCAATTTCCACGAATTTTGAATATGTTGTAGGTATTATGAAAAACTAGGTCTGTTCGTTTCTGTTTTTTGTGTTTTAAATCTGTTTGATTGTAAGGAATATTTTCTTGAAAAGGAAAACGTACAGACCTAGTTTTTCGTAATATCTACAATATATTCAAAAATCGTATTGGGTTTTGTATCGAAATTTTTAGCTTCACAATGTGTTTTTAACTTCTCGTATTTGTAAGGTTGTCTAGAAGATATTGCTATTTAGCGATAAGACCGCCTGTTGACTTACTTTGTAACTTTCTTTTTTGTATTTACTTTCCGTGTGTTTAAAAATAATAATATTTATATTGTATTGTATGTGTATATGTGTCTATTTGTAACATTGCACATTTTCTTTCTATAAATATACCTTCATTGTAAAACTGTTATTTAGGTCTTCTGTCGATCAATTATTCATTTCCAAAGCGGTGGAAGTGGCATAACCCTCTGGGCTCCCCTCTATAACCGCCACTGCCTTGCCTCCACGGTAGCCATCACATCATTCCTGAATCACTTTGACCTTTCTATTGATCTTGAGACCTTGAACAAGCCTTGAACCCTCTTATGAGGTCCATTGTGAGGGAACGTCGTATAATAGGCGTGAATTCTATAAATCCATACAATTATAGGCACGGTTTATCTTCGTACATTTTTCTAAATCGAGGGCTAGGTTAACCGGACAAAATTTCTTAAAGTGCGTAAATCTTACGATTTTTATTCAAATTCCGGAACAAGGGTTTTTTTGCGTCAAGAAATAGTTCTGTCAAGTTGTGATCTCCGAAATTCGTTTTCCTTTACTCGTTGACCTCGGTCTCCCAAATACTCATACTCACTTATTCTAATAGAAGTTGTACATATTTAATCTGATCATGTGTAGTAAAGTTTATGTAGGGTAAGGGAAACCGAAAGTAACTTTTTCGCCCTAGTCACAATGTGAATTGAACCTAAAAAGGTACGATTTTCAGTTTCCCTTATACTATACATTATTTAACAATTTAAATTAAGGAGATCAATTACGAATTATCATGATACTGTTTAGAAATACGTAGCAAATTGGAGCCATAACTGGCCATGCTTTATTTAACAAACACTTTTTCACATTAGGTGTTACAGAGAGCCCCTCGGCTGTCCCAAACCAAAACCTAGTAAGAGCCATTGAGAAAATTTTACAGGAGAAACAAAACAAACGTTTTTATGTCCCTCTTAAAAACTATAAGCCCTAGGTAATTGATTGTTAGTGCTAAATTATGAAAATAAATGACTCTAATAGATTAGTAAAAAAAATTGAAAATAACACTGTAAATGCCAGTTTTATGAGACTTACTAGGAGATTTGTCGCTGGAAATGTCTCAAAAACCAAAATCAATAACCTAGCATAGTCTGTTACTGGGAATTTGATCTGATTAGTTGGTCGGTTCGAGCGTTTTTCTCTTATATAAAAACCTAGTACTTAAGTATGTGTGTTGTGATCATTGAAGTTTAAAATTAAGTGTGCAATATTTTAAGTAAATACTTGTTACATAATTATAATCATAAATAAATTTCACCTCAAAGTTACTCAAAAATGTATCTGATTAGATGAAAATGTTGACATTTATAGTCTTATTAAATAATTAGAGGATCTACAACTGAATCGTCATCAAGGCAATCTAAATCAAAATTTTCTAATTCTGGCTCCGTCCAGAAAAAAAAACAACACACGAGAAAAAACTTATTACAAAAAAAAACGGATTAAATAATTTAACTTCACCCTCGTAAGCTGAATGTTAAAAAAGCAAAACCCAATCTCTTTAGTAAATTTAAGTTACCCATTTTATATACAAAATTAAATTAATTAATTAATTGTATAATTAATCACAAAAAAGTGTACAAAATTTGCACAGTTCTGTGTCTAAGCTTCCAAGCAAAAACGAACACAAAATTAAGCCAAGAACCATTCGCTAATATTTTTTTTCATAATTAAATTAACCCAACAAAGCTTATACGTACACAGTTTGTTTTTTATATATACGTAGGTTACTCGTAACTAGGGAGCGGATTATTGAAATAGGTACCTACATATTTACCTGTAGCTGGCGAAACGTCGCGAAAGATCATGTAATTATGTTAGTGCGGAATAGGGTTTTATTAGTTTCTCAGTACCTTTAACCCATAGTTTAAAAAAAACAAATCACAACGCAAATCTGAGCAAGTTTTTAAATAGCCAAATAAATAATAATTTGTACCGACTCGACACCAAATAGATGGAAATAACAGCAATGAAAAATAATAAAATTTAATATAAAGTCCGCATCCTGCAACTACTACCAACAACACCCGCCACGAAACTACCTATGTAAATATATACCTATCCTTTCTCTACTTACCTATACTATAAGTACTATAACACAAGAACAAGTTTAAACACACATAATAGGTATGAAGCAGGTATCTGTATCTATTTTATCGTGCATACAAACAAACAACATAAAACAAAGTAAAGCCCATAGGTACCCACATTCATTAGATGCTTATTAGTGTCCAGAAGAAAACTGCAATATAAATAGGAGAGCGTAACAATTGTTAACGCATTAATAGTATCTAACTACCTAAAACAACGCAATTTTTATTTCAAATTTTAATTCAGAGAAAAAATTTAATAATAAACAATAAGTTAGTACATATCTTGATAAAGCGGCTGCAAGAATAAGTTTGCTCCTATAACTATTTCGACCAATGATATAATATAGTAAAAAAAGGTGGACACGCACTTCGATAGTGGCACCCTAAAACCAAGCCAATTGGTACACCTTTACTTAGTCTTGCGCCGTCAACGGAACCGTGAACTAGTCTGCAGACCAACATACACTCGTCTCTGTTTCGGTCCCGGAAATTAGCATACCATCCTGCTTTCACTTGTCATTTATGAATTAGTGTGTAATTGCAATATTTACTGATTATGTGTGCGTAAGCCGGGCCATTTTTACACGCGGAATACCGTATAGGTAACATATCTACCTCTTTTTATATTATACTTATCATTGATTTCGACTCATTTTGGTAGAGTTTTAACAAACAAAAACACATCGTTCAGCGCCAGAGCAAACTTAGTGACGGTTCGGCGCGCGTTGACGACCCTTCTCCCCAAGCAACGCCGCGCACCTCACCACTCGCCCCGCAGCACTCCTTATGCATCGACTTGCTAGATTTTGTATAGGAATAAATTACAAATTCAACAATACTGAATAGTTCGTTTCGTAAATCTAAAACCTAGTATGAGTAATTCATCAATCAAATTAACCTATCGAGTGCTATTTAACAAAATACAAAAACCTAGTAAGTGCAAATTCCAAAATCAAAAACCTAGTATAAGCCGTCCGTTTCATAAATCAAAAACCTAGTGTGAATAATTTCCCAATTCAAAAACCTAGTTCGCGCTTTTTAACAAATACAAAAACCTAGTAAGTGCAAATTCCAAAATCAAAAACCTAGTATAAGCCGCAGTTACTAATTGTTTGGATTTGGATATGTAACTTGCTAGGATTTTGATTGTGGTATCGACGAGTAGCAGATGGAGTTGCTAGGTTTAGGGGGTCTCATATCTTCGAAACTAAGCGCGATAGAATTATGGGTGTTTTTGCATTACACGCAGCACTAAATTTAAAGATGTGTGGTGTAAAAAAACGAATTTTGAGAAATTTGGCTCTTGCTAGGTTTTGGTTTGGGACAGCCGCCCTGTGTAGAGCCTGCATGACGGTGGAGGAAACGGCAGCCCACGTCATCATGGAATGTCTTGGGAAGGCAACATACCGGGCACGTCACCTCGGAACACTGAGGTCGCTACCAGAGGCCGTCGGCAACATCAAGGGTCTGCTAGGCTTCCTGGTGGAACTGGATTGGCAGGAGTAGTGCCACCATCCCCTCAGGCAAAATAGGGCAGATCGTCGAGTTGCGGAAAAGAGCCCGCCACTACCCATAACCTATAACCTATACGTCCTATTTTAGGATTTATACATACTCACATTTCAAAATAAAGTATAAAACATCCTCCCGCTGCACTATTTTCATTATACTTCGTTCCTAAAAAGGTGAAATGTTTAAAATGTTTAAAGAGCATAACAATTATAAATCAACAATGCGGCACAATGGCCCGACGTTACTCCCGCACTTGCCAAGTTAAATAATGTTAAACGTTGTGCTGCAGATTTTCCTGTTTACCTTTTCACAACAGACGCAAAAAACAAGTGAAACAAAAAAAGGTTAAAAACCGCGAGTGTAGTTGTAAAATACGTATGTTGACAGCAGCACCAGTGCTATAATTTTATGAAAAAGTATTTGTTACGTCGGCCTAATTCGCAAACCTCGTAATTCAATCTGACCAAATTTTACAGGAGGCACAAAAAACTTCATTACCAAAAATTTTGCATGAAGACTTGCTTAGTATTTTTTTAACATAATGTTAAGTTAAATTTAGCCGTCAGATTGTGTAAACCTATTTTATTTTAAACAGAAAATACTTATTTTACCCGAGATAAAGTCTCGACCAAAGTCACAGAAAGATTGAATAATTTGCGTAGAAAACCACGTAACTAATCTTGATGCGTAAAGATCCACGCGAAGCAAACCTCGTACGTCCACGGCACGCAACCAAACGACATTTATTTTCAATAGTCTAATATGTTTAAATATGATAAATATCAATCAAGAATACACAATCAGTAAAATCGTAAACCTTATTACACATATCTGTTATTCAGCGCCCGTTTTCTTCCTAAATATTTACGCAAAACTGACGTGAAGTCACAACACCATCGTATACTGTACTGAAAGGGAGTGGAAATACGAGGTATTTCTATTATAAAATGGCGGTCGGGAGATGCGAGGTTTTCTATTTTGCTTTCTAAACGTAAACGGTTTATTTTTTGTATTTAAGAGTTTTGCCGTTAGATGCGTTCAGAATAGTACTATCTAAAAGTGTCAAAACATGATTTTCAAAAAAAAATGAGTTACGAGGTATGCGATTTAGGCCGACGTTATCTCCAATACGAAATTTAACTCAGACATACGAAAACCCCAACAACGGGTCTAGTTTTTAATGGAAATCAGGACAAGACACTGATGTAATGACACAACTTAAACACACCTTTGAATTTGACCAAGTCATTACCCCTTCACTGCAAAGAACTATAACTTGCCCCAAACCTATTAGGGCAAGGGGCAATTATCAGTAATGAGGCGATTAAGTCAAATTGTGTAGCGAGGACGTCGCTAACGCCAGTTTTATGCGTGTTTCGTACCTGGACGATATTCTCTACTGTTGGGGCAAGATATAGTTTGGGGGAAAGTAGTAGTTTCGTAGTCCGGACTAGTTGGTTTGTTAATGAGAATGTTCGACTAATTTCTTGGAGCAGTCGAATAAAGGTATGGGTACCTACTTGGTAATTGGTTGTTATTTTTACACGGTAGTAAATGTCGTTTTTTTTTTCAGGATGAAGAAAGCTTTTGAGCTAAGGGGTCTCATGCATGAACATACTACATACATACATTTGTCAACACTGCTATAAGCAAAAGGAAACGAAGAATAATTGAGGGTTTGAAGAATTGTATTACGACCGACACTTACCTGCTAATAAGAAAAAGTAAATATTGTAAAAAGCTATTTTATTTCATTTGTTTGTGATTCATACAAAATTGACCATCGTGGAGATCCTTGGCAGTGGATGTCTTTCGGCAGATAAGGGCATCTTTCGGCGTGATTCAAGCCAAAAAAAAAGACAAATAATACATATCATGAAGAAATAAGAAATGTACTAAATAGCGATGCGCGACTTTGAATGAATATAAATCGATTAATCGAATATTTACATCATTCGAATCACTCCGCGATCATTTGATCATCCATTACATTTTAGGTTCTAGTAATTCCGAGAATCGTGCACGACAAGAACCGCTGGACATTAATTACTAATTAGTAGTCAATATTAGATTATTAAGATTAGTATAGTACTAATTTGTTACTTGATTATTTCATGTTAATAATCTTCGATTATTCAACTAGTCTAATCATTCACTAGTACTAAATTAACGGGAGCTTATCGTACGAAGATAGATTCCATGACTCAAAAGCATGATCAAGAAATTATTTAAATGTATTCATTGTTTCTAACACCGATGAAATACTCCTACTACATAATATTTCCCTCACACATTTACCTAAGAACGTCTACATAATATCTTAAACGTAAAATCGCTAGCGTTCAGTACAATCAAGTTCACTAATTATTCTCCTGCACAAAGCCAAAATAACTACACAAGTTAGCGTTGCAGCGAACAGAAGCGGCAATTTCCTAACTGTGGACTATAGATTCTAATTAAAAATTAATTAACAGACATAACTGAGCAACTGCCTCAAGCTGAAGTTATTGGGTTTTAGGTATTTACTTATTGGGGTACTGGATAATTAAATTTCTATCAAATGCCCCTTGATAGAAATAGGTAGACATTGTTTTTATATCGGTAGTGTTTGTTTGTTTGTAATGTCTTGGATATTCAAATGATAGTTTTACTTTTATACCTTATTCAAAATTCAAATTCAAAATGTCTTTATTTGCTTAAAATGTGGTACAAAGGATGGTAGTAAGTTGCATAATCATAAACGCGCACATTTTACCAGCAGCTGGCATGCAAAATATAAAACGAAGTAATAATTAATAAATATATCCGTGTCAACACTATTATTTTAAACAGTTCAATGTAACAATAGGTACCTACTTTCAATGGACTAAAATACAAGAAACACAGTAAGAGCTATTTCACATCATCAATATATATTTTAAACCTAATAAACAGTCAGTCTACAAAATGATTGAAGTATTCGTCAATACAATAAAAACATTGTTCTATTAACCATTTTTTAAGCTTGCTTTTAAATAAATTAATTGGCAATTGTTTAATATCATCGGTTAAGCGATTATAAATGCTGATTGACATGCAATAGGCACTTTTCCCATACAGTTTCGTTTTTTTAGCAGGAATAACGAGACGATTTGGGTATCTAGTATTAAACTTACATATGTCCTTATTTCTTTTATATAGCTCTGGATGTAATTTAACAAATAGACAAACTTCGTATATATACATACTGGGCACGGTTAAAAGCTTCATCTGTTTAAATAAGGGTCTACATGATGTCAAAACATCAACGTTACATAAAGCTCGGATGCACTGTTTTTGCGCTATTAGGGCTCGCTTTGCGTGACAAGAATTGCCCCATAGAAGGATACCGCACCTCAGTAGGGAGCAGACATATCCATGATAGGCCTGTATAGCTGACTCTTTGGTGCTAATCTTTGTTAGTCTCCACAATGCGTAGGCAAAGGAATTTACTTTGCTGCAAAGGCCATTGACGTGCTCATTCCAAGTAAGCTTATCATCTAAGTGTATACCTAAGAATTTTGTATGACAGGATTCTGTCACAGCCTGATCTGAAAAAGTTACGACAAGAGACTGTTTGTTAGCATTCCTATTCACAAACTGTATAAATGTCGTCTTTTTTATATTAATATTTAGATTATTGTTATGTAACCAAGTTATAATATTACCTATCATATCATTAATATCGTTGTTATAAGTTTTAGCGTCATAACACGGTATAACAACAGATAGATCATCCGCAAAAAGAGTGCAGTCAAATTTTGTTACATTCGGTAAGTCGTTAATGTAGAGTAAAAATAAAAGTGGACCCAGGATACTCCCCTGCGGCACTCCAACCTTATTGAGTTTAGTTTTAGATTTATGAGCCGACATCGTGTTGGCTGAGTCAATTTGGGTTATTTCCACAAACTGAGTTCTTCCATTCAAATAATCCCTAAGCCACTCATTGACTATTCCTCTTATGCCGTACATATCACATTTGGCTAGGAGTGTTTCATGGCAAACAAAATCAAAGGCTCGACTCATGTCGAAGAATATTGCTGATACTGGCAAGCTCTTGTTCATGTAGTCTAGAATTTTATTTGACAAATTTAAAGCAGCTAATGATGTTGATTTATTTTTTTGAAATCCAAACTGTTCAGGCCTGATTATTCTAAATCTATCAAGAAATGACGTTAGACGTCGATGAAACGCCTTTTCAAAGACCTTGGAGATAACCGGAACGAGGGATATTGGTCTATAGTTATCAACACAATCTTTATTTCCTTTTTTATAGAGTGGTTTAACTAAGGAAAGTTTTAAGGGTTCTGGAAAGACACCGCTTGTAAAAGATATATTAACCAGGTAGCTCAAGACCGCAGCAATTTCATATTTACACTCCTTTATTATTTTGGTTTGGACCTCGTCATAACCAGTCGAGTTTGTCGAATTAAGGGTATTGATTATTTTACATATTTCGTTTCCATCTGTCGGAAACAAGTACAAATTGGCTGTATTTGCTTTAACTAGTGAAATGTCAGGCTTACGTTTACTACCAGAATTTGAATTTGTCAAGTTTATATAAAAGTCATTAAATGTATTTGCAATGTCAGAAGGATTCAATATTAGGTCATCATCAATAATTAATTTATCTACATTTGCATTAAGTGAGTTGCTTTTTGTTACCTTTTTTATTATATCCCATGTTGCCTTACATACATTTTTGGAACGGGTTAAATGTTTAACGTTTGTAAGTTTGTGGGCTTGGTTGATACAACGCTTGAGAATCTTAGAATAGTTATTATAGTTATTCTTATTTTGCACATGACTAACTAAGTTTTCCGATTTTCTGTAATAACGAAACCGTAAGCGTCTTTTTGTAACTACAGATTTTTTAATCCCTCGGGTAAACCACACATTAGATTTGGACTTAATTGTAATCTTTATTTTGATGACCGGAAAGCACAGCTTATAAAAAAGAATGAATGTTTCATAAAATATATTAAATGCCATATATGCGTCTTTTTCCTTATATACGTCGGACCACGATAAGCTCCTAAGGCAGACGCAGAATTTAGCAACGTTCACTGGACTGTAATCTCTTTTATAACGATAAAAATGTAAAAACTGCTTTTCCAAACCACTAACATCAAATCTTAGACATTGAGCAGTTTCGTGATCAGACAAACCTAACTTCAGAATGTCACTGCGAGCATCGGGAATATTTGACAGTATTTGATCTAGACACGAGTCTTTACGCGTGGGATTGAGTATGTGCAACCTAAAATGATTATTTAATGCGATTCTTGTAAGTTCCCTTGAGTTCACTGAGGCCTTGAGTAAGTCTATATTAAAGTCCCCGACTATAACCACTTTAAATTTTATTTTATGTTTAAGTTTGGTTACGATTAGTTCCAGTTTCCGAAGAAAAATTGCAGAGAAAGCTGTTGGTGTTCTATAGATACAAATTACAATACATTTTATGGACGGTATTTCAACACCACAACACTCAAAAACGTAATCTTCACAAAATTCGTTCAAAAATGACAATGCCAATGTTTGTATGTGGTTTTTGCTAAATATGCAAACTCCACCTCTTCTTTGATGTGCTCTAGAATACGATGCTGCCAGTCGATAACCGGATATGCGCATATTACCTTCGTTACCCGATTTCACGAATGTTTCGGAGAAACATAACACATCGAAATGCTTATTGTCTTCCGCCAATTCGTTAAAAGTCAATTCCAGTAGGTCCCTCTTGCTCACTAGACCTGCTATATTTTGGTGAAATATGTTTAAAATGTTACAGTTAGGAACGAAAAAAGCTACTTTTTTTTTGTTGCGTCTCCTTACTTTTTATAAGATAATCAGTGATAGGTTTTTGTACTAGTGATTTTTTAGTATCGGTGGTCAAATTGTGGGAAATTTTTTCGAAGTAGTAGGGTATAGTCCCTCTACGAACGCATTCCCTATCGAACGACTTATGAGCCCTACTTGTAAAACCTTCTAAATTGTGCGTTATTTTAGGCTTTAATTTATTGTAACTTAAGTATTTATTGGCATAGTCACGAGAATCGACTAGGAAATTAATTTTTGAACATAATTTGCTTAAAAAAATCTTGTCAGAATAATCCAGATCTCCTAAATCTAAGAATACACAATTGTCAAAGTTATTACATAATAATTTTACCGTGTAGTTCAGCTTGTTTTCGTTCAAGTGCAAACTGGTTTTAACACCAGTTACAATAATAAAAGCTTCAGAGCGCGCCTTTATAAAAACGCTAAGTTCCGCAAGCAATTTCATTGGATTACTATCATTTTCGCCTATATTTATAATAATTACACTCCTTAAGCTGGTATTTAATAAACTTAACTTAGTGCAATGATTAGATCATTAATGTATTACTAAAACACTTATGGCAAATTATTATTTTATAACATCGCTTTATAACTAGTTTCATGGAAATTTCATTTAACAAACATATTTTTCCGTAAATAATTTAGCAAATAGTTTTGTGTATTAATGTTTTGAACGTATAATTATGGTTTTTGTATTTTTTAGTATACCAAAGGATCCAGTTGGCAACTGCATATTAAAAAAATACACATTAGTAATTAGGGAAAAGTGTTACCTATTCGATAAAACTATTGATTTACAAACCAAAGTGTTTTTTAAGTATATTTAAGTAATTGCTAATCAATTAATGTATATTATTTTTGTTTAATTTCTGTTCCCCGTTTGATCTAAGACTAAATCGACCGAGCCCCGCTCCGCGGAGCTCCTTTTTTGTGTTCTTAAGGACAAACGGTAACTAACGAACCTACCTAATTTAATTTACGATCTTAGCTTGAATACTTTGTGCTATGAAGTACTACCCCCATGGCCCCCTTTATGGTGGGCTTCGTCCCCCAAACCCCATACACCCTGTGTTCTGCATTTAAGTAATGAACGATAGGGTTGCAATGTTTTTAAAGTACAATGCAATAATGTGAACCTTTTTAAATTATGCGTTGCGTAACTGAATAATATGAATAATAAACAACTTGTTTATCGAGTGAAATTATTTGAACATTGAAATTACTTTTGGTAAAAAGTCAGGGTATCGTTATCATTATAATTATTTAACAAATTATTTAGGAAAGTAAAGAGGCATTTGAAAATAAACACCGTTTTATAATAAGTTTTTAACTCGTCGACTTTGACAACGCCGCCGTGCCAATGACATTTCAAAGAATTTTCCATCGACAAAATAGTAATTTAATATTCAAGAACTCTTTCGATAACGCTGCAAAAGTATTAAAAGTCCAATTATTTCTGATTTTGAAACCCAATTAAAATCTTTTCGTACCCAATATAACACAATTTTACGACGACCTTTACTCTCTCAACAATTTGCCAAAGATTGGTTCGTAAGTATCGCGATATTTTCTCTAAAATTGGGCGAAATATGGAATGATAAAATCCCATTTCTAAGGGAGGTTATACACGTATGGTAATGAACTGCTGCGTTTTATTTTTAGTTCTTAAGTGGTAAAGGTCAATTATAAGTAATTATTCTGTTCGCTTCGCTTTTGTTTATGTGAGTATTGTTAAACACACGTACCAGAATTTATACATAACAACCTATTGTGAAAAACTACCTAATTGCTGGTTTAGTAACGATTTCACCAAACGATGTTAAATTTAACCAATGTTAAACGACTGTTAATAAATACATTTTGACGGCTGTTAACGCTATAATCGTCTGTTAAGTGGTTAACATCGTATGGTGAAATTGTTACTAAAGCTACATCGAAATCCGTTGCGTGGTTGAGAAGGAATTAGCGGATATACAAACGAACAGACGCGGAATTCGACTTTTTTTATACTATGTACCTAGAGATTATCTGTAAAAAAGAGAGCGACGTACTGAGTCTTCCGAGAACCCTTTGGAACACGATCGACTGTTTATTTCTTTGTTTCTGTTTCGTTTTCTTTTTCTCTTTGTAAGCATTAGCCGAAATTTTAGTCTTTGTACCGATCGGTATCTAAACTTGTTTAAAAAAATAATTACCTACTGATACTGTAACATTAGAATAGAATAGAAAAGAATAGAATATAATAGAATAGAAAAGAGTACAGTAGAGAAGAGTAGAGTAGAGTAGAGTAGAATATAATAGAATAGAATAGAATCATTTATTCGGCTACCTTATAATTAAAACAAAAAACACATTTGAGAAAACAAAAAAAAGTAACCTATTTATAACCTATTAATTAAGATAAAATATCCGAAATGGTGCGCCAGCTCAGCGTGATGCTGTACATTACGAGTATATTAAGCAAAAAACAACCTAAATGAAATTTATAATTAAATGAAGTTGTTACCTACTTACGTGTGTTTTATTGACAAAAAAAAATTCGCTGTGATAATTAATGTACCGTCAAGAAACCGATCGATAAGGAATTGCTTAGAAAAAATCGAATATGATACTGTGCATATCAAACAATTACATCAGTGGTTAAATTGAAAACGTCAAATACCCTACCTCATCGCAATCGCACGGTCTGTCAACACAAGGCGCGAACAGATCTAAATAACGCAGCGTTTGATCCGCCGTGTGTACCCAGCCCACACCCACTTGAAACATTCTCGGCAGGCCCTGACGGCTGGAACTCCAATAAACTCTGATTAAAACTTAATCAACCGTTAAACCCGGCTTACACTGCGTTTTTGCTAATAAGCCGGGATTTTTGAGTGTGTACCCTGCTTTAAGTGAATTACATAGATTGCTCATATTGTTTTGTTAGGCGCTTCATTTACTTTATTAATTGAACTGTATTATAAGTATTGGAGATGATTTTAAAAATACTTTTGTTGTAGCTTAAAAAACTAATTAGAGACCGGCAAGTTTGGCTACATCTTGGGCAGATAGTCTATTTATAGGGCCCGGATTATGGTGGCGTTTATCGTTGTGGACAAACGTGAATAAAGCATCCGTGACTCGCGCACTTATATACCGGTCAAAAAGTGACACACAATTTATCCGCGTCTATATTGACTGACATAATTATTTTTAGTCATAATGTGCTTCAGGTCATAATCATCGCAAGTCATAACGTGTTTTTTAAAGAAACTGTTACTTTTTCAGGATTTTTATAAATCAAACCTAACCTAACTTAGCCTTGTCTACACGTTAGATATTGCAGAACTTCTGAAAAGTTTACAGTTTCAGCGATATAAAAAATTATGTCAACAATTACATTATGACCAATAAAATTATGGGAAACAATTGGCTCCCAATTTAGCCACGTTTATTCAGATCGATAAACACGACCTTCATAGGCCCGCAGGTTTACATAGCCAGTAAAAAGATTTTTTTTTATAAAAATTACTAAAAGTTGAGTTATTTGCAGTGCTTTTTAGCAACAGTCCTCCAGTAACCTTTTGGAAAGCACCCGGAGGGCCTAACTTTGGCACGACAGTGACGGATGCTATATCCACATTCTGTCACGCGATAACGCAATCATACTAGGCCCGCCCAAAAGGTGCCCATGCGGCATCTATAAAAAAAAAAATCTTTAGACAATAGATATTAAGATAACACAATCTCTTTGTCGTATACAGTCGTTAAAAATACGGTATTAGTATCATCTCGGCTCGCTTCACGACTCAAAGGATGGCCGAGGGTTAATGATGCGAGAGACCCAATAGAGTCCGCCCGTTATTGCATACTCGTGTCATACCGGGGGTTTTCTTGAGTGGAACTTAAACAGTACATACTACAGAGATGTTGGATAGCGTTTTTGTTAGTTATGGTTATTTTACGCTCAGTAAATATCTGTATTATTTAATAATTATGTAAAACTACACAGACGAAAATTATTTCCTACTACACACAATGTAGCGAAAAACATTTAAAGTAGGTAACTTGAAAAACAGTAAAAGACAACACGTTTACGTTTTCTGATTGATCATAACTATTTAATTCATTTACAATTATGTACGACGCTATACACATTTTATTTATTTGGTTATTAAATCTTTATTGCACAAAATAATACACTTAATATGCAAAAGGCGAACTTAATGCTGTAAGGCATTCTCTACCAGTTAACCTATGGGCAAAGCAGAGAATGTAGTGGCGGTGCAACAAAGGGTCAAACTATAAATAATATTCATTTTATTTAAAATTACTGTTAAACGATTAAACCATTTTTGGAGCAGTGACAATTACCGCTTCGAACGTTAGGCTCATATTATACAGGGTGGTACTCGATAAACTGTACATATTGAAAGGGATGAAATTTTAGGTTAATTTATAGGTAAAACAATTTTTTTCTGAAATTTTTAGGCACTGTTTTTTTTTACACATTGTCAAACTTTTTAATAAAGTTTGGGTAGTACACTTACTTGTGACGGTGTAACTTTTGATCTAGTTGCCCAAAAAAGATAAAACAAAATGCATTTTACAATTTTTTTAACGATTTTAGCTCTAATATTAAACGATGAATAAATATAAGCAAAAACAAAATAGTGAAATATCCACAAAATCTCTTCAAAGTTCGTGCTAGGAAATTTTTAGTACTAAATACAGACACGGGGCGCTGTTCCAATCGCCATACACATTTCCTCGATGACAACGATACGTAAACGATACTTACTCTACAGAAAGTAAAAGTTTGTGCTCGAGTTACTGTACAGAACAGTAACGAGTGCTACGATTGTAGCTCGTAGGCATACGCGCTGTAGCGCTTCACAGCTACGAAAATCTACTTTGAAAAGGATCTGAGGGCTCAGACAAGATGCACTACGCTAACTAACGTTTCTATTCGATTCGTTTTTGAACCAATCGCGTCACTGGAAGATGACGTGATACGAAAAGTCACGTGGTCTACCAGTGACGCGATTGGTTTAAAAACGAATCGAATAGAAACGTTAGTTAGCGTAGTGCATCTTGTCTGAGCCCTCTGGTGTTCTTGATAATAATAATAATTCTTCTCAGCAATTAATTTTTAATACTTGTAAGTAAATCGAATTAAGTTGAAACATTATTTTGTAAGATAAACAGTTAATGGGAATAAAGTTTATAGTTCATTGTTATTCGGAATACAATGGAACGCATGCCGTATTTGACTTTGCTAATTAGTTGGTAGGATTGCCTACCAAATTGTACAACTCGTAACACTTAAATTTTCTTTGGATTTTATTAATGGTTTTTTATGCCCGCAAAATGGTTCAATCATTTTCTGCTTCAGCTGGATAATGTTAGTTTGTGTTCGCATTGTAACGAAAGTACATTGATATAAAATATGTACCTAATCCTGCTGTAAGTTATTTAAATAGTCACAAATTCAGTGTATATCCGGATCGCTACCATCATATTATTCTTTAACCTATATCACCAAGAAGCAGTGTTCACATCGTTGTGTTCCGGTGTGGGGATAAGACAACCGTATTGCTTATGACGTGTTATAGTATTGTTTTTAACTCGTCCGCCATTACTGTCAAGTAAATAAGAGCTATCAAAACGTTGACAATTCGATAACATGTCAAAGACGATAATGGTTTTTTTAGTAGAATAGAGGCCCGACCTCTAACTATTATTTGCGGTAAAGACCATACCTTATTTAATCTGTTATCGGATTGTCAACGTTTTGATAGCTCTTATTTACTTGACAGTAATGGCGGCTGAGTTGAAAACAATACCATTACAGGTCAAAGACGATATGGTTTTACCGCCTAGAATAAAGGACCTGATTAAATAACAACGGCCCCTAAGGCTAAAATTTAAATTTTAACAAGAAAACGTACATAAAAAAATACGAATAAAACAGGTTAGAGCGTAATCTCCATGAAGTTTGTATGAAACAGTACCTCCCCTTAGGGCTCGTTTACGGAGACGCGGAGCGTCACGCGTGTGGCTTGGTGTCACGCGGCGCGTCGGGCGTTTTTTCCGTTTACAGAGAGGCGGCGCGTGCAGCGGCCCGCGTCATCACACGCGAACACAAACATATGGCAATGCACGGTGTTTATGAAGATGCGGGGCGTAATGCGGCGCGTGGTGCGGGGCGTAGAGAGTAGCGGTGCCCACCGCTGCATCCGCGGCGGACTCTCGAGCGTGTAGCGGAGGGAACAAGACTGTCAGAAGGTTCCGCCGAGGGCACCGCTGCGGGCGCCGCTGCGGGCGCAGTGGCGGGAACCGCCGTTATTGAAGCGTGCGACGCTGCGTGCAACACGGCAATGCCATCCGCAGGCTCCGCCGCAAGTAACGCTGTATTTGAAGCAAACGCGTGTAGAACCGCTTCTCCGTAAACACTTTTATACAACGCCATATGTTTGAATTTAGTGCAGACCGCGCCGCCCAACGCTACGCGCGACGCCCCGCGTCTCCGTAAACAAGTCCTTAAGCTTGTTTTCGTGAGCGATACCCGATCGTGCCGCCCCGCTGCGCTAAGAGCCTTAATTGCGCTAATAACCCGTTATTAATTGTTATTCGTTCTCAAACAACATATTAAGCATTTCACTCACGACCGTTTTAGGGTTCTGTACCTAAAGGATGCCAACGGGACCCTGTTAGGCTATTACTAAGCCTCCGCTGTCCGTTCGTCTGTCTGGCAACTGGCTGTATATATGAAACTAAATAGATACACAGTTGAAATATAATTATAATAAAGCATATTAGAGACCTCATACAAGAATGGTACGTAACCTATCAATCTGAATCGAGCATAGAAGCATTCCATCTTAGTTCTCAAGGTTGGCAACGCATTTCTAGTCTTAGGATTGCAGTCTTGAGACTGTATAGTACCCCAACGAAAATGGTAAGCACTTTAGTGCGTTGTGATAGTAAACTTCAAACAGAACATCAAATGACAAACATGACAATGACAACGAAATTCACAATGACAAGGTTCTAAGTATGTTCAACATTTTTTTTGGGTGACTGTATATGTCTATAGGTTTTAGATCCCACTTACCATCTGGTGGCTTGAGGGCTCGTTTATCTTCTCCTTACCACAAAAAAGTAGGGTAATCATTTTTGGGTGCATATAGGTACGTATTAGGGAGTGCAATCTTGCAGTAAAATCTTCAATCTCGGTATTTGCAAGATGCGAGATCTCGTACATCTACGAATCCTTTTAAATTATTATAAGTATTCTATTGAAACTTGGTAAAGGTATTATTCTAGGGGCGAAATAATGAAATAATATAATAATTACAAAAATACTAAACCATTTATTAAAAAAAAAACGAATTATTGCGAATGAAAATAATTTGACATATTGTGCTTTTTTGCACGGCTCTCATCTGGGGAACAAGATACAACCGACGAACTAGTTGAGGGTAGCGATGGTGCCACTGCCTTAGAATTCATACGTACATGTAAACCTTTAGGAAAACGAGCCGATGTTTTCAGAATAGACTCACATAATTTGCATTGAGCAGTCACTCCATCCTCTGCCTTTAAAAAGTACTTCCATACTTCCAACGGACTATTAAACTCTTTATAAATTACATTTGTTGTCATGATGGCACTATTTCACTTATTCTTAAACCAATTACGACTTGAAACTATCTTTTTACTATTAAAAATCGCGCTCTCGAATAGTCATGGAATGTGTTGCTGTGCAATCTTGCAAATCTTGCGAGATCGCGCGCGATTTTTGGTGCAAGATTAATCTTGCAAAATTGCTGCAAGATCTCGGTATTTCGAGATCTGGGAATACCGAGATTGCACTCCCTAGTATGTATGTACAGTCGGTCTTTTAAATAGTTGCACACTTTAGTACCTACCCTGTCGCTTTAAAGCCTTTGACAGATTAGTGCACAAGTTCAAATACGGCGCCAAAGTGACGAAGCACTAAAGTGTGCAGCTTTTATAACGTCGACCGTATACATCGCTGTTTCTTTGTCATCTTTGTAACCTCCACTTAGTTTATCGTTGCCTAGTACTCATAGTTCAGTCATCAGTAATATATAGCGACATGTCAATTAATTTCCGCCTATCATCTTTGGAGTACAGTCAAGGACTTTGTTATGCCACTATGGAACCCTGTCGCATAACGTTAATCATTCATTTAAGCGTAATTTCTGTCATATGGTTTGACGCTGTCATTATGACAGGGTTCTATAGTGGCATAACAATTAAAGTCCTTGACCGTACAGACGTGATGTGACTGATTTAATGACGCTACATTTTGAATGGTGTTCATGATACTGATCTTATTAGCTATATTAACTTTATTGACAAGAAAAAGATCACAAGATATCCGAAAATATTTAGCATACCCTTCACTCCTTAGGATGTGTCGTAGATATAGTTTCTTAGACATAGACCATATGTAAATGTAAATGCTGTGTACAATCATTATTGTGTTGTTACCATTTAAGTGAAGATTATACAGGGTGGAAAGTTGAGATGGGGCATTAAGGGCAGCTACCAGATCCCTTGCTGCCACGCGAAAATGATCTTAGGAGACCTTTCCCAACTTTTTGAGTGATGACAATCGACATTCATTCGAGAAAATCGTCAGAATTGAGTAATTTTTTTTTAATGCCAGTCGAGCCCATTCCCATAAAGGATTAAAACACTCTTTGAGACCAACTGAGGTTAGAGTACTAGAACGCCCACAAATCAAAGAAAACTTTTTCCATACATTTATAGGGTAATAACACTAATAACAGAGAAGAAAGGTCCTTCGCATGTGGTTTTTTTACGCGTATCGGTCCTTTATACTTAAAGAACAAAAATTGAAATAAAACATCAGATGTCGTCACTGTTCTAAATTCAAAATTTAAATTTTCTTCGTACATTATTTTTTAATTATTTAGCTTTTTCAACCATGATGGCCAGCTTTATCTATGTAGCAAAAAGTTTGTATCGTATTTAGTGGCTTTTTTATTTGTAAGAATACCGATTTTTCTCATTTTTAATGTCCTAATGGAAGTTGTCCCCATAAAAATTAATGATCTTTAAGCTTAAGAAAATTCCACTTTGCCTTTACCCTACTAAAATGTATGGAAAAAGTTTTCTTTGATTTGTGGGTGTTCCAGTACTCTAACCTCAGTTGGTGTCAAAGAGTGTTTTAATCCTTTATAGGAATAGGCTCGATAGGCATTCAAAAAAAAAATTACTCAATTCTGACGATTTTCTCGCTGACTGTACATTTTATCAAAAATCTATGAATGTCGATTGTCATCACTCAAAAAGTTGGGAAAGGTCTCCTAAGATCATTTTCGCGTGGCAGCAAGGGATCTGGTAGCTGCCCTTAATGCCCCATCTCAACTTTCCACCCTGTATAACCTTAATTTTAAATGCTTGGTGTTCAACTTGTTATTATACCTAATAAATAAAACAAAATAAAATAAAATAAAATATGGTATCCAATATTGGGCGAAAAAATATCTGACACGCTCTATATATACCTCTAGTAATAAAGACGTGTCAGATATTTTTCGCCCAATGTTGGATAATATATTATTGCTGTACAATCCTGGAGCTTAGTTTGACTAGGTGAACTCACATGCGACTGTTCTTTAACGTTGATTATGTTTAATGGACTGAGAATATTTTATTTATCTCTAAATCCCCTTGTTTCAACTGTTTAAAAAAGGAAGCCAAGTTAGAGACAAAGCCAAGCGGACCGCATTATACAAGTTGCAGCAGGTAGGAACCGACTGATAACAAGCTGCCACTTTCGACAGAGGAGACAACCCTACAGTGGTTCATGCAGACATAATGCTATTTTAGGGTTCCGTACCAAACCCTGAAAAAGGAACTCTTATCAGATGACTTTGTTGCCCGTCTGTTAGTTTGTCGGTCAAGTTTTACCTAAGTTACACGGATATCGTTACTACGGTGTAAATGTGAACACCAGCTTCGAAATATTAGGTAAGGATTATCAACAATACTTTTTAAAATGTAAAGTTTTGGTATTCCAGTGAATTTAGAAAATGGTATTTTAAAATTCTCGTATTTCAGCTCTGATCGAACGACTCACTCTAAATCACCGCGCTACTCATTAACAGGGATGCCTGGTTAATGAATATTAATTACTATTTAATATTTTATACAAAACACCTTGTACCCTTCAAAGTTATCCCTATCGTTTTAACTTTTACAATTTAAATAAACATTACAACATAATAGCTGCTCTGATGTAGTTATTTCTATATACATCGCACCCTAGATGGCGGGCCGCTGATTTAACCGCGTGTGCGAGGTTGTTGTCTATTATGACAACAAGCAGCCTGCAAACTGTTCCCGACTATTGCGGCAGCTGTAAACTAATCTATCTCGTTATGTATTTTTTTAGACATCACTTGTATTATTCTTTTCAACAGCTCTCTTTCCAATTCGCCCACAGAGTATTAACCAGCAAAATTTAAGTTTCCTTTTGCGCCAGTGGCTATCGTTTTGGCCGAGCTGCATTGTCGATAAACCGGCTGTGACTGAATTTAAATTACACGCATAATCGTGTTAAACTAAAAAAAATTACCCAAAACAAATAGCTTAGGTATAAAATGTGTTAATTAAACGATAAAAAGCAGTAAAATTAGACGTAGATTAGGTTAAATGGCTACATTACATTCGGTTCTGCTGAAGTTATTTCTCCAGCGCTTCCTAGATGGCGCGCCGCTGATTATATAAACGCGTGTGCTAGGTTGTTCTTGTTGTCTATTATGACAACAAGCAGCCTGCAAACTATTCCCGACTATGGTGGCAGCTGTAAACTACTCTACTTTGTTGTGGAGCAATTCTTTTGGACATCAGGTGTATTATTCTTTACAACAACTCTTTCCAATTCGTTCACAAACTATTAACCAGCAAAACTTGAGTTGCTCTGAGTACTAGATGGTACTTTAGGAAGAGATAGGTGGCTACCGTTTTCGCCGAGCTGCTTTATCGATAAACCGGCGGCGACTAAATCAAAGACAACATACGGCTCCTCGGCTTAATTTTTGAATTACCTGACGTATGAAAAGTTTTAAATAAGCGGGAAAAAGCAGTTAAATTAGACGTAGATTAAGTCAAATGGCTGTATTACATTCGGCTCTGCTGTATTTATTTCTCCGCGTGTGCAAGTTTGTTGTTGTCTGTTATGACAACAAGCAGCCTGCAAACTGTGCGACTGTGTAGCGGCAGCTGTGAACTACTCTACTTTGTTGTGGTTGTTTTATTTTTGGGAATTAGTGTGAACAGTGTTAAATGACCTGTGAAAAGCAGCAAAGTTGAGACGTAAAAAAACGATAAATGGCTACATTACATTCGGTTCTGCTGTAGTTATTTCTCCAGCGCTCTCTAGATGGCGCACCGCTGATTATATAGCCGCGTGTGCGAGGTTGTTGTCTATTATGACAACAAGCAGCCTGCAAACTGTGCGACTACAGCGGCAGCTGTAAACTACTCTACTTTGTTGTGGGGTTATGTTATTTTTGGGAATTAAGAATGAACCGTTTTAAATGATCCGTGAAAAGCAGCAAAATTAAGGAATACATTCTTTGGCTCATTATTATAACACTGGATTTTAACCTTTCTGAGGTTAACCGGTAGAGAATGCTTGTAGCATTAAGTCCGCCTTTTGTAGGTACACTACCTATTTAAATAGATTTAAATAGAGAGTAGAGACTGATCGATCCTACAGTCAAACTGTGCAAACGGTTCTGTGGGACATATGTTCCTATATATGTTGTAATTTCATATTTTTAATAAATAAATAAATAATTAAAAAAAAACAAATGTCGTGCTTGAAAGTTTTTTGAATAAATTAATAATGAACATTCGAATTTAAGTTGATATTTTGCGAATCCGGTAGGTATAGAGTGTAAATTTTGGTATTAAAATTTCTGTTATGTCGGTAATAGCCCAGTCTATAACGACATCATAGATCGCAAACGCGCATGTAACTACGATTTTTTTATATGTTGTTAGGTCCCTTGAGAGTAGTTAACACCCAAGTTTGCAACCTTGAAAACCCTAGGCTGTGCTACCTAAGGTGCTCGAAAACCTGCGAAATTTTGGCACTTGTTTCAGTTTTTTGGAAAAAATTACACTAAGGAAGTGTTTGTCAAGAATCTTTGGTATACTTTCATTAAGATAACTAAATTTGATACAATTTGAGCGCAACCTGAGCTCACTATGTCCATTGGTTGCGGAGATACTGCAGGTCAAAGATGGGAAATTTTCTTCAAAAAGTGAAAATGTGTTGGTAGGGTTATTTCGAAGTTACATACCGGCTGAAATTAATGCTCCTAGGTAAAGTTCATGTGGGTTTGCGATGTTTGCCTTTTTTGTGTTGTTATAGACTGGGCTAGTAATTAATAGTAGTTATAGTTTTTTGTCATATAATACATTATTGTCAGAGGGCAAATAATGTTTTCAATCGACGAAGGCGCACCCTGTTACTGAAATAAACGTTCCACAGCTACGCAAATGTACGTTAAACTACATAAATAGTGGGTCGCGACGTCGTGGATTGGAAACAACATTATCTCACCCACTAAACATACAGCGTGTTTAATAAAGTAATCCTGGACGCGCGCGTTGACTTTCCATCAAACAAGACAAACTCCGCGCGCCAGGTGTTCCTACAGCGCCAACTTTTTGCCGATACAGAGAAACATGCGCGAGGTAGTCACAGGACGTCCCAACTCGTAACGAGTTGCCAGCCTGTCTGCCGCATTGCCGGGCAAACTTTACGGCGAGCAATTTAGTGGCCAGTGTGTAAACAGTGGCTTTTGACGCTCGTTTGAGTTTTAAAAATATGGGCTGTGAGTTCGCTTTTTACAGGAATAAAAGTACAGGATGTCTCAAAAATAATTAGTTGAACTAATTTTTGTTGTTATTACCAGAGCTCGGAATAGGTAGTGTCTATTTACCTAAACTTCGCGGGAGGACTTAACTAAGAGTGGTTACAATTACAACCACCAAAAAAAAAACTTATTATTGAATGCGTGATTTCCCGGGATTGACTGTATTACTCTAAAGCCTTAATACATTTATCTTGAAATAACAATCAGTCATAAAACAATATAATATAGATCAAATTGAATCAAAGGGAGCCTGAAATTTGATCTTTTTTAGATGAGTTAAATATAATTATAATATCGTTAGAATATATTCAATAAAAACAGATGTAGCCGACACTTTAGCCGTGTACTTACTACCTGCAGTTTGCGACCCTGATTTATTAGTAAAGTTAAATGTATTAAGCCTATAGAGTAATACAGTCAATCCCGGAAAATCCCGCATTCAATAATAAGAAGTAATTATTTGTGGTGGTTGTAGCCACTCTTAGTTATGTCCTCCCGCGAAGTTTAGGTAAATAGGCACTACCTATTCCGAGCTCTGATTACATACTACATAACCAAATTTAGCGTCCTTCTCCTAAACCACGCACTGGATTTTGTTGCAGCTTTCACCATAAGTCAGATATTTTTTCACGATAGTTTATGTATACATTTTGTTTTATGTACGGTCACGGAAGTTAATTTGCTACCTATTTCAAAGAAAATCTGCTTGAAGATGACATTGTCAATTGAGACGCCAAGTCTTTTGTAATTGATAGGAAACTCAACCTTATTTGTTGTACAATGTCAGATTGACTTTGGACCTAAGGTGGGTCACAAATTAAATTCCTAGACTGTACGTGTGTTACAGAAAACACTTACAACCGACACAATCGAAGCGAAGCAAGGGCGGGTCGCTAGTACTAATATAATTTTCGAGTTTAGATTTCAGTTCACACATTTCTTTGGACAGTGTATTTGCCCTATACTTTGGTAAAAGCCCACTGACTAATCAATTCGTTTATCATTTTACTATACTCTTATTAAATATGTAAGGGATTTTGACATCAATGTGCGTGAAATAGGATAATATCACATCCGTAATAGTTCTTTTTTTATAATGGCTTCTGTCTGTCAAATGGGACAACTTGCCAGTGTCAAGGTTGAAAGGAAGACGTGATCGGTGTATTTCCGCATTGAATGAACGAAAACTTCAACAGTTACCACTTAAAGTGACGCGTCTTCTGCATTAAGTTCTGACAAATCTATTTAATTACTTTGTAGCCAATACCGCCGCCTGACCCTGGCCGGCGGGATCGCTGTTGATGATGATGATGAAGTTGCTTGAGCTAGCCCGGAAGTCCTAGGCACGGGTTCGAATCGATGAACTAGGGCTCCTGGACTTTGATGATTGATTTATTGAAACACGGAAGTTATGTATAACTTAGTTTAATGCAAATACTTAACTTCTATGTTAATACAAAATTGATTGCAAGAAAGCCTGACAAAAGGCGTACGTTTCGTTGACAGACACGAGACAAGCGGGAGAGATATAACCTATAATCAATGACAGCTTCAAGTCTATGATAAACTATGGTTATATCTCTTATATCTATGTCTATGGTATTTAAATCGGTTTCACACGTCACAACCTAGTGATAGACACGATCATACAAAATAAATGAAAAACATACCTATAAGTAACCTTGGCCTGCTCATGGACAGCGAGCTGCGCTTTGAGAGCCACGTAAGGTCTGTTCATCCTTAGTTGTCTTATATAGTAAACAACTTTCAACCTCAAAATGAACCTTTTTTACTAAAACATTTTTTTTATCGTAAATAAAGTAAACTGAATAAACATTATGGGTATCACTTGGCTAATGTATTGTCTGTGATTGCTTTATTTTGTTTAAAATTGCTGTTTTAGCCAAAAAAGGTTCATTTTGAGGTTAGAAAGTTGTTTACTATAGGTATAAGACAAGTAAGAATGAACAGACCTTAGCTAAAGTCGTGAGTAATTGCTTTTACCGTCTCAGGGTTCTTTATAATATTCGTGGTTACCTCAGTGTTGATATGCGTGTCCACCTGTGTGAATCACTTTATATTATCTAGATCAAACTATTGCGATGTCGTTTATGATGGTCGTATACTTGGTCGGTCCAAGAGGCTAATACAACGAGTCCTGAACGCGTGTGCTCGTTTTTGTTTTAGAGTCCCTCCCCGCTCCCACATCACTCCATATTTGAACGCCGCTAACCTGCTAAACATGGCTGCCCGGAGGCGCATGCACCTGGCGACCCTTATGTTCGGTGTGGTGCAACACATGACCCCGTCGTACCTCTTTAACAAGATCCAGTGGTCCAGTAATGTACGCAGGTTTAAACCTAGGGCGATTGTGCCGCTGCACCGAACCGCGGCGTTTCGGGGTAGTTTCAGGTTCGCGGCGTCCAAGTGCTGGAATGATCTCCCCCCTCCCATCCAAGGAGCGCCTAGCAAATACACCTTTAAGCGTAAGCTTAAAGGCTATTTGTTGACGCTCCAAAAATCATAATTCCCCAACCAGCACTTTGTCCTTAAATTACAGTTTAATAGTTTTCTTTGTTTTTTTTTGTTTTTTTTTTATTGAATTGTGCCAATGGTCGATACTGAATACTGGCTAAGTAGGTATATTTATTTAAAATATTATGTTTCTGTAAGGTATTTGCATGTAGTTTTTGTATTTATTCTGTCACTATCTATAGGTAAGTATTTGTTTGGTAGTATATATTTTTGTATTACCTAGACTATTTATTCGTTTAGCGTACCGTCCGTCTGTCACAACGGAGCTGGCTGAAAATCAGCGCTGCAGGTGTTCAACACCTTTGCATTATGCTGAGCCAGTGTCCGATTCACTGCCGCGAAGACAAACTCACTGGTTTTTTTTCTGTGTGTCTTATGTGTGTAGTGAATAAATGTATTTTTCTTTTCTTTCTTTTTCTTTATGTTAAATTTGCTTTAGCATACTTTTTGCGATACATGCATTTTATTTATGCTTAAAGTTTCGGTTTGGTTGATCATAATTCCGAGCACGTTTACATAATTGTGCAACGTCAAATTAATTTGTAAAGCGCGTCAACGCAATAAGAAAACGCTTCTGCCTCTCATATCATTACAAAAGCCCTGCTTTATCTCTTTTCTCATTCAAATACTAATCAGTAATAAACCCAGCCACAATATCTCACGAAACACTATTAATTCACTGCAAAACTTTCTCCAGTGGCGCCGGGAGCGATACCATAAGCCTTTAATCGGCGGCAGACTTTAGGTAATACCCCATTATCTTCCCTTTTCCTCATTCAGAGGCAATACAGCCTTCAATTATTTCCCATGAGATATTTATTGCTTGTCGTTAAAAGGTTTTCTTAGACGACATACGTCTTACCTTTTGGTGTAAGGGAATTGAGAGACCTGAGAAAAAAACTCAATAAAGAAGAATTTAATGTTAAGTTAATAAGTTTCTGTCGAAATCTTCATTTTTGAGACAAGCTTTTGTTACCAACTGTACTTAGCATCAGAGCCCAGATTTTTCGCGGCCATTTTGGGCTGTCGTAGTGACTTCTCATTTATCCACTTTCAATATACCTAAATATCGATGTACTAAACTTCTAAATAGATAGCAAATTATCGTGTCATGCAGTAACGAGATAATAATATGGAATAAATAGGACCATTTTATTTATTTATAAATAAACTAAAGAATCACTTGTTAGCACTAGCAACAATGGATTACGTATTTTTAGCGGTACCTATTTGGGAACTGATTTAATATGAGATATATTGTTTTCCGAGTAACTTTTATATTTAATTGCATATAAAGATTTAAAAAATTCTGCTGCCAAACGGTTATCTGGAAGAGATCGCTCTTTAGCTTTAAGACCGCCTGCTTGTTGTTTAACTCTACTTTTAATCTTATTTTGATTTTTGTATTGTGTTCTGTATTGCATTGTATCGATATATGTATATCGGAAGTCGATAAACGAGAACTCACTAGCGTTATTGAAAATTGCCGCGAAAAATCCGGGCTCTGCTTATCATAGATCTGATTATTACGAAAGTAACGAATCTAAAATCGGTGTGCCTACGTTAAGTATAGCGGAAGTCTTGTTGCCTCTTTCCGACTCCATCAGATCAGCTCCAACCAGGGCTTGGAACCGGTTCCAAAAATACCGTTACTTTACCGGTATTTAAAGGTATTTTTCATTTAGGTTCCAGAGAACCGGTAAAGGTAAATACGAATACTGGTATTTGTACATCATCACCACCATCATCATCATCATCATCACCACCATCATCATCATCATCACTACCATCACATTCACCATCATCATCAACATCATCACCATCATCATCACCATCATCATCATCACCGTCATCACCATCATCATCATACATATTAGTCTTTTTTCAGTGGTTACGCTCCCTAACCTACTTAAAAAATTATGATAATATATGACTGAAGGAGTATGTATAAGTAGTAAAATAAAATATGTAATTACACTTCGTCACCGTCCATTGAAAAAACCTGCAATACCTAAAAATTTATAATCCAAATGTCAAAATTTTAATCGATATAATATTATGTTAGCGTTCGTCAAGCCGTCGACTATCGACAAGTAAAAGTAACCTGAATCCTAACCGACCAGAGGCCCGTTTCATGAAGCTACAAGTTACAAATTAAAAGCAGAAGTCTCTTTCTAACTCCTTTTGCTAGAAAGAGACTTCCGCTTGTAATTTGTAACTTGTAGCTTAGTGAAACGGGCCACCGCAGGCCACTTGCCGCTTGCAACATAGACCAGGTACCATACCTATACTATTCTCTGTCTTTTTTATCCCTTCCTCGCACTTATAGGACTTATACCCACTATTACTGAATACCGGTATTTTTACCGGTATTCGAGCCTTATTGATACCGGTATAGTATCGGTAAAATACCTGTATTTCTTACACAATACCGGTACCATGAGTACCGGTACCTAGCGTGGTACCGGTACCCACGGTACCGGTACCTAGACTGGTATAGGTTTCACATCAAGGTCACAGTACCGGTTCTCAAAAATACCGGTATTTCAAGCCCTGGCTCCTACATAACAAGAATACTGCCCTACTAATCCAATACGCAGTATCTCAGATAAAACTCCTGTAGCAATATCAACCTTATTACTAACAGAAGAGAATTAAAACTGCTTTGGTTATTAAATTTGGGATACTGCTGATTAGTTTAGTAGGGCAGAATAATAATATTGCACTGCCTTTGGATAAACTTACCTATGTATTGCAAATTTCATCCCACTTTAGCGGAAAGTGGTTTAAAATTTGTCTTAGATTTGAAACCCACTAAAAAAACAAACGGGTTGATTTTACTAAATTTTATGGTTAAAATAGGACCTACACGTGAGTTTGGTTGAGTTAACCCCTAAAAAGGTTGAGGCAACATTTTCAATGTGCTGTTTTTACTAAGGTTAGGTGTTGCCTCAACCAAACTCATGGGTAGAGCCTAAAATTTAGTAAAATAAACCCATTCGGTTTTTCAGTGCGGAATTACAGACACGAACGATGCAAGTCAAATTAAAAGCTGGTAATAGAACGCTCTCAAAAACTCATTTCAGCCATTTTCTTTTTTAATGATTAAGTACATTTTTTTCTTTTGTTAAAAGCAATCGATAAACAAAGTCATCAAGCCGCCCAATAAAGAATAAATAATTTGGCAAAAAACCACATTAGAAAATGCAACTTTTTAGATTAAAAATAAGTGTGCGTAGGTTAGATTTTCTTTTATGTAACAGATGAAATGAATAGCCTATTATTGGTTAGAATAATGTAACTCCCTATTATTAAAATACTTTTTATAATCGATTAATTCGCTCCAGAGGATTTTTCAACTTTGACCCTTATACAACCGACAATAGTGTGAAAATATTTAGATTATTTGCCTGAATATCTAATCGAACACTAAGTCCTTCTCATCAAAAAAAAGTTCTACTAAACTATACTGCGAATCTCACTTCTCAACAAAACTATTTTTATACTTCTTATGAAAGCGGCAGCTAAAAACTCATTTCTATGAACGTGGTCACGGCCCAATTTACTAGTTAGAGCGTTATTCTTACCGCTTCAGCTTCGTTTCTCGCTATAATAGGATCGGGCCTTAGGCTGAAGTTCCACAGAGCTGCAACGCGATCTAAAATTAACAGGAGGCAAGTGGTTGTGTACTAAGTAACCATGAATGTGCACACCATTTGGATCTAGTAGGTAAACCCATAAGTATTTAACATTTAACAAATGATATCGCCAATCACGTGCTACAATTAAATATGGTATTTATCATTAACTTGACAGCTTAAGCTGACGAATAAATATTTTAAATACCTATGTTGTTTAAGATAAAATAAAGTGTTATAAGTTTGATGACTCTCATTTTTTAAAATTATTATCTTATCAACTCACGCGCACACAATCAATACTAATTGTTGAGATTATTTTGTTTATGTTATCCTCTTGGTTTGCATCCATTCAACTGGGGTCTGTAGCACAGGGTAACCTAGCTCAGTCCCCAGGGCGGCTGTTTCGCATTGTAAGTACCTAGGTATTTATGGAAAAATAATTTTCTCAGTTTCATTTTCATATTGCGTTTTTTTATTAGATTAGACAAAAATTGGTGGGGCTGTTCAAAAGCTATATATTGCTACTTTGGCAAATAAAATATTTCTTATCCTTAGTGAAGCCTCCACTCCTCACTACACCAAAACATAGCCTTACCCGTTTAGAGTAGCGTCCAAGAAGGGCGAACTAATAATCGCGGCGAGGCCCGACACATCGCCGGGCTTCAACACGACTGACCACTGATTGCACCTGTCTTTTTCAAAAAATTACCCTCAATTTGAAGAAATAACGGAAAAGGTATTTATGTTATAATTTGTACGTTTTTTGGCAAATGTTTTTTTTTCCATTCTTATTTTTATTGTTTCCGCTCGCTATACCAAGACAGCCTTATCCGTTTAGAGTAGCGTCCAATAAGGGCGAACTAATAATCGCGGCGAGGCCCGACACATCGCCGGGCTTCCACCCGGCTGCCCACTGATTGCCCCCTGTCTTTTCATGTTCGGACGCACAGACGGACGTCTTCCTTTTGTTATATTGCGGGTTCAATGTAGCTTTCGCTCCAGTTCCGGTGCGAAAACGTCAGTATGTGAAATATGGTGTTAGGAACTAGTATTTAACCGATTTCTTTTAGTTTGGCGTTATGGTCCAGTTGTAGGTATTTAGCAGTTTTCTTACTGAAGGTGATTCAGTATGCTAGGTTTTCGCTTTCTCCTTTGTCTGTTTCTAAGGTTTTAGTTCACGTTGGCCCACTGTGCTAGGTCAGAGCGTTTGGCCAGGAGCAGAGGTGGTGGTCGGACTTGGTGAAGAATCCATCCTCATCGTTACCAAAATACATTTTAACCTGCTGCTAAGCAGTGGCATCTTTCGGTGTAAAGTAAATTGTAGCTTAGTTCTTAGTGTTGATAACATAAACGTAACCATAATACGGTAGCTCTAGTATTTTTAAAATCAATAAAACACTCGAGCCAGACATTCAACTTAAGGATGGTGGCAAATTCTGTTATTTTTCCCGTGAGGACTTGTATTTTTAATAAACCCCTTTTAATTGCAAACCTAAGATACCTCTGTAAAATTTCAGTCTTTAGGTTTATAAGGCTGAACCAGTCAGTCAGTTACAGAAGCTTTTTTAATAATATAACGAGGACGCCTGCGATTTTGTACGCATTTAATTAGTTTCCCGCTACTCCCCCTATTAAACCCCTTAGATAATGAATTAGCAAAAATCTCTTCTTAGTGCACTCTTAGAATATCTAAGGAATATACCCTCCAAATTTCAAGTCCTTAGGTCTAGCGGTTTCGGCTATGCGTTGACCGATCAGCCAGTCAGTTTCTTCTTTTGAATAATACAATAGGTAATGCCACAGAAGAAAGACTAAAGGCATGGAGACCGTACTTAATAAGCAGAAAATACATTATGGTTCAACTCTTTTTACTTATGGTTTTCATTGTGAGTTGGAAAGAGATGAATTTATAGCTGTTCTTTCGTTATTTGGTACAGTGTCACAAGTAAGGCGTGATTTGGACCTATAAGCACCTATAGTATTTGGACCTATAGACAAGGAAAGACCCTATTCCTATAGGAAGGACAAAGAAGTCTCTGTGTAAAACCTTGTGACAATGACAGATAAAGCAGAAAAAACAGCCTACTTTTTGTTTTATTTTTTCTCATGTAATACGTAATCTAAAAAGTAGAGAAAGATAGATGACGCAGAGTACGTGTTATAGTCCGGTTTCTATGCTATATGTTTTTATTCTGTGTGTAATGTATAGAAAATATTTTTCAAGAAACGTCACTTCCTCAGTGAACTAAGTAAATAAGAATAAATTGACAAAGGTCATACTTAAATTCGGATCTTTTTCAACAAATCTCAATTACGAAATGGCTTCTTTAAAGAATAACGTCCCTGTCCCCGGATCCGGAGGAAATAGAATCCGGATCACCTGCCGCCGGTACAATCCTCGGCGATAAATAATTCACATTCCGGGCTACGATATCCTGGTTCCGAGACGCAAGGAATGAGAGCTTAGCGATGAAATATTAAATTATTTGTTATGGTAAAAAAAAAGGTTTATTTAAACATATTATACCTACTTAACTTAGCTAAGGAACATAGAGCGATGTTCGGAGAGAAATTGGCAACATGGTCACATTTTTACGTTACAATTGTTGCTTAAAGAGATGGTGGCTGTACACAGCAACCAGCTTACAAGCTAAGATAAAAATCTCGGAAAATACTCGTAGAACACCATTCAAAAAAAGTCGAACTGCAAAAAATAATAATTCCATAATTCCATTACAGCTGATGCTCATTCGGTATAACCACTTAAATTGAAAATCATTTATATCTTTTCGTGAATGTGTCGATTGGCATATTTTACTCTCCAACATTTAATATGTGTAGTACTCGCCTTGATACAATTCTAACCTAACCTAACCTAGCAGCTCGTTTCTAATAGTATAGAATAAATAAGTTAACAAAGGCAAGTGACATACAGGAATAAGAACATTATGATTTTATTATTTTATTTATTTATAAATTTAATCTTTATTGCACAGAAATAAGTACAAATGGTGGGCCTAATGCCTACTGGCATTCTCTAGCAGTTGACCAAATAATCAAACAGAAATGTACATAGTGGGTGCACAGAAAAAGAAGACAGACCTCTACAAAACTAGAAACTTAAAACATAATTATCTTAATTATTGCTAATTTTTATGTCATTTATAATACTCAAACATATAATAGTTATATACGTAATACATAATCTATGATGTTACATGGATTCCGTTTTAAGAATCCCTAAATAAGCAAATAACGTAAAAATATGTGAAAAACAGCGCATATTCAGTAATTATGGCAATCCATTGACACACCATACCTAAGCCACAGCTTGTTTATCACTCGGAACTCCCCCTCTTCCTAGTGTATAATAAAAGAGACGCCCTGAGCCTCTATTCAACACAGAAAAAACAATATGGTTTTTGAGCTGTTATCATATTGTAAACGTTTTGATAGCTCTTATTTACATAACATTAAAGGCGACCGAGTTAAAAGCAAATACCATTACAGTTTAAAAACGATATTGTTTTTACCATATTGAAGCCCATGATGTCACTCGTAACTAAACATTGACTTTTCTTATGACTTGAGCCATACCCCACCCATCGGCTCACAAATTATATCGAAACCGTTCCCTAACACGCTGGCTTCCGGACAAGAAATACCCGTACATTAAAAACGACTCATAAAAGGGATACTGGCTAACCAAACGTGATTTCCAATAAGAAAATAGATTTTTCATAAAGATGAAAAATTTATACAGGATGCCTCTGACCTTGGGGCTTTAAATGCATGGATCGTTTCTACTCCTGAAACTGAACTTCATTTGTTCCGTAAGTTGTAAAAAATATGGACAACTTAATTATTATTTTTTCATACAAGTTAAATGTAATTTTCAATGTACGCGATCCAATTCTTCATTTACCTTTAGCCCTCGTACCAAGGAAATGTTGCCCCCGTACCATTAGATCGTGATTTTATGGCCATGATGTTATACACTGATTTTACAACTAGACTTTAACATCAATTAGTTATCTAAATTTAAGTTATATTTTAATGTTGCAGAACAAAATTAGTTCAGTTTAGCGAGTAGAATCGATGGTTGCATTTAAAGCCCCAAGGTCAGAGGCACCCTGTATACAGTGTGTTACCAGCACCCTGGCTTTTTTTAAAGGAGGTTAAAATAACGTATATCTTTAACGTAACCATAACATTGATTTAATTAATAAACAAATATTCAGGCTTTGTTAACTTTCTAACAAAATTTTAATTGCCAGCAATGTAAAGCACAGCAATTTGACAAGTGTTAATTGACAGTCGACGGATTCTTTGATTATTATGATTTGCCCCCGTACCACGACATGCCTTGTACTAAGCAACAGCGATACTGATAACGATGAACACGCAGCACATGCACTACATTAAAAATGGACAGTATCTAAGAAAATTTGTTGTGAATTTATTTTTAATTATTTTTTTATTGATAATACTTGCAAACAATTGCTAAAGCAACATATTATCGGCAGTTTTAATAAATGCCCGCATGCCGGTTACACACTGTATGTATTGAAAAGAAGAAATTGACTGACATATCAACGAACAGCCCAAACCGCTGGGTCTAGAGATTCCAAATTTGGCACGTAGGTTCCTTATGAATTCTAGGGGTGAACTTAGAAAGGATTTTCCGAAAGTCGACTTCCAACGGGAAGAAATAGAGAGAGTAGCGGGAAACTAATTCTACGAGTACAAAGTCACGGGCGTCCTCTAGTATCTTATAAATACATTGAAGGGGAGCCCTTTGTTTCCCATAATTTTATTGGTCATAATGTCATTTTTGACATAATTTTTGATAGTCATAATTTTTTATATCGCTGAAACTGTAAACTTTTCAGAAGTTCTGAAATATCTAACGTGTAGACAAGGCTAGGTTAGGTTAGGTTTGATTTATAAAAATCCTGAAAAGTAGTTTCTTTAAAAAACACGTTATGACTTGCAATGATTATGACCTAAAGCACATTATGACTAAAAATAATTATGTCAGTCAATATAGACCCACTTTGAAGACGTCACGACATTGTTAAAACGTCCTCTATTGTAAGCTTTGATTTTGACCAGTTATGATGGTCTTTTAACCTTGGCCGCCATTACTGTCAAGTAAATAAGAGTTATCAAAACGTTGACAATTCGATAACAGCTCAAAGATGATATAGTTTTTACCGCATAGAATCTGAGGTAGCGACCCGCCCACAAAACTACTGGTTTTAGACTCGATTTGCAGTATTGGTAAATGTTTTCGTGATAAACACCGTCCTGCGGACCTTGTATGGCTGCGTATAATCGCGTGTCAAATGTGGATAAAGCATCCGTCACTCTCGTACTTATTAACGTGTCAGAAGGTGACGGATGCCTTATCCAAACTTTGTCACGCGATAAACGCAGCCATATTAGGGCCCATATTTTCTATGCATTATAGTACTCGTTCCTCTATATGAGTACTATACAAAAATAATTAAGTAAGGTCACGGACGTTAATTTGTGACCCATTTCAGAAAAAATATGCTTGAAGTCGTCAATGTCATTAGAGATGTCAAGTCATTTGTAATTAATAGGAAACTCAATCTTATTGTTTTAGAATGTCAGATTGACTTTGGACCTAAGGCGGGTCACAAATTAAATTCCTTGACTGTACCTACAGTGCAAAGGTCTTTCGGAGGGACCTATCAGACAGAGAGCGTTCACGCGGTCAAGCTGTCAGTTTTGCGTTCTTTGCGGTCTTTGTGTTATATTACGTTATAACTGACCGCTTGAACGCTTGACCGCGTGACCGCTCTCTGTCTGATAGGTCCCTAAGATTTTCGGGTTCGAGTAAAGTCAGTTAACTGGCATAAGAGTGTTATAAGAGCCAGTGGGAGGGCTTAGTGGTGGTAGAATCTTGTGCAAGGTCCGTCCGGAGCGCTACCACCATTTTATCCTTTAACCGCCAAGTAGTGGTGCTGTTGTGTTCCGGTGTGGGGATAATATAACCGGTGAAATTACTAGCATAGAAGCATTTCATCTTAGTCCTCAGGGTTGGCAACGCATTTACTGTCTTAAGATTGTAGTTTTTAGAATGCAAATGTCTGATCGCGTATGCAGGGACCGGAACCGCTTACCCTTTCAAGGGTTTTCGTTAGGGTATATAATTGACTGATTTTTACAAACCCTAACGATGTGATAAGCATATCTTGGACTTACCCCAGTGAAAAGCTATCCCATACGATACAATTAATTCGACTAAGCGCTTACCAATTCCTTAAAACCCTCGTTGGGCTTTCCCTATGAAGTGTTTATTGAACGGCTTCAAGCTATTTTAATCTCTACGCGCAGTCCATACAAAATATTTTTGCACTACGCAATTGATTGGCTATCCACACACATAGGCTTGAAACCAACCAATCACACGAATCTGCGAAACAGAGTCAACGGAGAGGGAGAATGGATAGGGTAACACTAACGTAATGCTAAGGGCTTTGTAGTTGTAGTTAACTAGTTCGAAGCAGTTTCCATATCATTAGGGTAAGCCTATCGATAGGCATACGCTAACGTTGGGAGAGCATATGATGTAGTTACCCGATCGATAGACTTAATCAAATATAGGGGTTTTCCTGTCCCTGCGCGTTTGGTCGAAGCACGCACACTGCAAGCCGCACGGTATTCCTTTGTTTGAAATCGAACTAGTCTTTAGGGTGCGGCTCCACTGCGGCGGAGACGAGCGGAGCGGAGCGGAACTGTGCCAATATTAACCAATAGAATCTAAACTAACGTGCGCAAGGCGCGCTCGACGTGACCGCATGCGCCTTCTATTGGTTAATATTGGCACAGCTCCGCTCCGCTCGTCTCCGCCTCAGTGGAGCCGCACCCTTATACTGTGGTTCAGTTAAGTACGATGAACTCAGCAATTTAGCGAATTAACTTTTTCAATAAATGTGAATTTCAAAGCATGTTGAAAAACTCCACTCATAGCAAGTTACAAACACACCACCACGCAACATTACAAAACTGCATTCATTTCAATTTCAGTGAAAAAGCTTGTTTCTGCTGCTCTAGTATAATTGTGACTAACGTATTCTATGAACTGTAACTTGTTTTATACCAGGAATATAACGATAAGGTTGTTTTGCTGCGGAATAAATATGAAATTATCTTTTTCATTTCAATTTACGTGACAGATTAAAAACTGGTTAAGTAAGAGGAGTTTTTTTGTTATAGCTTGGTGTAGTAATACGCATTTTAACAAAAGGGGTTTGGGTAAAAGTGTTGTCATTTGTAAAAGTCATACATTTTCAAGGTGGGGGGCCATTCGTAAAAGTGGTAAATTATGATAGAATTATTCAAAATAAACATATTTTGTTACGTAATGTAATACTCTTAAGTGCATCGGAGCCGAGATATTTAAATATTCATACCTTTAGTACACTTTTAGTATCAAAACTGAATACTTAAATCTTTAATTTCGCGGCTCCAATATTATTAAACGCCATAAATTATATATATCTATGTGTATTTCGAGGTCCTCTAAATAACTATGTAAAAATCACCAGTGGCCGCTGAAAAAAAAAATGACAATATTCTTCAAACAAATTTACCCAATGCCCTTTCAAGTGTCTTACCTATGACGGTTCATAAGATACAGCCCTGTGACACACGGATACTTTAGATACAAAATCCTAAGAACGCTTCATACTTTCGATTGGTATGTAATTTGTCTATTAAACAAGGAGTTGCAATTTAAAAAAAAAGGTTCCTTTTTAACCGACTTCAAAAAAAGGTGGAGGTTCTCAATTCGTCTGTATATATTTTTTTTAATGTTTGTTACCTCAGAACTTTCGACTGGGTGAACCGATTTTGATGATTCTTTTTTTATTTGAAAGCTGGTGCTTACCGATTGGTCCCATTCTTATCAAAATGAAGATCTGATGGTGGAATCTATGAGGAATCGACGGAACTCTTCAAAATTTATAGGCACACCTATAGCGATTTTGGTATTTTTCATTGTAACTCGTGTATTTGGTCTTGGAAAGCACTATTTGGTGAAGTGGAACTGATGATGAAGACCACAGATGGCCACCAGAACTCCTAAACGGTATATATTTCGAGGGTGGCGACAAGATATTTCGATTAAGATAGTTGAGCGACTATGACGAAGCATATTTAGGTTTAAATATATGACTGTGACTTTCCCACGGCGTTGCCTGCGGCGAGATTGAAATGTTCTATTGTTTATTGGACTGACCTATTTACCTACCATTTTAAAGAAGTTTTTTTTTGCTTTTTGAAGGCGGGTTTTTGTTTTTTTTTACTTTTTTTAAGTCTTAATTAAGTAATTACTGGGTGTCCCGAAAACCAACGCCAAAACCAAGAGGGCTGATAGAGCAGCTAAAAAGCTATTTATTTAACCCCTATGTATGTTCAGCTTCGGAGATATTGATAATTTTAATCTGATTTTTTGTAATTTTTCCTTATGTACATGTCACGAAAAATCATTAATTTCATGTTTTATTTCATAAGTTTTTCAGTGGTATCTTTCATAATTAGAATCATCACGAATCAGCGAAGTTTTTAAACCTATTTGCTCGATGTTTTTTCAATATTTTTTTAAGTAATCACGTAAAGTTGGCCCATTCCCAGTTGTCCACACCTATTTTCGAGGGTGTGGACAACTGGGATTTATTATTCCCAGTTGTCCACACTTTGGACAAAGGGGGTGTGGACAACTGGGAATAGGCCGTAAAGTTTTGTTTCTCCATACTAGGTGTACACAGTGTTTGCTTTTAACTTTGTATGAAAAAAAACAACTTTAGGTGATTACTTAAAAAAAAAACAGAAAAAAAACAAGAAAATAGGTTATAAAAACTTCGCTGATTAGTAATGATCCTAATGAAAAGGGGTTGCTAGCCTCGTAACTATCCGTCTATATGAACTCGGTCGGCAACCCCCTACTTCCCGGCTTCTGTAGTAATGTACTATTAACATTAATCTGAGTACAGCGGTAAGAAGACTTTACCGTGATTTAATAGCCAACTTCTTCAAATAACCGTTAAAACCGTAGGAATAGGAAGAATAAAACACGGCAGAGCGTAAAAATATCCGTCATGTGGAAACGCCACTTATCACGCACTACGCTCCATTTCACGCGCGTCCCGTTTGGGCTTGCACTCGATACCGTATCTTTTCGTCCCGTTTTCTAGTGCAGACGATACGACTTTTGCGTAAAATGAAACTGTTTTGAAGTTTTTTACATTGTAACATTAGCAGTTGATTTCTTTTGTACCTGATAGAAAGAGATAGTTGTGAAAAGTTAATCGAGGTGAAATTATAATAAAAAAAATAATCAGGATAAAAATGTGTGCGTCTCGGGACGCCTGACAGAAGTGATAACTTAATCTAAGTTGAACTATACCGCCCCGCCCTGCCCCGCTGCCGTATTCGTGAGAGAAAGGGAAAGCAGACAGACTGGCGTCGTAACGCGTTACGTAACGAAGCGGTTTACCCTCCCATAAGAAGTTATCACTTCAAACGTTTATATATTCTATATCCTCGTAAGGCCCACCATACTACAAAAAGGGAGTTTATTGTGAGCGGGACTTTGAGTCTAACATCGAAGAAATAAAGTTCAATTACGTTTGTTCGGTAATGCCATTTTCAGTTTATGAACATAGGGAAATAAACCTTATTCCCATTGCAACTCAGTTCAAATTAAATTGCCTTAATTATGTACATTCTATTGCACACTGGGCTTTACGAGGTTAAGGTATATGGGTAACATCAAGACACAACCAAGACAATTTAATTTGAACTGTATTGCAATAAGAATAAGGTTTATTTTCCTATGTTCATAAAATGAAAATGGCATTATCGAACAAACGTAATTGAACTTTATGGCCTTGGTGGTAGATTCAAAGTCCCACTTACAAAAAACTCCCTGTTTGCAGTATGGTGGGCTTTACGAGGATAATATCATAGAGGTATTCTATTTTATTAACCCCTCAGGATTGGCCAGGTATTGGTACTTTTTGATTTTATATGGACATTAGGTATTATACTGTCTTTAGAGGTTACCAGGGGTGTGATTCTCTCAAAAACAAGGTCGGACGAACGAACGAGTGAATGTCACAGCGGCGAGTTTACATAGTCCCCTCAGAGCGAACAAAACACATTTTAGCGCGTGCGTTCTCAATTAGGCAGCCTTATATGTTCGATCTTATCGCCAGAAGCCATGCTGCCAAATTGAAAATGCACGCGCTAAAATGTGTTTTGCTCGCTCTGACGGGACTACTTAAACTCGCCGCTGCGACATTCACTCGTTCGTTCGTCCGACCGCGTTTTTACCCGACTGCGGCGGAGGGTTATTTTTTTAAGAGAATCACACCCCAGTTGCCGGAGAGCTCATTTGCTGCGATGCCGTAAAAAAGCTTCGCTCCGTTTTTATTTTTTATTTTAATGGCATGGTACAACTTTAAAAGGAATAATATAACAATGGCCCTTGTGGGCCAAACTAGAATAAGTTAGGATCATTAACATCACCCCAGCTTGAATATGTAAGTGCACTTTCAAAAGAATAACTTTTTAGTTTGCAGAAATGCATCATTTGCATTTTTGTGGAATATGAAGTGTCTGTGTCGGTTGTCTTATTTAAAACGTAAAAATATTAATTTCATCAGTTTTTTTTGTATTTAGAAGTTTTATTTATATATATTTCCCCACGTGACACGAAGAAAATGTATAACCCGGCCAATTTAAGTTTTATGTCAAACTGCTAAAATTCCTCGATAGTACTTGAATAGAACTTGGTCACGTATTTCATATAAAAATAAAAGGGTTTCTTTACATTTATTTCTACGACCCGTATCATGTTGAGGTTGAAGGCTTGAAGCTAAATTGAATTACGTCAAAATATAGATTGGTGATTTTCTACAAGAAAGTATTTACAGTTGCATAAGTGTGTATGTCTCAGCAATAAATCTTTGTTTTATCGTACTTTTTAAATTATAAATTATAAAACCTAAAACCAAAAATAATAACATCGTCAAAATGAGGACTTTTTAAATTCGCTTAAATATAACAACATCTTTCATTTCATTATCACGCCGTGTTTTAATTTAAGCATTAGGAATTGAAGGCAGTCGATATACAGCATGTTCTAAAAACACCATACGATCCTCTAACCAAATCGTATCGCCCAAGTAACGTTAAAAGTAAATAAGGGCGTCAAACCACGTAGGAGTCACAGCACGTCGTCGGACCACGTACGTGAGCTAATATAATTTTATCGCCGACAAAGTAGTGGAGCGACGGCCGATTTTTACGGTGCACTTGAAAATTGAGGGTACTTTAAGTCGAGTTTTTCGATTTCAAAAGATTTCAATTTGTCGAACTGGGTAACGGTTATTACTGTAACAGGAAGAATATTTTCGATTAGTCTGTTTTTTTTTAAATATATGAGGTGGAGGCAAACCAGCATGTGTGTGTTACCTGATGGGAAGTAATCACCATCGCCCATAAACACCAGCAACTCAAAGAGAGTTGTCAGTCCATTGCCGGCCAATTAGGGAAATATCTGGTTGGAAATATTGCCGAAGAGTCGTCCCAGCACAGTTTCACTATACGAGCTAAAAAAATAATCTGCAAAAATGAATGATGAAGTTAATTTCATAAATACAGACAGACTTAAGTGGTTCGCTGGGGCTGACATGTGAACGCCAACATACTTGAAATGTGCCACTGTACTAGTTGTCAGTGGTTCTGGAAGTAACATTGGTACGTACGTGCTTTCTCAACCTTTCAGGAAAATGCATTATAAAATATCATAACATACTAATAAATCCAAAATGACATAAGTTTGAGCTGCTCGATGTGTCAACAACTGGGGGCTTTTCAAAAACCTGCGTCGCTATTGCCTAACGCACTCGCAATCGCAATCGGCTTCAAAGTGGAACAATTGTTTACATTTTGTATGCAGACTCGCCTTCGGACTGTCAAAATGAAAACTATTGCGATTGCGAGTGCGTTAGGCAATAAGCCCTCGGGATCCACTGGCCCTGCGGAGGGATGTTGCTTCCCTATGTGTCTTTTACCGCATTTATCACGGAGAATGCTCTGAGGAATTGTTCGGATTGATACCAACCGCTGGATTCCACCATCGTACAACTCGTACCAAACACCATCAACACCATCTTGATAGTTGGAAATCCACTACCGTGCGTTTTGCGAGGGCCTTCTTGCCCGCACCTTATCTCTGTGGAATCAGCTTTCGGCGTCTGTATTTCCGAACCAATACGACTTGGGGGCCTTCAAAAAATGAGCCTACTCTTTTCTCAAAGGCCGGCAGCGCCTGCGGTTCCTCTGGTGTTGGGGTGTTTATGGGTCGCGAAGATCACTTACCATCAGGTGGCTCGCTTGCTCGTCTGCGCCCTTTTTTTCACATAAAGTTATTCTATATATCGTAGGATATATAATTAAAGTCATAATGGGTATCCATTACCTACTTACTACGGGTTTACTGGTATCCTTTCTTCTTCTTTCTTTCTTTATTCTTTCTTCTTTCTTCTCAGGTAGGTATTTTTTTTTGCTGAAATTGTAAGGAAGTTTTGGTTTTAATAATAAAAAAACTCAAATTGGCCCCTTGTCCTAAAGTTTACCGTCGTAATTTTATTACGTAGCGATTCTTTGTCAAAGTTGGCGGAAAATAAAGTTTTTTTTATTAATATTTTATGAGAGCCGCAGCTTTCTTTAGGTCTAACGGCTGAACATAACATAATCAATTTAATTTTGTTTTGGCTTCTAAATTTAAAAATGGCGGTCTCTGACAACTTTTTTTTTGCTTTACTGAGTAGGCATTGTAAATAATAATAACTCAACCGTAAGACGTCAACTGTACAAAAATATTTCTTTAATTTTATCGGGCGGTCATAATTTTTAGACTGATGTAATCGAGTAATGAAGGACTAATAAAGACCACTTTGTATCCCTGACTGAGTTCAGAGGCTACATCACACAAATCATCATTAAACATCGCAAAGTTTCGAAGATTCAACCAAAAATATGCGAATAAGGTTTACATGTTTGAAAAATAAAACTATCACATTTTTGTGCCTCATCGTGTTTTCACTTTAAATAGTTTAAAGGAAAAATAAACAAATTTGATACGTCCGAAGAACAGACACAGATAGGCGTTATGTTTATTCAGATCTAGATTGCGGAACACTACCAACTTTACCACATGTGGCCTCGAAAACGAGATCTATGCGAACGGGTACAAACTAGTATATCGCATGCAGGTCGTCTTACTCTGGCAAATTGCCGTTAACCAATCCTCTAGAACGCAGGCTCGTAATTGAGAGTTATGTGCAACACCCTCTATCAAGCAGCTGGTTTCGCCGATTTGGCAACTTAATACACCCTACTCTTTTGCAATGCTGATATGTATACAGCATGTCCCTACTGTATACTACATACGATTATAAATACTCCATGTAGTCCTGTGTTTAACGTATAAAAACACGTTTTGTTTGTTTGAAACCTTATATTCCAAAATGTCTAGAACATTTTAAAGATTTTAGCAGTGGATATCAGAGCAACAAAGAAGTCGAGCTCCCCTCCGAGAAGTGCTGGAGTCGCTCTAGAGTTATTAACTCAGAAATAAGCTCCTGCGTTGGTCTTTTATCTTATTGTTTCAAATTATTGTGTAACTGTATAAAGTAAGTCGGAGGATAAATTATCAACTGGACTTAATTCGTTCATCTAAAGAAAGTCTAAAAAGTAAAACGCCCTGTTAATCGGTTATTATTAAATTAGCAATTAATATATTTCTTAATCCCAATTAGTTATCAGCTGAGAGCGGATAATGGGTAAAGTTGTGAATTCTGTTTGGGCGAGGAAACGGAAACTTTCTAAATTACCTTTTAACTTACTTTGTCACTTAGAGCGGTTAGAAATCTCATTATCGGAAACCATAAAACAGTCGTCAACTACCGGTTGAAAATTTATTGGAAATTACTTTAATTCCTCTTAGAAAATTGGGTAACTTTCTCTGTTCTGACGACCAAAAGGTCAAAGAAGGACAAAACATGTAAATGCTGGTAAATCGCAAAGCACCTGTTGGATCCCGCCTTTCCGCCAATATTTGCTTTGTAGTTGGTACACGCCAATAATGGTGCTTGTACACGATGCAAGTAGCTTGCGCATATTGAGGTACTTGCGCAGGTTATATGTATCGTGTAAACAACTGTATTAAGAAGTGTGCGGGTCGAGCGAATCGAGCATGGTACGTCAAGCTTGAGCTTACTGCTCGCGCATCTAGCCCGCGCCTTTACTTGCTCCATCTCCATGCACCTTGCTGAAGCACCATAATCCAGAGCTCGGCTTAGCTTAGTTTTCTTATCAATGATACTTGTTTAAGCGCACGACCGTTTTAGGGCTTGTTTACGGAGACGCGGAGCGTCGCGCGTTGTGTGCGGCTTGGCGTCGCGCAGCGCGTCGTGCGTTTTTTCCGTTTACAGAGAGGCGGCGCGTGCAGCGGACCCGCGTCATCAGACGCGCAAACACAAACATAATGGCAATGTACGGTGTTGTAAAACTTGTTAACCGTTTTTGTTCGGGAGCTATCATAGGTTTGCGAAACGAAAAGTATCCAGGTATGCTAATCATCGAGCACGTTTGATTTGAAGACAAACAAAAAAATTAGACGTCGTCAAAAATATTAATATTCATAATTTGTTTTCAACTGCTCCGTAAAAAGAAACACAAATTACCATTTTTATACACTATCCTTTACACCTCATGAATTCTACCCATACAATTCTTTTCTAAAGACAGTGAATAACTTCTCTACAATAACATCGAATAACTCTTATTTATTACGTCGTAACGCTTCGGCCGACCGTCCATTAATCATGAAGGACCCAATACACAATCCACCCCTGATACTGGCCGGTTGCTATTTATTTTAATGGCTGCCACTTTCAAATTTTGAATTTATATTCGAAATTCAAATTATGAGTTTAAATTTGATTTGTATTTTGGTCTTGTTCTGAAACTATTGCAAAGTTGAATATCACGCCGATCCGTATTTTTTTGACGTAGAACAGGAACATACACGCCACCATAAAGTAAATACTTAGCTATTACTATTATTTAGGTTTGGTTAAATAATAATATTTGGTTAGCACAACTCGGCCAAATAAGAAGGAAAAATGCTCAAATTCACCTTTTAAAAAGAATCTTACTGGTCAACAAATTAATAATGAAAATAATGAAAAACCAGGTACATTACATAATTCCGAAGAGTCGTAATTCCGAATTAATAAAAGTTCTGAATTTTCATAATTCCGAATGACATGTTTGGCTTTATTTTTCGATATCGCCTATAAATCAAACCTAACCCAACCTACGTATAGCAATTAACTTGTACATTTAATCTAAAATAGGTCCCATCACACCATAGATTACAGAAAAATTGAAATTCGGACAAATGAATATTCGGAAAAAATATTCCGGAATTGTAAGGTGTTCCCAAAGGCAAACATACGAATCGAACGGTCTTCCAAGCGTTAGTAAGCTCGTCAAATAATGTATTCTTGGAAAAGACGTCAGATTTAACTTTGGTCGTTATAAAACTCGAATCAAACAATCTATTTGCTCATTTCTGACATCATTATAGACACTTACTTTTGATTGTAACATTATTTTAAAATGGTTATTTGGTGATAAGTTCTATTAAAATTATTAAATGTTACATACTCTTCCGTGTCATGGTGTTTAATAAAGAGTATTTGTACCTAATATATTATGCAATCCCCAAATTTATCAGTATTTATAACTTTATCTACCCACAATAATAATGCAATAACAAATAACATAAAGTTACGCAACTTAGAAAAACTCAAGTTACGAGCACGGCCATGTGTTCCTAACTTCAGCGTGTTCGCTACACAACTTCATTATCGAAGTTGCGCGACAATGACGCAGCAACGTTATGAATTTAGTTTGTTGCTAACTTCGCTCATGTGACGGTTACGGGGATGACGTAATTAGTTTTTGCAAAAAGCTCGGAAATTCCCGTGACGTAGCTATGCAGTTTTAGTTACGGCGAGTGAAAAGGAAAGAGATATAGCAATTATAAAGCTCTGTCCCTTTGATCGTAACTATGAAGAGGATCTGAAAAGTTCTCAAACTATTATGATAAAGGTGCTGCAATGTTGCGAACTAACTGGTTTTAAGTCTTGCGGTTTTTTAAAGTTAAACTGCAAGCAAATTTTTTTTTTTAAATTTTAATGATCTCGAACAATTCGTTTTTTTTAAGTATTACCGTGTTTTAATGTTTTGTTAGGATTATTACAAAACATTAAAACACGGTAACACCACTACATAGAAATCTGTGATCTGTGTTTATCTTACTAGAATATAAATTCTATATAGATTCTTCTCTTATTATTTTCTGATTATTTTCTTCTCTTATAGAAAGCTCCATTAAATGACGATCACTTATTTCAAATTACAAGAGTCAATAGGTTAAGGTTTTTTGAAGATTGCGATTGTTTTTCGTATTTAATAATCATTATTTTAGGTATGAAAATTGACCAAAGTAACAAGTCAGCCGTGATCAAGAGTGTACCTGAAATGCTTCAAAGACACCCTTTGTATAAAAAAGCTACTATTATAAAACCTACATCGATCGTGTGAAAAGCAAGAATAAATCAAGTCGTTACCTACCTGTACTATAATGATAACACGCAAATCTTCCATACATTGATAGATAAAAAACGATAGACAATCCAATCCCACGACTAAAGCACCTATTCTGCCTTCCAAAGTAAAAGGCAGTATACGGACATGGATCTCATACTATTACTCCCTTTTTCTTTTGGACTGCTATATTTTGATATCCCTAAAGCCGCCCAAAGGCCGTCGGGATCGGACGCACTGTATTTATTTACGTTCTTACGCAGCGTATCCCTTTAATTGGACGGCTGAAATCCATACACTCTGCGGTTTTGAGATAATACTGCCGGAATACTGCCAATGCGAACAAACACATGCTGTATACTATTTACTTTCGTTTTGTCGAAACTCATTTCATAGAACGTATCACTTCACAGAATTTTCATTTCATCGACAAGCTTTTTTAGGCGCAAGAGATTACCCTATGTGACAGTAACAAATCTACCTCAAAATATCCCACGTAATTGTTATTTAAATTATATCCCACGTAATTGTTATTTAAATTAACTTGAAAACAACAGGGTTTTAGCAGAAAATAGCATTCGATGAAGTGAAATTCGGTAAAATGATATGTTCTAGAAAATGATTGGTCCGTAAAACAAGGACGAGATATATTTCAGCCCTACTAAGGTAATAAGCAGTATCCCAAATTTAATAACCAAAGCAGTTTTAATTCTCTTCTGTTAGTAATAAGGTTGATATTTGTACAGGAGTTTTATGTGAGATACTGCCTATTTGATTAGCAGGGCAGATTTTATGTAAGTAAAAGATTATTACAATTAAAAATTAAAACTAAACGTATTAAAATTAAAATTAAACTAAGCTACTCAAATATTAAAGATATTCCTTCGAGTGGCAAGCAGCCGTATAACGGCTGCTGTCAAAAAACAATTTATACTTTATGACATTAACTCAAAATTCAAATTTAAACTAACTATAGTTTTCTTGCCGCTTGAAGGGATATGAATAATAATCACCACTATAAAAAGAACACCCCTTCAAGCAGGTCTAATAAAGATTATTGTATTTTTTTTCCGTCGACAATGTGTGCATGTATTGTCGTGCGTAAATTGTTTTATTCAGTTATAGGTTGATAAGGTATATTAAAGCATTTTTAAAAAAAATATTTTAGACTAAAATAGGTACTTTATGTTTCTACTTAGGTACAAACAAACATCACGGTTTATATTATGGAAAACTGGAGTCTAATGTCTCATTGCAGTTAGTATTTTTTTGTTCATTGAAATTATAGAACAATTTTATAACCACAAAAACGTTCCTAATTTTTAATGACTCCGCTTACTCGGCTTTGCTTTGATAGACTTATAGCATTATTGGCTTCTTTTTGTCTTAAAAACTGGCCTGTTTTCGAGATTAAAAGGGATGCATCCGGTAATTGCATGCTATCGCCCAATCGCACCCAAGATAATATCGATACATTTTCGACAGCGTTTCCGCGTATCACGTTTGGCACGAGTCCTAGAATTTTGTAAAGGTAGGCCATAATCAGATTTGCTGACCGTAGCAATTATACTTATAGCTATCGATCAAACTTCATTTTATCTTGATTATAATTTACAAATTATACATTAATTGTCTTTGGTTAAGGTTAGGTATTCGTCATCGCTTTAGTAGTTGTGTATAATTTTCCGGTATTTATAATACTTCTTGCTATTTTGTTTAAGTACATGATTTTCTGTCAGTGTTTATTGCGTGTGCCAGATTTGTTAATTTGTTCCTCCTTTACGTTTTATATTTCTAGGATGCTTGTGGATTTTTGAGTGATTCTCCCTTAGGGCTGTTCTAAAACCACTTTGACATTGAAATACAAAATTGACAGACCCAAGGCGGTACAAGAACATCCTATATATAAGAACCTCTATTCTAGAGGGTAAAAACCATAATTACATTTGACGTGTAAAAAAAATACCATAATAACGTCAAAGGTAATAATGTGGTTTTACCAAATTGAATAGAGGCTCAGTATCCAGAGTTGTGATAAATATACTAAAATATTAAACCAAAATCGCTTGCAAGAACAAATCGCCCCCGAGCGCAAATAAAACAAAAATTACCAGCAATTATGACTGCTAACCCGTTGTTTACCTTATAAAGGGTGCCCAGAAATAATTAAACAAGCCTAATGGTATCCTAAATGTGTTTCCCTGTAATTTCAATGCCGCAAAAGTGTTCAGTTCTTTGTTGTTCTCAAGTTTATGTTCGGTTTGGTTATGATTATTTTTATAAGAATAATTTTGTTGATATTTTATCATTCTATTGGCAGGGCGTTGCTTTGGAGAAGTCATTATGATGATGATGCTGCTATAGTCCGTTCGCTTAGATAGTGTCGCTACACTTACTTGCGGTTATTGTAATAAAATATAATTCGATGTAAACTGCCAAATTCACTTACGGGTGTTACGCCGCAAGTGAATTTGGCAAGTGCAAGTGTAGCGACACTATCTAAGCGAATGGACTATACTGTTGACAATTACTGCTGCCGATAAGCATCAGTGTTTTCGTTACTGTGTTAAAAAAAAGTTGCATAGAAGTATTTCAAATAAGTCCTTAGGGTTGGCAACATATTTGCCATCTTGAGATTGCAGTAAGTGTCCATGAGCCTGACAGTCCATGTATCGTCAGGTGGCCTGTGTGCCTGTTTACCAAGGTCAAAATCAGTAAGGCGTTTATCATGAAAATCATCCATGCGCCCGCAAACATACCTCAGGCACTGCAGTGCTTTGGCAGCCCTAGCAACCTACTGAATTTGGTATGATATTGAACATTGGTTTCTAGGACTGCTAATGTACAGTCAAGGATTTTAATTGTTATGCCACGATGGAACCCTGTCGCATAACGTTAATCGTTCATTTAAGCGTAATTTCTGTCATGTGGTTTGACGCTGTCATTATGACAGGGTTCTATAGTGGCATAACAATTAAAGTCCTTGACTGTACTGCAGTGCCTCAGGTATGTTTGCGGACGCATAGATGGTTTTCATGCCGTCTTGAGAAATTGTGTCGGCTTGCTCTTGCAGCATGTAAGATGAAGGCTGATAGCGTCCTGGAGATTGTAGCGAGTAAGAACGAGTTTGAGGCTGGTCAGGAAGTGGTAAAGTAAAAACAAATATTTTTGCTTAAAATATATAAATAAATTAAGTAATATTGTCGAAAAGTTAACTTATAAACTAGCCTGAATAGAATCTTAAATCTCCGGCCATAAAAAAATATTGATTATTTGTTACTTACCGTGAAATATTCACTTTTTATAAAAAAAAATGTACAATGATTTTGGAATTTACATTACTAAGGTGCGTCTGGATCGCCATCACCATCATCATCTTATCCTTTAAAACACCGCCAAGCAGCAGTGTTTGCATTGTTGTGTTCCGGTGTGGGTATAAGATGACCGGGGATTTACTAGCATAGAGGCATTCCACTAGGGAATAAGGTCCTCGGGTTAGCGACGCATTTGAGGTATTAGAATTGCAGTCTTAAGTTTGTAGTCTTGAGAATTCAAATGTCTATGGGTCACAGATCACACTTGGCCACGTGACTTGTGCTTGTTTGCGTTCTCCATATCATAAAAACACTTAATATAATTATTTATGAACATGAACAATAATTGTTTCGCATGATGCAATAGAGATTGCGAACAGCTAAAATAATTTTAGATTACCTAAACAGTTAGGTACTAATAATGACATTCATAAACTATTCATATCGACAGTGGAAAGGTAAAAATGCCTAAGCGCCATATTGGAAACTTTACAGAAATGAGGTTTAAAGTTTTTTTTTTGAGAAAAAAAATCATATCTCAAAAAGTTTTACGACTATTTCCATGAAAATCAAAATGTATAAGTTAGAATATGCCAGCTATTTATTTATGAAACAAGTTCTGACCTAGTCCTTCTAGTTACAGAGATAGATGTCGCTTAAGCAATAATTGTGTAGCTAGTTCCAAAAATGTCAGTCAGGTAAAAATGCTTAATTCGCAACTAACTGTAAACCAAAATGACTAACGGTACATATTTTTTATGTCTAGAAAATACAAAATTTACTTATATTACTTCATCTTTCTAGAAACTGGTAAAGTAAAAAATCTAACGAATGATAATTACTGTTATCTTGGATGGTGAATTTACTTAAAGTCACTAATTATTTATTATTTATAAATTATATATCACTTAACTGCCTCATTTTACTCATTATTCAAACATAAAATGGTTTAAAGCAAGCATTTTTGTTTCTACACGGACTGCTAAAAGCTTAAATTCTAACTAATACATTAATACTTAGTGACTTTGACGTCATTTAAGAAAGAGAAGTACCAAAATGTCTTTTAACGGGTACGTATCATAATATATAAAGTTTAATAATAATGGGATACATAATGGTTCATAATATAAAATGGTGTTTTATCTGAAATCGTAAACTTTTCGGGATTGTTATAACATAAACCTAACCTAACATAATGGGTTCTATACAATGACATTTTTAAAGAATCCTGAAATGTTTATAGCTGCATAAATAAAACCATTATTATTGGTAGAAGTTTTAGATACTTGCCGAATTTTAGTGAGAAAGAATAGTTGATTAACCCAGATACGTGTCGAATTTTCGGAGTCGGTTGAAAAATAACCTTTTCATATTTTTTTTGCAGATTGCAATTAAAACATCATCAAAAATTTATTGAATCGATAGAATTCCTTCTGCTAACTATAAGAATAATTATTAACAGTTCACTAGGTATTTAAGTTATACCAGCCTGAATTACCAGTCTACCTGGAACCATTCAAAATAGGATCTAACATATTTGCTATAAATTAAAATGACATAGAATTATATTCTAAATAGTCATATGTTTTTAAATCACTTGCTATAATTTTGGTTACAAAAGCCATGTTCTAAAACTTTTAAAAATTATAATTTTAATATCTCTAATATTCATAATACAATACAATTACAACTTTTATCATTATTTTTTATAATATTCACAATGTTTAATCATTTAAAGCAAAAACTCAAACAAATGCCAATTTTCAAACTATAATGAATACGGTTAAAAGTGATAATATGAAACCTCACTCATATATTTATTATTTTCTTTATATATTTGTGTTTGACGAGGCCCTTTTGGCTTTCGGCTCCTATTTCGTGCTCTGAAGAACAAAATAATATTAAAAAACCTAGCTACCTCACAAAAAAATTTGGTAAGGTTCATTTTTCATGACGAGCCTTGCCCTCCTATCTCCGTTTCAATGCGGGGATTGCCCTCCGCCTTCCACAACCACTCGCTATGTTGGTTCCATTATAGCAAGTAAAAATTCCAGATTTGAAGGTAATATAGGTACTAAATAAATCTTATGGCTGATGATTAGTAGATGAAATGACTTTGATATAAAATTTATGCTAAGCGAAGATTTTAGAAATTAACTTTTATAACATTTGAATTTACAGCAAATTAATTAAGAGGAAATGTAATTGTAGTGTTTGATTTTATAGCAAATAAGGGAATACGTTCACAAAAAAGTTGATTTTATACCCACTAGCCAACATTCTACTTGTATTTACTTCGAAAGATAGGAACTGAATTCCGTTTTTTTTAATTTAACATAATAAAATTTAAAAATTACATACGTAGGTATGTACTGGATGGAAAACTTTGCAAGGCGTACATGGAGCGGAAGCCAACATGCAGAGGCCCTTTAGTCAACATTAATTTAGTAAAGTAATGGGACAGTAACTGGCATTTGTCCCTGAGTTCACACTATAGATGTATGCTCCCACGGGCAGACACCGGTTAGTGTAAGACTAAATGAGATTGACCGGTGAACTAGGCTATTGATAAACCTATGACGCCAATGCTAATTACTTTGGTTGAAATGACAGACAGTGACTCGCCAAGTCAATGGAATGGGTCTCCTAAAATAGCCTTAATATGTAGTACTAGACAGGCAATAGTTCCAGAGGGGTTGATAAGGTCGAAAAGGTGCATCTGGACTTTAAACGACGATAAGTTGCCCACTCATCACTTATGCTACATCCGCCCTTTGAGCATATATAGCTCTTGCGACTCCAATCTGACCGGCTAATAAAAGATAGCCAGAGGTGAGAGTCTATTCCTCGTCATCGTACACTCCAGCGGGCCGGTGAAGGTAAGCGTGAGGTGAGGAACAGGACCTTCCCTCGGAACCAAAAGCTCGCTACTAGCTGCTGCTGTAGCGTGACGTATTATTATTATCACACAAGATGCTTGACATCGCAAAGTTCACAAGATATGCACTTACTTATTATATACATCATCACTGTCGCGCTCGTCGTCACCATGGACTGAGTGTCCCGATTCAACAGGTTTTATGCGATAAACGGGAGCTTACACTCGAGCGAAGTTTGTATTCACTTAAATGTTTTTCGAGTTTTTTCTTACTAGTAATGAACACCCATATTTCTATAAGAAACTGAATCCGAAATAAGACTTAAGCAGTGTAAAAGTCTAAAATGAAATATGTCTACTTTCACTAAATCAAAGTAAATAGTATTTTATTTTATTTTATATTCTACTAACATCCTAATTCTACAGATTGAGATGACCTAGATTGTGCTTAAACACATTTTTCTTTAAAAACGTGGAATAGCATTTTTGCTTAAGCGCCAAATAGTAAATTATTGCATGAAGATAAAAATTGTAATACGAAAAAAATATATATATCACAATAATTTGAAATTGCTAACAGTAATAACTCGACTAAAGATAAGAATAAAAAAAATCTAATACGTTTGCATCCCAAAATTTTCCCTAAGGTTAAATGACTAACATGCTTCAACACGAAAAACATCAAAATAAACGTCGCTTTAGTTGTCACGTTCTCAAAAAAACGTGAAAAATTAGCCTGCTTAAGCGTCAAAAAAGTGTTCCGATCGACGTGGGTCCTAGACAGATCGACGCAGAAAAAAAAAAGAAATTAAACTGTATATATAACTCACTTTCGGCCAAAGTGGCGCTTAAGCATTTTTACCTTTCCACTGTCGATATTCAGAATTAAAATCAGTGTTTACAAAGCAAATGAATAACGAATTTGTGGATGTTGAATGTAAACTAATTAACCCAGTTTTCAAAAGTTATCAATATCATGCGGAGTTAATTTGAAACTGTTGTAATGTGCTGAATAGGGAATGGAAACAGGCGGTTATATCCGGTTATAACCGGTTTAAACCGGTTATTTTCATACAAAAACGGTTAATAACCGGTTAAATTGCATTCCCTAGTGCTGACCAGTTATGGATTTAGGATTAATAATTATGTAATTTAAAATAAATAAATAAATATCAGAGGACAAAGTCACTAAGTAATCGCCTATAAATTTCCTGACATTTTCATATCACAAACGATCAATTTCAATGAAACCAGACGTTTCACTGAATACTGGAAACCAACAAAATGTCGCCAAGGTGTCTACTATCAAAATAATTCACGAGCGTAGATTCCACGAGATTACTGCACAATCCGTCTCTAGTGAGATCGACAGCGTTACAGTGATAAATTATGGTCCTTATGTGCTGAGGAAACGGCTGCAGTGTTTGGGTGAAATTGATGATACATTTTCTTCGTACTTTTTGCATTTGTTTGTGAGAACTCAAAGAAAAAGGAGTAGGAGAAAGAAACTTCTTTTTCTCAAAAATGTTCGGAAATGTTGACATTCCTATCTACATATTGAGACGCAAAGTACATAGATTACTGACAGTTCTCAAATTTAAAAAAAAAAAACATTGCGTGCTCGCTACACAAGCCCGCAATGTTGCATACAAATTCCATTACTATCTTGTTTGTAACTTTTTAAAAAGTGAAAAGGGCCGTAATAAAATTAGGGCACAAGTCTTATACATCCAAATTTTACTCGAAAAATAAGTTTTTTATTTGTGCCTGGAATAGCTTGTTTTTTTAAAAAACAAGAATTGCGTTTATCCTTGTCATAAACAAAAAGGCGGTAGGGAGTGGTGGTTTTTTCACATGAAGTTTCTGTTTGTATGCAATTCAAAAAATGAGTTCAAGCGATGAAGATTTGACTCCAGCACAATTTTTTCTTGCGATTTTTGAGAAAAGCACTATATTTGCCTTGTCCGTTTAATCCAATACTCGGCCCACAATTGCCTAGTTCCATGCCTAGGCAATAATGTACTATTGACCAGAAAACTATACTAAATCAGTGTAGGTGTGTTGCTAAAGTTAGATTAAAACCAAGGTAGAGTGGAAAGTAAAATAATCATTTTTGTAACTCCTATATATTTTATCTACATCCATATCATAACTTCCCTACAATATGTTTATAAACGATAAACAAATGGCCTATATTAAGAAACCTGTATCTGTATTTTAATATTAACATTAAAGTATTGCATGCCATTAAAGTATCGGTTATCGATGTGGCTACATCTTAATGTTCACATTAAAGTATCGGTGACCGAGCACCAGTCATATAAACTACTATTAAGAACGCAACTAAAGAGTCGCTTCTAAGGCTGATAGCGTTCTTACAAAATATGAAGTATCTAACTCCGTAAGCCTCATTATCAGGTATCGGAATAGGTAGAGCTAATTTGCCTAAACTTGATGCATATTCATTCAATAATGTATTCCCATCTCACTCACGTATGAATGAATATGCGTCAAGTTTAGGCAAATAAGCTCTGCCTATTCCGATCTCTGCTCATTATTCTCATTCTCAAATAAAATTTTATCCAAAAGAAAGGAACAGGGTTACCGTAACTCTGGACTAAGGATTTGTAAGCCCCAATCATTATTTATTCACGAGCACGCCTCTCACTGTACAAAACTTTTCGCTACAAACTGCTGAAAGGGTTCTTTATGCCAAACTTGCCAAATTTTCACCTTTATGTTGACAATGTTGTGTGGAAAAACTAAACTTGTCCACTAAACTTTGTTTGAGACACGAAATATTCGTACAATTAATAGAGGATGGATTAAAAAAAAATCTTATGAACTAAAAAAGTGAGTTAAGAGTCCTCGGGCCGAGCTGCTGATAAAATTTAAAATTAATTTTAAATCAGCGTTGTATTCGACGCGTGAGTAATGAAAATATTTTTCTCAAGGGCCTCGGCAAAGACCATTATTAGTTAATCTTGGACAAAAATGTGAGCTGCAATATACAGTTTACAAAAAAAAAACATGCTAAGTAAGTACTCGATGTCGCTGCCGACTTTAAGGCGAAGAAACGCCATTATACCTATATTAACTTTGTTTAATTGTAAATGCGTCAGTTTGAGTTTTAGATTTAACTAGCGACCCGCCCTCGCTTCGCTTCGGTAAATATAAGTAGAAATAACCCAAGTTCATCTCGAATAATATACTTTTCAAATGGTGAAATATTTTTTAGATAGGTGCATTTGCATAGAGGTTTGCAGAAGAGGTTTGCAGAGGAATGCAGAATTCATTTTATTTGACCATAAATTAGAAGTACTTGTGGACCCACGTTCATGTTCAGTAGCAGATTCTCTGGCTCTCTGAGATCTATATCCATCCCTGTCGCCTATAAGCCGAACGTCACGTTCAGTAGAAGATTCCCTGGCTCGCTATGATCTATGTCTATCTGGTGATGGTTGCAGAGTATTAGGAACGGAGTGGTGGTGGGTGATGGTGGTGAAAGATCAAACCCAGAGAGCTTACTTGAATAGGTGTTTATTCGTCCATAGCACGGAGACAGAAGAAAGCAATCTTTTGGTACAGATAATGTCATTAGACATAGAGCTGATCCATAGATGTGAGGGGTGGCTATCTACTTAACTTAAAATTAAAGCATCCCATACATTAACACTATCCCTATCAACTATAAGACGGACGTCACGTTCAGTAGACGATTCCCTATTTCTTTGCAAATAATTACTATCTCTTTTATTACACAGCTTGATTTCCCTTTCTTCTTTGATTTCATCTTTAAGACGTAAATTGTTTCTATTATTATCTGTAATTCTACGATCTATATTAAAACGACTTTTTTGCGTCATAGGCAGTCATAGGTAATTCATTTTCTTTGTTCCTTAAAAAAAAAAACAATACCCATTAACCCACACAAAATTAACTACCTGCTTCATTGATGGGACAAATACTAAACTAACACCAGCCAGGCTTAGGTAATGTACTAAAAGTATAAAAGTTAGTAACATTTATTTTTAAATTTACAACAGGAAATACGCAAGTACCTATATTCGAAATATTTACAACACACAAACAACCTTAAAATAAGAAAAAATGAACATTAACAAATCAACACACTTTCTCATTGATAACCAAATAGGAAGGAAATGTGTAGGTACTTAAATATTCTGAATATTTACAACACAATCTTAAAATAAGAAAAATGGAGTTTTATCCCTTAAGCGCAATTCACACAGTGTGCGGGAGCGGGTCGGGCGCCGAGCATGTCGTTTTCATCGCGGGACCCGCGCAGCACGGCTAGCACAAGTTGCCCGCGACTTGTTTGTCGCTCGGATCTCCCTTTCTATCTAGTCAGTAACGATAGAGACGCACCGAGCGACCAACGAGAAAATACAACTTGTGCTACCCGTGCAGGTCGTCCTATTCACACAGAACGCCGGACCGCGGCAGGCCCCGCGCGGCTGTGCGCCGGTGATCGCAGGCGGGCATTCGGGATCGGATGTTAGTAGAATTTACAACGTGCTCTGTGAGAATGCCTATCGGAGGATGCGTGTTATTACGATCAAGGAAGCCCGCGACGGGCCCGCGACGGACCCGCCGCACCCGCGCGCTGATAGTGGCGGGTTAGGCGGACCCGGCCCGCGCCCGACCCGTCCCGCCGCGTGTGTGAATGATTCCATATAACTCCATGTTAAAGCACCCGCCGAACTCCCGACCCGCCCGGCGCACGACCCGCTGCCGCCCGCTGTGTGAATTGCGCTTTAAGTCCACAAAATTTAATTTAAACACTACCTCTCGTTGATTTATTATTATAAACACTACCTCTCGTTGATAAAAACACTTAGGGAAAAAACTTATTTACATACATACATAATTTCACGCCTTCGTTCCCAGAGTGGGGTAGGCAGAGCAACAGAATTACAAACATCTCTAAAAACTTGTTGATAATTCTATAACCATAATTTGCACAATTAGGCTAAGATGTTTACCAGCGTATTAGTGACAGGTTGCAAGCCCATCGCCTAACAGTACTACAAGCCTTTATTCCCTTAGTCGTCTCTTACGACATCCACGGGAAGACATGGAGTGGCACTATTCTAACTCGGCAACCACACGAGGAAACTTATTTTATTTACCAATATTAATTTATTTACCTATTACCTTTATGAATTTACTTTGTATTCAAAAATATGAAAAACAACGTAAAAATAACTTTTATTCAAAACCTAAACTCAATCTAACTACCTAACCATTTCCGTAATTTAAAAATATTTCTCTATCAATATAAATATAAGTAAGTAACAGGAGAGCTCCGGTGCACTATGCATCCGGTGTTCTATGGCTGCTGTGCTGTAAGTACTAAAGGGCGATAATACTGATTTAGGTAGCGCGTAATTTTGAATCTGCCATATCTTCTAAAGTATTTATTTAAATAAAATAGTGTACAGGACAATTTTAATCTACATTAAATGCCCAAGGTGACTAAGATATTTATCTGGATAAAAATAAATACTGAATTGGAGAAAATAGCTTCGAAATTAACCTAATATTTTTTAGTAAAATTTTAAAGATAAAAATGGTTACTGTGAGTCCACCTTAGGAGATAAACGTATGCCATCGCGGACTTTTCTTTAGGTTTTTTGAAGAACTACAATTCTTCAGTACATTATTTTGATATAGGTACTGTACTATCCCCATGGGGTAGGCCTTATAAAATATAAAAAAATAATTTATTTTTATTTATTTAATCCGTTTGGCGGGCCGGAAGACAAAAGAGTTTTGCCAATCGAAATAGTGGTAGTTACGTTGTGTGATTTTTAAAATGTTTTAGTAACCCATGGTTCCTAGGGCGAGAATGAGGGACAACAGATTCTTCTGATTAAAGAGATATTCAAGAATAAGGAAATTCAAATAATTGTACTAGTTGAGGAAAAGCAACGACTAGGGAACCCCAGTTTATGGAAATTCGACAAGTCTCTGAGATCCGGCAAAAGCAGAGCCCCTCCCCGCTCCCGCCCATGTGCCCGTCTCCAGACCGGTCACACTCCGCCAGCCCGTCCCGAACCTGTCCGGGGAGAGCCTCCATTACGTCGCCAAGTCAGTCCAAGTAAGTCCTCGTAACCAAGAGAGCAGAGGGCCCGACAAACCATAGTCACTCCAAGAGACAGGATTTTATTTACTCTCCCAACAACTTAGATGGAGAGACTATTGTCCCAAACCACCCCTCCCGTGTCCTCGGATATTTAGGACGACGGAATGCGTGTGCTTTCCGCAATCCAGTGTGACAGGTATCAAAGCAAACCCAGAATGTTGGAGGTCTCCTCCCCCTCGAATCCGTCAAGGCACCCGACATCACACGCTCAGCTTTCGCCTCGCCTAGTCAAGCCCCCACGAACCGACATGAGAGCCGGGAGCAGAAAGCAGTTGCCGAGCCAAACCCGCAGGCATCCCTGCCGACATGAGATCATAAAAACCAAGCCAGCAAGTCACCTCAACTAACCAACGTCCTTCGACCAGAGGTGAGATCGACTCTTGACGCAACTCAAATCCGAACCCCCGGTTCCCCAAGATAAATTTTGAAGCTATTAACCTCGAACCTTCAACACACTGAAGCAGTCTGTGAAGTCCGTATGGACACCGAGCGTACAGTGTGTAGTATCTCCGCCTGCCATTTCAATCCAAGATGTCTAGTGGCGGCAAGATGTCACCGACGTCTGTGTCCCGCTGATAACTTTCACCAAGACACTAAACCCTCTTCGACTCGAATAGAAACATGTAAAATATCCGATGCATTAACCGAAAAAGGTAAAGATAAATTGTAATTTAAACTGCCAGGACACAAGCAAAACTGTAAACCCCATTATAAGAGCCGAAAGAAAATTAAATAATCTTAGCCAAACAGCATGGGAAAAATTTAGAAAAGTTCTTCCAATAAACCGAAGATTAGACATGGAGTCCTAAAAGGTACACAAAATCCAAAAGAATTAGATCAGTCATGAATTATTAATAAACCCTTGAATTCCCTTGATTAAAAACATTTATAAAGAACATCAAATAAACAATAAAATTATTTACCTTTAAATAATTATTAGTTTCGCAATAGAATTAAAATCCCGTGAAACAATTCAAAGAAATTTATCACTAGTTTGGTCTTCCGACGACCAGCGTATATCACTTTTAAACTCAATATGATTTGCTTCCAAGAACTCATTTTTTAAAAATTGTTCTGTTTTTCAAATAAATTGTTCCTTCCAAAAAAATAAAATTTCGAAACTCAAAACATCCCGAAAATATTCGTAAATAAAAAAAAATCAAAATCAAAGAAATAATACTCAAATAAACATGTTCTAACAAGGACAGCCCCGCTACGAATGATCTAATAGCCTTGTTGTCAAAATTGCAATGACATCCCCCACAATTCAAAATATTTTGAAAATGACGACATCAAATGTCATTCGTAACCAACTGCATTACCACCCTAAGTGCAACGATGCACCCATCGAGCAACCACTAAAAGACAACACTTAGCTTCGGGTCCCGACGAGATGTCAAGGGCGCGCAGCCGCAAACCGAACTCTCACGACAGCGACTCCAAACCGCTCAGAAGCCCTCGCAGTAAGCGACGGAGCTCACAGGATCATGCTCCCGCGTGAAATGTATTAAAATGAAAAGCCAAATATGCAACCAAGGCTTCCCTGCACTACGAAAGCCTTCCCTACTCCGTTACTACACCCTGAAACACAACAAACATTCACAACAAATCAAACACCATACGGAACCCCTTCCAAACAACGACCATCACCCTTCCACTCGTCTTTCAGATCCTCAACCAGAACACTCATTCCCAAGCTTCCCTATTCTAAGTAATAAGACATATACGAAAGATTAAAATACCTATGAGAAATCACTAGTTCGACCCTCCTGCTCTCAAACCATAAACCAAATTATTCGTGGACATGATTTCTTATAGAAAGTGTTTCCAACAACGGCAGGACTACAATATTCACCTTTTCAAGTAGACTTTGTCTACATGAACTTACGAAAACCCTCCAACGTCTCCTCGCAATAATCCCATAGATCAGCCCTCCACAAGATACTTTCCATTAAACACTCGGCACATTATTAATTTCAAAAGGGAAACCCTGTAGATACAACACTATTACTTTAAAGAAAAAGCAAATCAAAATCCTAAGAAAAACACCTTTTTCAAGCCCGTCGATCACTCCCTTCAACCACCATCCGTTTCCTAGCAACCCCCACACTCTCTCCGTTTTCTAACCAGTCAAACACCAAAGACAATTTAATTCTTGCTTGAAGGCTTGACTCGAGATGGGGTCAGTACAGTACCTCTTATGGTTTAGCCAGCGTTTTCAATGTAAGCGCATTTTTTTTTGTTTATTTACGACATCACATGAGAAACCTCTAAAATTATCAGTGTTTCTGTACTATAGTATGCATGGATTATACATATAAACCTTTCTCTTGAATCAGTCCATCTATTAAAAAAACCCGCATCAAAATCTGTTGCGTACTTTTGAAGATCTAAGCATACATAAGTACAGACAGACAGCGGCAAGCGACTTTGTTTTATAATATGTGGTGATTGGTAAAACCATACATACATACATAATCTCACACCTTCGTTCCCAGAGTGGGGTAGGCAGAGCTACAGAATTACTAACATCTCTAAAAACTTGTTGATAATTCTATAACCACAATTTGCACAATTAGGCTAAGATGTTTACCAGCGTATTAGTGACAGGTTGCAAGCCCATCGCCTAACAGTACTACAAGCCTTTATTCCCTTAGTCGTCTCTTACGACATCCACGGGAAGACATGGAGTGGCACTATTCTAACTCGGCAACCACACGAGGCAAAAACAGTTTTGGAAGAAAACTACTGGAAGAAAAAAATAACATATTTTAATCGATGGTAACTGATGATTGTGAAGCTCACTGAGGCTCTATTCAACACGGTTAACCCATATTGCTTTTGACGTGTTATTGCCTTATTTTTAACCCGGCTGCCATTACTGTCAATTAAATAAGAGCTATCGTAAAGTTGACGTTGAAGTTGATGTTGTTACAAGTCAAAAGCAATTAGGTTAACCCCGAGAAGGAAAAGAGCCCCGACTGCACGACTTTAATTAATATAACCATAACCGCGTATAAGGGGCTGGCCACATCACATCGGCACGGCGTCGTTAACGTGAAACGGCGCGGCGCTGCGCAGTCGAAACGCACGTTGCCGCGTCGTGCAGATACACAGTAAGGGCGCGTTCACATAGAACATCAGTTTTACAGGATCCGTTTTAACGGATCTTTTCACCTTGTAATCTTCTTTTTTACTGGATCCAGAATACTGTTTTGGGTGTGAACTCGCTCATACAAGTACATACGCCATCAAGATCCGTTAAAACGGATCCTGTAAAAACGGACGTTCTATGTGAACTCGCCCTAACGTGTAACAACGGCTTCTAGCTATTTTAATCTCTACGCGCAGGACATTCGACTTAATATTGTAATTTATAATGAAACACGGCACCATGTATCTGCGCGGCGCTGAGATGTGCTATGCTACGTTGCTATGGATGTGTTTGATATCCACTAATCATATTCATTAGACCACATAGCATAGCACTGATGGAAACGGGTTCAACTAAGCTATGTTTTTATATGACAAGATGCGCGCTGTGGATGCGTGCTCTGGATTTGTTCTATGGATGCGTGCTCTGGATGCGTGCTATGGATGCGTGCTATGGATGGTCACGAGTGGTGTAGCAAGGTGTAGCTGCGCATTTTCCTCACACAGCTGCCTCGCGGCTTCGCATCTTCATAGCGCATCTTCCTCGAACGGCTACATAGCTTAGCATTAGTGGAAACGGTCACATAGTTTAGTAGCGTAGCTTTCACATCCTCGCAGCGTAGCTGCGTAGCACATCTCTGGTGAATAGGCACCCTAAGTGCGTGGTGTTGTGGCTAGGCCCTTAGTTGTTCCGGGAGTAACGTGACGTAAAGGTACTGTGTCAGTAGCGGACAATACGAGATGCGGGCATTTTGTGATTCTCCACCGGCTTGTAAAAAGGTTCCCCTTTGAAAGGACTCGTAAATGTTTACGTTTTAAATTATGTGGAGTTATATACAAGTAGGCAATTTTTAGATTATAGCTGGTTTTATAACTTTTTTTTTTAATCGTGAAATACTTGCCCTTAATATACTTGGTAAGGTTATATTATTATGATTAGAGCTAGGTTTTTATGAGAGTTTTTCTAGTTATTAAATTATCATCATAATCATAAAGCTGTAATTATTTATTTATTTAATCTTTATTGCACAAAAAAACACAAATTGCGGACTTAATGCCTAATGGTATTCTTCCAGAAACTAACAAAATTAGTGCACAGAAAAAGAAAGAGAAAACAAATAAAGAACATATTTACTCTCAAACTTAAAGGCCCACTTACCCTTATTGGATTTCTCAGCTAAGACTGTGAACCTCTTAAAAATGTTAGTATTCAATAAAAAAATGATACCTATGTTTTCAGTTTTGATAAATATCAAAATCATCATGGTCAAACTCAATTTTAATTATGATTCCGCAAATATTGTCGCAAACCGTAAATCTCTGGTAAACCTCTAAACACTGGTAGACCACATAGATGGAACAAAGCAGAGTAAGAGTGTTCTATTTGGCAAATTTTAGAACGAAACTGGATTAGAAATACCTTTTACCTATTCAGCATTAAGAGACGTTAGCTGAAGTAACTACCAGTAGCAGTAATAGGACTTTAAATACCTTTCTTCACAGTATTCAATATCCATAGCGGCACATAAAATAAAGTTTCCAAAGTGTCTGAGGCGAGAAGTAAGACGAAGAAAGAGTCGACGAAGGCCATTAGTATTAATAACGCAGGCGTTCGGTCTCATTAAACTCGGGCGCGCTCCTCTTGACGCTGCTTGTTAAATTTATATATGGCAACACTGGTGCTGTTTGTCTCTTTCTAACTGGTGAGGTATAATTACATGTGAAAGAGATTTTATGGTTATTGTTTATTGAAAGTGTGTCAAATTTTTGGAAAGTCCATTTCCGGGGGTGGGCAGGGGGCAACTTTTAAAAAGTAAGTGAAGTGTCATTTTCCGTGTATTTTTGCGCTGAATCAAATGAGACCATACCCATATATAAAGGATCAATATTATGCAAAATATGAATGGTTTTCGTGGAAAAGAAATGAGAAAAACACGTTGGCATTCTACAATTTTGTATAATATTTGTTTTTTCTTGTCCGCAGTAGAGCGAAACCATTGCAAGTCAAAGGCACCTAGAGTAATTCTATTTTATGGGTATGAGGACAGTGTTTGCTAAACGTAGTGAACAACTTCGCCGGTACCGATATTTTGCTTCTCAGTTCAAAGTTAATATAACCACTCTAATTCATGGAAACCAAGATCGATTCCTCGTAAATTCCGAAAAGAAGAAACAGTTGATAAATATTTTTACCGATAATCTCAACCATAACAACTTCGAGGTGATGCTGATGTTCTAAAAGTATAGTCAAGAACTTAAATTTGGGACCCACATTAGGTCCAAAGTCAATCTGACAATCTAAGATAATAAGGTTGAGTTTCATATAATTTACAAATGATTTGGCATCTCTAATAACATTGAGGACTTCAAGCAATATTTTTTGAAATGGGTCATAAATTAACGTCCGTGACCGTACAAACAGAAGGTAGAACAATCTAAACATCACTTGCCTACAATAGTTTCTCAATATGTGGATGTGATGGTCATCCTGATAGCTCTCAGTTAAAATTTCCCTCCTGCCTATACCCCCCCGATGAGGGTAGGACTCCTAAATTTTGGTAGGACTCGGCAGATGCTCATTTCTTGTGCCAAAATAAAGTTATAAACAAAGTTTCATTGATGTACATAATTTGCCGCCAAACTGTCCTTTTAGCCTTATTTTATCTGTATTATAGACATTGGTTAATACATTCATAATAATAAAAAATATCAAATTTAAAAATATCAAATAATTTTCATATAACTTTTTTATCTTTCTCCATGGTTGTTATAAATAGGTACCTTGTTTGAAAAAAAATCGCCTACGAGATTTACAGAATGCTTTTTTACAGTTTAGCTATGTGAAAATGTATGGAACATTCTTACTCTTATTCTTATTTACCACGTGTTTGAGGCATGTTTGAGGTTATATTTTGTAATGCGTTGACAGCTGTCAAATCGCGCCTTTAAAATAGCGCGACTATAGTGTCCAAAAACAACAATATTACTTGTTTAATAAAAAAGATCTTTCACCAGTGGTAATAGGACTGAAACTTGCAAACCAGACGGACCCCGTAGAGGGCTATTCGGGAAGTTTTACCTCGCATATTACTTTGAGAGTAACGCGATCACTCGCCACTTCACGGCTTTAGACCGAGCTCAAAAGAAATAGGCAGTATAAGAGTGAAGTCCATGTCCGCGTATAGTCTTTTTGCTTTGGTCGGCGTAGGGCCGTAAGGATAGAAAGTAATATAAGTTTAATATTACGCAGAGCTTTGAAAGGGATTTTGTTTTTCAGAATACGTATTTTTTTAACTCATAAAAGTCTTTTGACCGCGACTTCTTCCTCGTAAAAGTTCTTTATTGAAGTTTGCTCAGTAACTGTCCTATTTTCTGGAATAAAATAAACCTTTGTCTTTGTCACATTATAAACCAATACCTAACAATGCAAATTTTAATCGATGGGTGCCACATCTGCACTTTTTTAGTGAAAAGAGAACAAACCAGCACACTGATCTGTGACCCGTAGACATTTGCTCTCTCAAGAGTACAATCTTAAAACTGCAATCCTAAGACCGCAAATGAGTTGTGATTGTTGTGGTTGTTGAGATCACACACGAACTTCATGTTTTATCCGTGATTACGGAGGATATAACAAAGAAACTTTCGCATTTTTTTTTTAAGTAAGTAAAAAACATTGTGTTTGAAACTTTACGTCAATCCAATAACGGGAACGTCGGGAGCTGTTTATAAGAGTTTGCAGGACTTAAAGTAGGTTCAGGTTGCTAAGTGAAAATTTAAACTAGGGCCTTAAGCCTGCACGCTTTAGTACCTTGTCGCTTTAAAGCCTTTGACAGATTAGTGCAGCAGCTCAATCATGACTTTAAAGTGACAAAGCACTAACGTGTGCAGCTACTTATGCTTAAACAGGACACTTGACAGAAGTGCGTGGAGCTAACCCCGTGTGCTTATGTTTAGTGCACGAGAGAAAATACTCTTTTACCGAACAATTGTCCTCGGGTGTGATATCCATGGACTTATTTGTCTAATAAGTCCATGGGAGTGTCTAAAAATAACTCGACATTGGCGAAATAATAACAGGAGTGAAAGCTATTAAAAAAATAAGTAAAATTACAATTCGAATACCCATATATATTGACAATTAAGAATATTATAGTCTGTGAGCACTGAAAAGATGCTTCGGGTTGGTACGTCTCTCTCAATCGCTCTTAATAAGAGCGTATGAGAGCGAGTGAGATACAAGTACAAACCCGAAGCACCTTCTAAGGGCTATCACACGAACAAGCTTGTAAAAACGTTTATCTACACTCATACCATAAGTCCTCTATTATGCGTTCACAACTCGTAGGCAATGACCAGCATTACCTGTGGTAGCAGGTGACAGCTATAGCAGCTGTTAATTTTGGAAGATGTTCCAAATTTGTATCCCATTACCTTACAATATTCGATAACGTAATTTCAAAATTACGTTACAGCTGTCATCGCTGTCACCTACTACCACAGGTAAGGTAATTGGTCATTTGCCTTTCGGCTTCTGAACCCATCTTAGAGTACTTATAATATGTGCGTAGATAAAGTATTGTACGAGACTCTGCGTAATTAGCATTACAACACTCGTGTGATCTATTATGAAACTCGCCTTGCGGCTCGTTTCGTAAACCACACTCATGTTGTTATGCCTGTCATTATGCAACCGTCACGTCAACTACTATTAAACAAAATTTTGGCGGTATTACGCACAGTTCATCTAAAAAACGCATTTACCCTAAACCCTTACCGAAAATACTCCCCGTGAAAGCCATTTTTGTCCAGCAATCATTTATAAATAGGTATTAGTGGATTTAGGAGTTTCTTTTCTGCTTTGTCGCCTAGCCATTCAGATGGTAATCGAGGCCGGAACGCGAGTACGGAGATGATATATTACACGAGCTGAATACATTATAATGTATTTTTGTAGGCGCGAAGTCGGTGAATGTGGAGAGGATTTTTCAAATACATTGAACACGCAGGATGGGATCGTTGCATAAAAGGAAAAAAAAAAGTGCAGCTAAGCTTTTTCGGGATTCCGTGCCCGAAGAGACCCTATTTAATTACTAAGTCTCACCTGTCCGTCTGTAAGCTTGTTGTATCTAGATTTAGACATTCAGCGCTTCTATTTTAGGCGGTAAAATCCAAATCGTTATGGTATTGTTTTTTTTTTAAACTCGGCTGCCATTACTCTTAAGTACATAAGAGTTATCAAAACGTTGACGATACGATAACAGGTCAAAATCGATATAGTTTTGACTGCGTTGAATAGAGGCCCAGTGTAGTTGTGTGAAAATGTATTGAAAGGTCAGTTTTAAATTATAGTTTCGACACATTAAACTAGACTATATAATATCCTGTTTTCATGACTTATATTTTATTATTTTTATTTAAAAAACATTTTGGCTATAATGTATGTGTAATAAAATTACCTGCAATGGCCTGCGATGACGGCGAGCCACAGCAATCACATTCAGTTAAAAGCCAGCCAGTTACTACTCAGCTCCATTCCCTTCATGGTTAATTCTGAACATGTGACGGCATTACCCGGGTAAGGTGCACGAAATCACAATTAACATATAGATGCGGCACCCGGCCCCTTTTAGTGAAATTACAAAAGACACATTTAACAAGCCTTCATGAAAGTTACCCTAACCCTGACGTAACGACACAGAATAAACGAGATTCACCAAAGCACCCCAAACTTTTACAGTATCTAACGGGATGTATAGTATGTTTTTTAGGCTGTGGTGAACTGTTGCGCTAGGGTTGTCAATGAGAATAGAGTGAAACGGTGTTTGTACTTTGACAATGGAATTCATTAGCACGCCCCGCCAAAGGCTCACGACAAAGAATACTTTTTATTTGTACGCGAAAGAAGTGTTTCCAGAATGTTCTGTAGTTAAGGGTTGTCGAGTTTATTCAATGACCTTGTTTCGTTTTATTAGACTGTATTTATTCAGTTGCCTGTTTATACAGTACCTAATCAATTTACTTGGCGCTGTTTGATTGACTACGTTTTATGCGTCTGTGCTTTTTTCATATGAGAATAAATGAGTGACGTTTTGCCATTGTTTTGGTAATATTTTCTGAAAAAAAAAACGTTTTATTGTTTTGGCTAGCTACACAGTTACTTCTATTCTAGTCTCTCTATCTTCCTTCTATTTCGATATTTGCTAGCTTTCAAAGCAAACATAAAATAAACAATCCGCATAGAACTTTGAGGAGCAAGATAGGTAAAACTTAGTGGAATAGAGGTCTAAAACGCGCCATAGGTCGAAATAATCAGATAGTCTGACTGATTGTTACGTCAACAGCGAACCTGGCGTTTACAGCCGACACGTCGGTTAACTCGGCTAGCAATTTCGACTTGACCCAATCAATTGAGAGCGAATTCGAACGTGTGTAGAAACTTTTGCGATGGTTGCGTTCTTGCGACGAATTGATGGAGTATTTAGGATAGTATGTATTCGCCTAAGTGGTGTATTTTTAAGCATGTGGAGTTTTTGACATGTTTTTACGTTAGTTTTTGCAAATTATTGACGTGAACAGTCGACGTCAAAGCTGTTTTGTTTGCAGCTTATTTTACTGGAATAAACCAGTAAGTTAAAAATAAGTAAACTATTTTTGACATCGACCCTTCTTTTAATGTTTTATATATGTTTTAAACGAAGGTGTCGTGCCTTATTGCCGTGTGTTGAAGATAAAGCTAGGCATACGGGTAGAATGGATTTTACTTCACCTACAGGAGCATAGGTTACCTATAATCGATGATAACGTAGGAAGTTATTTATTTCGTTAAATTAGAACACGATTCATCTAACACGATTCATTATTACAAAACGATTTTGGCACAACATGGAAATATTTAGAAAGATATTCAGATTATACTCGTGCGTAAAAATAACGAGGGCCCAATACAGAAACTCGCCAGTCTATAGATATATCCTACGATATGATCTGTATGATTAAAGCTTTTGTTAAAGCCAATATCAAGGTTAATAGCAACCGAAGCGTTCACCTCATATTCTATTATCTGTCCATACAAAACAACATTGAAGGTAAAATCCTGGAGGATTACGAAATACATCGGATCAATCAGTCTGGCTCCACTAGCGGATTTCGGCCTATTGTGATCCTTTCCCAACAAATGTACGGTTGGATACTCATTTTGACCTAAATTGGAGATTACTATTAGTAATACCCTACCCCTTCGCCTTTCCATCGGGGTTAGTGATTTGCCCTAGCGGAAACAGTTTGGTGTGCGGTTTTGGAGATTGAAAGTTTTTGGTGCATGCTTATAACATTTTGTAGATATTGACGAAAAAATAATTGAGACAGGGCCGGTTCTAGGCGGTAAAAACTGTATCGTATTGTCAACGTTTGGATGGCTGTTATTTACTTGACAGTAATGGCGGCCGAGTTGTAAACAATACCATAACAGGGTTTTTACTGCCTATAGAATAAAGGCCCAGGTTAACAATAACATAAGAATAATCAAATGCCAAACTTTGCGAAATACAATGCCACTCAGCGTAATGCCATGGAAGCTACGACAGCATGCTAATGCAGCTAATGCTGTGGCAGCTAATGTCAGCTGCGATGGAGAGCTGCGCAGCTGCGGCGTTGATTTTCAGTGGGTATTTGAAAAGCCTTGCAATCGCTGTCGATAAAGTTCAAATTACAACAATAATAGGGTAAAGGGTACAAATAACAAAACAAGACAGTATAAACTCTGACCAAAAAAGGAAACACTTTACTATATCCCTTAACTTGAAACAATACTCCACCGACTCTAATACGACACCTATAAACAGAAAGTTGAGGAGTGTATTTAATACTTTTTTTGCTACCTACTCTTCATTACACAGTAGGCACTTAAGGATGCCAATTAGAGAGCTGTGAGCTTACCTATTTTTTGCTAGATATACATTGGTAAACATTTTAGCCTTAGTAATTGTACAAAATGTGGTTACAGATTCTGTAACCGACAAGTTTTTGAGTTGTTGGTAATTCTGTAGCTATACCTACCCCACTCTGGAAATAAAGGCGTGCGTTTATGTATGTATATGAGGCGATTTGAACTAGTGCTGCAAGCAATACCAAGCAAGCTATGAACATAGTTACCTACTTGAATTTACAATACTTAGGGCCGTATCCAGATACATTTAAGAGACAATTAACTCGTTCCTTTTTCAAACTTGTGTATGAACAATGGTCACTAAAGATCAACTTAATCATTATTAACTGATTCTGAGTACGGCCGTTACGAAAACTAAAAGAGCTTTCAACCCTAAAGCGCCCACAATAAATTTCTTCTCATGCTTACGTACTAATGCCAATAAATCCTTCAAAAGTAATAGACGCCATCATGCCCAATAACCCCAATTTATTTCTCACGTTTGTTTCCACAATTTCCTCTTACTAACAAACTCCAATATTTTTCCAAACCAATAGATAACTGGTGCCCATCAAAAACCCATCAATTACCGAACCGGCAAAAGAAATAAGTTGTAAACACCTGTTTATAAACAATCGCATCGATCACGTTTTTGCGGGACTTGGAAGACAAATGAAACCTTTGTTCTGGCCATCTATCTCTGGCGTGCACGTCTATTTTAACGGTTACAAGGGAAAGTGGTTTAGACAGGTGGCAAATAATGATTTATACCGATTAAGAACGATCAGGACACGAATTACAATGCAACGTCTCTAAATTTGCTACTTGTCTAGTTTTATTTCGTCAAATTTTGAGTTTGAGTTTGAATTGATGCTAAATACTTTTAATACTCAGAAGATTATATGCTTGTAATTTAAACGATTAAATACCTTTATAGAGGAATACGAAAAGTACATTGAAAACATCTCTAAGATTTCTACCCCAGTAATCAGGAAATCATGTAAAGGTGCACAAAACAGCGAACATAATGTAACTGTAAGTACTGTAACACATCCACAATAGGCAAATTACAAAGTAACTAAGTGCATAATAGTTCCGCACGGCTTGTTACTCGATTTAAATTTTATCAGTTAACAACTGGCTTATTCACGGGAATCGTTTCTAGTTCTGCACTTACGAGGTTTTTCTTTTAATAAAATGCACGCTCCCTAATTATGGTAAGTTGCTTTTTGCAGAACACAAAATTACCGCTAACTGAAGTACTTGTACGTAAAGGTTGTTGGAAATTACTCGGTTTCTGACGTGTGGCGTGTAGGTAAAACGTGTTGGTAGTATTGTGAATGCGAGTTGTTTTAAATCACCATCATCAGCCGCAAGACGTTCACTGCTGGACAAAGGCCTTCCCCAAGGTTTTCCACAACGATCGGTCCTCTGCTGCTGTTATCCAGCGGTTTCCCGCGACCTTTATCAGATCGTCGGTCCGCCTTGTGGAAGGCTTGCCGACACTTCGTCTCCCGGTTCGCGGTCGCCACTCTAGCACCTTCCCGCTCCAACGGCCATCGGTTCTACGAAGCAATTGTGCCCCGCCCACTGCCACTTAAGGTTTTCAATTCGGTGAGCTATATCAGTTACCTACTTTAGTTTTCCTGCAGATCTCCTTATTCCTGATTCGATCTCGTAAGGAGACCCCCAGCATAGCTCTTTTTATCGCCCATCGTAGTTTTGAATACTGAAAGCCTAAATCATAACACTAATGACGCATAGCTCGGACAGGCTCTGGAAATAGAACAAGATTCAATAGAGTCGTAATACCTTAGATTATAATTATCTAATGTGGATATTATACACCGTGTTTTTTTTTATTTACGATAACTTCGGCATATTACTAGGTATATCCATAGAAACTAATTGGTAGATTCGATTTTTAAATATTGCAAAAAAAAAAACTGTTTAGTACACAATAATTAAATCTTTAATCTTTGGTCACCCTAAAAGGGCCTTTAGAGTTAACTAATAGTCAGTGTCAAATACGTCTATGTTGGCGTGACATACACACACAAGTAAAGATAACACTTGACAGCTGTACAAGATCGCTTGGCTCGGCGGTAAGTGTCTTGCTTACTGTGTAAGAGGTCACCGGTTCGATTCCCAGACGTGTCACTTGTACTTTTTGATTTTTGTTTTTTTTTACCGTTTTTGGTATAATTGTCTACTAGGGTGAATTCGGGCGTTTCAACCGCCGTCATTGTTGTCTTCAAAATATTGACGAAAATAATGATAACTTCCAGCAACTTTTGATGTCAAAAACAGCGGACCCGGAGGTAGTATCATCCATTCCAATTAAAAGAACAAGAAAGTTGTTAAGTTTATCCTGAAAAATATGCGAAGACAATAATGACGGCGGTTGAAACGCCGAATAATCACCCACTATTCAACAATAACGTGTGTATCGTACTTATCTTTTACGATAGATGTGTTTTATTCTAAATGCATTCATAACGAATGCTTTATTTTAAAATGAACGAAATATTTGCGTTGTTTCAAAGAATTTTATTTAAAATGTAGAATAAATGGCCGCACAAAACTCAACGGTCAGTAATTTTATTACTTAACTTATTATTTATTACAATATGACAAAATTTAACCTAGCATTACTTAAAACTGTTAAAAAAAACGTATCAAAACAATGAGCATAAAACCAAATAATTTGCGTATCTTCAACGTATTTCACAATACTGTTTAGAAATCGTTCAAGTAGGATGGTCTGCAGACCATAAGTTATCATAAAGAACGAAATCACAAGGTCGGATCTTCTATTATTAAGTTCATGATCCCGTCTTCATTCTGCACTCTTAAATTACTATCTCTTCCGTGAGGAGTTTTGTTTAAGCCCAGTTCTCTAAATCGTCGGTGTAACTGTAACAATAATAATTACGGTTTGTTCAACATAAAATAAGAACTAATGAATGAAGGGATAAAGTAATCAATTAGAGATACTTACATTTATGAACGTATGAGGGTTAGGTGTCCGTTGGTCGGGATAACGCCGCCTGTATTCCCGTGCTGCTTCAGAAGCGTTGCCGTTACATAGGCCGTAAATACTCGTAAAATGCATCTCAGCTTCTTCAGAACGGAAATTATAACGTGGCATTTTTTTTATTATTATGATTATTCCTACGACAATTCCGTGACATTGTCACTTTAGATTGACGCGTATACAAACCTAAAAATTGGAAACTCTTTACTCATAAGTATTAAAAGAAAATTGTTGTTATCAATTAAGAGCCTTTTACACTAGTTTAACGTGATTAACTGATTAAATTTAAATATTAAATATCTTTAAAACCGTTAGAGTTATAATTTGTCTGTCTTCGGGAAATTAACTTTATTTGACCTAAAGAACGTTCCCTTAAAGTTATCGTAAATCAAAAAAACACGGTGTACCTATATCGTAATTTAACATTTTCAATTTACTTAATAATGAAATGAAATGAAAATAGTGAATAATTACTTATACAAATAATTATATTAAAACATTAGTTTGTTCCACAAAATGCAGTAGTTGATGGTTGCATATTATTAAGTTCAATACAACCATCAGCATTTAAAAAAAAGTTAATGGAATACACATGGCCAATTTTGGGTTACCGTTATAAATGTAACTGAAAAATATAATTAAATAATACTTTACATAGTACGACTCTATTAATCTTTTGTTCTATTGCCGTGTTGCGATTATTTTGCGATGCCCTGTCAGCTATGAATGACCAGAGGCCCTAGACAAGATGCATAACGCTAACGTAAACGATTTTCGAAAAGTGTCAAAATGTATTTCCGGCAGCTTACGTCAATCCTATACATTTTACGATAGCGTTCTCGCAGTGTATCTTGTCTAGGGCCATTGTTTCGCTAAGTATTATGGGATTCCTAAGCACGTTTAAGCGACATTTTGTAAAAATTTACACACACTTAAAACAATAAACTTTAAAGTGTTGAAAAGTCCCTTAAGGTCAAAATGGTTAATAGCGGTATGAACTTATGAAAGGTACGTGTGTTACTTGTACTCAGTGGTAATTTTTTTTTGATGGCGTTTTTTTACATTACATTATTTTGTATATTTTTTTTATTTTTTACAACAATGAGCAATACATAAATAATATTTGCCCTATTATAGAATCAAAACTTAATTCCTTTTCAAAAGGAGTTATAGTTTGGTGCTGTAAGTAGGTAATATCAGCCCGTTCTTTTTAGGGACATTTTAGAAGAACGTTTTTGTGTTATCTTTGTTTACCAAAAGTAAGGCTGTGTTACCAACAGAGCGTGCAAAGCAGTTAAGCGATGTGTGCGCGAAACTATAAGGGTATCCTAGTTTGACTATGGAGGACTGTACTTTTCCCTTTAAGGTACAGTCGAGTTCATAAACATGTGAACACTTTAGTACCTTATCACTTTAAACGCTGTGACAATTCATATATTATGGAAGTTTAAACATGACATTAAATATACAGGGTACTAAAGTGTACGGTCGACGTCATAAATATGTTTATCTACATCCATATCATAACTTCCCTACAATATGTTCAGAAGCGATAAGCAAATCGCTTATATTAAGAAACCTGTATCTGTGGTTGCATCTTAATGTTTACTTTAAAGTATAGTGCATCGTAATGTTTACATTGAAGTGTCGGTACCTAAACATTAAAGTATTGGTAATACTGTACTACTAACTTGAAAATATAAGCCATTTCTGTACATTACAAATAAAGTTTGTTTGTTTTTTTTTTTTTTATTTAAGCTTTGGTATTACAAACAAGTTAACACTAACACTAACTTAATAAAAATACAAGCCATATCTGAACATATTATAGAAAACTTATGATATGCATGTAGATAAAGTTATGTATGCGGCTATACATAATTAGGCATCAAAACACTCGTGTGATCTTATTATGAAACTCGCCTTCGGCTCGTTTCATAAAACCGCACTCGTGCTTTAATGGCTCTTATTATGCACCAGCCACATAAACTACTATTACACTTTAGTAATTTAACGTCATATTTTAACTGCCATATGAAATTGTCATAGCGGATAAAGTGACAAGGTACTAAAGTGTAGACATATATTTGACGTCGACTGTACACATATTTAAAAACTCGACTGTACATAATATACCGATTGTAAATTGATATTAGATTATTAATTTACAATTTTAAGGGCTGTAGTTTCCATTGGGAGTTTATCTTGAAACACTGAATCCAATATCAAACTTACTCGAATGTCATGACAATCACACACCCACCCAGTTTACTAAATAATCTGTAACACTACACTGTTGATACGCGATCCAACCCACGCAGGCGCAGGATCAACGCAAGCTAGGCACTTCAGCCGTACCTTTGAATACCTAACTTGTTCAAACTAGTTACCAAATTTCGAAATATTGAGGCGTTCTGCCTTTGACGTGGCAAGTTAATAAAACTTGTGAATGCAACCGATGGCGACAAAGTTTCGCTTTTGCGATCAAGATCAGAGGGCCCTGCCAAGATGCACTACGCTAACTAACGTTTCTATTCGATTCGTTTTTAAACCAATCGCGTCACTGGGAGATGACGTGATACGAAAAGTCACGTGGTCTACCAGTGACGCGATTGGTTTAAAAACGAATCGAATAGAAACGTTAGTTAGCGTAGTGCACCTTGGCAGGGCCCTCAGGGGTTATACTATAATTAAATCTAGATTGCAGGAACGTTGAAATTTAGTTAGGATAAATTTTTTTTTTGGCAAACTTAAATTAGCTTAGCAATAAGATTCGGAAAATAGGGTTCGGAGTGAAATTTTAATTTTTATCAAAATTTGCTGCTTGTCACGTCGAACTCTTTTTAAAAAAGAAGTTAGGTTTTTTCGTGTGTATGTCTATATGTATTAATGTTTCCTGTGACCTCCTGTAGGCTAAACGCCGGAATGGATTTTAAAGCGCGGTATTTTCTTGGGTTGACTCACCCAAAGAGTGTGTTATAGGCTATGTAATAGAATAAAATACAACAGAAAACGTTAAACGCAAACAACAAGGCCCATATTTACAAATACCGTACAGGCTCACACCTCTGCATATTATAACACAAAGTCGCTTCTCGCCGTCTGTCCCTCTGTATGTACAGTTGCCGGCAACTTCTTTTTCTTGAACATGTGACCTTGCCTGCGCAGAGGCGATTTTTAGGTGTCGTTGGGAGGGGGGCCGCCGGCAGCGGGAGGTGGCGGCGGGGAAGCATCGTTCCGTTCGCGAGATTGGTCGATCAGTTTGCGTCCCGCGCTCCGTCTACGTCCATCTGCTTTCCGAATACACTTGCGTGCACTGATAAAGCCAATTGTTATCATTGACTTTCTTGTTATAATATTTTGTTGAGTTTTTGTTATTGTTTTTAAGTGACAACATAATGCCACGCCAAAAGAACATAGTTTTAAAAAGACAAGCTCGGAAGACGGTGTACGATGTGTATTGTTTCTTTAAGAAAGACGGAAAGAGTTTTGTGGAGACAGTAAAAAACACTGCCGATTATTGTAAGATTTGAAAATATTCTGTAATAAAAATTATACCTCGGACGTTACTATCTGAGCACTGGGGTCATAAAATCCCTTTTTCCCACATCTAGCTCGCTCTTGGGAGGTTAGTAGACGACTCGCTCGCACGTATGTGCACGATGCGCGAACGTTCCCCCACCACCCCGCCTAATGTTCAAGAAGTTTGCCGGCAACTGTACACTGAAATCTTTCAAATTACGCAACAGATTTTAATAAACCATCAATAGATAGTGATTCAAGAAAAAGGTTTTTATGTATGATAAAATTAATAAATTCTATTTTATGTAAGTATAGCAGTTATAGAAAACTCACATAAACTGGAGCGAAGCATGGCCGGGTCACTAGTACGTTATAATCAAAACTTAGAACTATCTATTTATGCGACAGAACAGCGCGGTTCTGTTTAGTCAAAACAGACATTGCTCTCACTGGGGCCTAATATGGCTGCGTTTATCACGTGACAAAATGAAGATAAAACATCCGTCACTTTCTGACTCTTATATGTATAATTACGGATGCTTTATCTACAATTTGTCACGCGTAAACACAACCATACTAGGCCCGTTGAAAAGCTTCCCTGAAACCGCCAGAGCACGACATGTGTAATAGAAACTCCTGAGTCTGTATGCTGCAGGGGCAGATGGGTTTTTAAGGCTTGTCTGCTAAGCAATAAAAAGGGAACAACGGTTTTCGCCGAGTAATATATAGCGTGGCAAAGAATACTATTGGTACAGTCAAGGAAATGTATTCGCGTACCTTTTTGACTCTTTTTGTCATTGTGACAAGAGTGAAAAAGTTCATCATCATCATCATCATCATGTCAACCGAAAGACGTCCACTGTTGGACATAGGCCTCCCCCAAGGCTCTCCACTCAGACCGGTCTTGTGCTTTTCGCATCCTCCGCGTTCCCGCGATCTTTACAAGGTCGTCACTCCATCTTGTTGGAGGCCTACCTACAGCTCGTCTCCCGGTCCGCGGACGCCACTCAAGAACCTTCTGACCCCATCGGCCGTCAGTCCTGCGAGCAATGCCACTTAAGTTTGGCTATTCTTCGGGATATGTCGGTAACCTTAGTTCTGAAAAAGGTACGCGAATACATTTCCTTGACTGTATCTGTCTTGGAAGTTTGTATTAATCACAAAAATCCTGATGCTTTTACACAAATTCTACGTTGACAGTGTCGCAGGAATGTTGGAAAAGCTGGTTAAAATACACTCAGTGGACTCAGACACAGTAACTGCTACTGCGTAAAATTAAATTAACGGTAGTGCGTCACTGACGCGTGACGCGCGACGGGTAATGCATTATTCCGTTAACATGGCTGACGTCGATGAACATTCAAATATTCCCTCTTATTTATATCCGGGCTTTTACCCTGATTTAATTTTTAAATGTAAAAAATCCTATCAAACGAAACTGAAAACATGGTATTTATAAGTAGATAAATCAGTAGGTTGTTTTTGATCAGTAGGTTGTCAATGTTTTGTTTTTGAAATGATATCTACTAAGGTGCTACTTGACAGTTTTACTGTTCTTGTACAGTTGGCTTTATAAATAGCTACACACTTTTGTACCTTGTCGCTTTAACACCGTTGATAGATTTGTGTAGCAGTTCAAACATGACGTTAAAGTGACAAAGCACTGAAGCGCTCAACTACTTATAAGGCCAACCGTACTGTTGAATATGCATATCTTTGTATTACTAGAATGTATTTTGAGTAGATTGGACATCTTAACCAAAGTTTTGACTAATTTACTGAAAAAATAGATTAAACAGACTGTGCAAGCTCGTAAGGTCAAGTAGGGTAAGTGCGTCAATGGGGCAAGCACCACTAACATTATTAGGAGATATTGCTGGTTTGACGCACTTACACCGTAGACGCATTTGTCCCACCTGACCTTACCTTTGACATTGATATAGTTAATTAAAATTACATGTCAAATAGCCTACAGTTCACAAAGACGGGTCAACCAGAATCAATACCGTTTGACCTACACGTGGGGCAAAATACTCAAGGCTCGTTTTAAAAGTGCCGCTCCCAATTGTAAAACAACACTGATAATGGGTGACCCATGTTCCACGTTACGGGTGTAATTCACCGGTCCGTCCCATTGGACACTCGTACAATGCCGCAGTTGGTTTTAAAACAGTACTCTTACCATGAGTATAAAATTACCGTCTATCCCGCTAGTCCCATTGAGTCGTCCCATTATGGGACAACTGAGGGAGTTTTGTCCCAGGACAAGTGGCACTAATATTTATATTTAATTTTAGTCCCAAAAGTCATCACCGTATTAGCTCTGTCGTGTTTACGCATTCTTCTTCATTCCAGAAATCAATTTGATAGTGTAGATGAAGCTCCGCTCCTTTTTCTGGGTGATCTGGCCCTTCGGGCCGGCTGCAAGACTAACATAACCTAACCCTACCTGGGACTTTTGAGCCAAAAATATTAGTGCCATTTGTCCCATGGGACTACTGGGACGAAATCTTCTCAGTTGTCCCATAATGGGACAATTCAATGGGACTAGTGGGATAACGTCTATACGTTACATTTATTGTATTTCAATTCCACAGATACTAAATTCCATTTTCCTAAAGTAAAATTCTTGTTGATTTTAATGTAACAGCGAAGATTTTTCTTTCCATAACAATGAAAATGATGATATAAAATGGCAGTATAAAAAACCTTTTCTCAAAAATGTCCGGAAATGTTGACATTCCTATCTACATATTGAGACGCGAAGTACATAGTTTACTGACAGTTCTCAAATTTAAAAAAAAAAAACATTGCGTGCTCGCTACACAAGCCCGCAATTTTGCATACAAATTCCATTACTATCTTGTAACTTTTTAAAAAGTGAAAAGGGCCATAATAAAATGAGGGCACAAGTCTTATACATCCAGATTTTACTCGAAACATAACTTTTTTATTTGTGCCTGGAATAGCTTATGTTTTTTTAAACACAAGATTGCGTTTCTCCTTGTCATAAACAAAAAGGCGGTAAGGAGTGATGGTTTTTTCACATGAAGTTTCTGTTTGTATGCAATTCAAAAAATGAGTTCAAGCGATGAAGATTTGACTCCAACACAATTTTTTTCTTGCGATTTTTGAGAAAAGCACTATATTTGCCTCGGCAGGAACAGCAATTGCGGGCTTCGTATTTTTAAACGGACTCGCAAGCTCGTCCGTTTAATCCAATGCTCGGCCCGCAATTGCCTACTTCCATGCCTAGGCAATAATGTACTATTTTAGGCTTTGTATTCTTATCGATCAGCACTGAAAATAGTTCCTTATTGTTTTAAATTTGACTATGGCTGAACCCCATTCTGGTTTAAGCCGCTCTTGCGGTGTATTTCACAAGGCCGTGAGGGAATATTTCACACAACCTTCCCGCTTGATTCATGTCTCGTGTCCTGCATTAAAAACACCCAAGCGACCCGCTCTCAAACGTATTACCGCAGGAAATACCTAGTCTAAGGAGATAAAAAATAACAAACACAGTTCAACACAATTTTATTGTTTCATTACAATTTCAGCCTTGCTTTTATAAATAGTATTATACATTATTTACACCACGAACGTCCCTTTTTTCGAGTACAAATTTAGTAAAAAGTTTCGAATTCTCATTAAACAATTTCAGTGATATATGTAGACAGATTATGAGGAAAATATTATAATTTTATTGTGATAATGATACGAATTACAATTTCAATTATAATAAGTTCAGAAAACGGATCCAATGAAGAAAGTAAATATAACTTGGACCCTAAAGTAATTCCTTCTTATAACAACGATCATAACATTCTCAGATTGTTATCCGTAGAGCTACAATCGCTCTTCTCGTACTGTCATTGTCGCGACAGGCCTAAACTATTGGCTATTTGGGAGCACCGGGCTACAACTTCATCTTGAAGGAGACTAAAAGACATTGCTATTAATATAAGTCCAAAAACTAGATAAGCACAGCAGGCTATCATTTGGATGTATTCACTTTTGGAGTTTTCTGTTTGTTTTGAAGTGACGAAGCTGGTTGGTACAAAATCTCCAAAACCGATGGTGGCTAAGGCGATGAAGCAGAAGTAGGCTGCATCAAGAAAGCTCCAGTTTTCCCAGGCGGAGAAGATGGCGGCTCCAACGCAGATGTACGCTAGCAGGAGGAAGAGGACGATGCTCACGGGGACGTGGCAGTGCTCGACGCCGGCGTGATGTTGAACGCTGGTGGAGACGCTACTGCTGGGGACAGCACAGCTCTTTGACTTGGTCTCTTCCTTCCAGATCAAAGGCACTCGTGATGGTGTGTCGTGGGGACATATCCTGGAAAGTGAAGCAACATTATTACGTCAATTTACAAAATCTTTAATTATTATTTTGTCAAAGAAGACTTCAACAATATAAAAATTGCCATAGCGAACTTTCTATGAACGTAAGTATCATAATATGTTTTCCCACAGGGGTGTATGCCAGTTTGTTTTGGCTCATCTTGCTTTTATATCTTAATTATATTATTGTTGGCCTTATCGAACAAGACAAATTGGAATAAAGGCTCAGGTTACTCAACCACATTCATTTATTACGCCACTTCAGGTGTTTTAGTATTATATTGTAAAATTAGATTACAACATTGAAAATCCATAGCTAGTTCGAAATGTAATCGTTTATCTGTTTTAACTCACGATTCATCCGGATCCTCAGAGTCCTCCAGGTCCTCCTGGCTCCGGTTCATGGGCAGTTCCCCACACTCCTCGGCAATCAGCTGTTCTATGATGGCACCCCGCGGCCTCTGAATGGTGCCTTTGCCTCTGCCTCGACCAGGGCCGTGGACTGTGGCCAGGCACTTCATGCTACCCATAGTCCGCTTGCGGTCGAGGGTTTGGGTTTGATGAGCTGATGATGAGTGAGGTTCTGGAAAAAGGTTGGCAATTTATTCAATTACGAACTTCCATAGCATTTTCCAAACCCGAGCAAATTGATTACTTTAACTTTTTTTCAATTCTAAATCACATTTTTGTCTTTTTCCAGAGTTCGGTCAGTTAGAGCATCCTCTGAGATGATTGAAAAATCGAATTGTAACTGGATGGCACACTTGACAGTCCAGCGATCTAGACAAGACATAAGGCTTTCAAACTATATGATCAATTTTACGCATTTCGATAACGATCATGTTCGCAGAATACATCTTGTCTAGGACCACAAATATTTACCAATGGTTGGTATTGAAAGAAATGCAGTTTTATATATACCAAGTGTTTATTGAGCGATAAAGGTCTTCCCCTCTGGGCGTGATTTAATGTGTTTCCCAGCCCCGTACTATTACATACCATCAGCCAAGGCACTGCGTTTCACACGCCCTAGCGTTGCCGACTTGGGGCTCGGCGGGGCTCGCTCAAAAACCTGCGAGAAATAATTTAAAAGTTGCAGAAGATTAACAAAAAGTACGAAATCTACTCAATAAAAAGACTAAAAACATTTTTGAAAACCTCACAAAGTATTAAGAATTCAATACAAGAAATAAGAGTATTCTAAGATGTTACCAATAAGATCTCATAAGAACATTTCGCAAGTTGTCAAAAGCAATATTGTTTTCCTGAGAAGAATAGAAGCTCGAATGAAATGAACAATCATAACGACGATCGTAACTAAATAGTAGATAAATATCCTACTTTCTCAATCAAGTATGAGTCAATGAGAAAGCAAGATAAATACGAACTAACCCGACAAAATACGAAGTCTTAGTTCACTACAGGTACCTGCGAGTACTGGCCGCGCTCTCCAGCGCGCGCGCACACGGTGCCGGGCCGGTGCCGCGGCGGGAACGACGTGTATTGGTTGTGCTCAGCCGGCTGCGGCAGCAGACGCTGCTGCTCGTGCAGTTGGAAGTGGTTTTCCATCTGTGGGAAGCGAGCCTGCTAGAAAGTTTGCAGATACTTGAGCTCTCTCAGCTTCTTGCGATTTAGTAAGTGACGGGAAGAGAATGAGAATGAAAACATGGAGTTCAAATACTGTCAGACACCGCAAATGGATAACATGATTTTTTATGGCATGGGGAAGGCAAACGAGCGCACAGCCCGCTTTATGGTATAGTCAAGGGTAAAAATAAATATCCGCACAAACGTACAAAAACATGTACACATAGACCTTATTGCCATGGTAATAAGGTCTACGAGTATGTAAATATTTTGAGACTGGGGTGTAAACATATTTATGCCCTTGACTGTAACTTGGTGATAAATATTTGTACGGTGTCCCTCGGAATCCCTAATAACGTTTGTCCTAACGCATCTTTTGTCCGAATTATTGTTTGTCATACACTGGTTTTCAGCTGAATCAGAATTTTACAAGCTTTTCAAAAATACCTGCGGTTATGGTAGGTTAGGGTTGTATTGTAACAACACTAAAAAACAAAAAAACAGGCGGAAATGGCCTCAGGATAAACGAAAATTCGAACAAACGATGCATTAGGACAAATTACGATTAGGGATTCCAATATAGACTCATATTTGTAATCTCATATAATGCATTGCCAACTTTTAAAGACAAAGATCCCAAAACAACAGCTAGGCGCAGGTTATTTCCGCTATTTGTACTGTAATTGTGTAAGTTTAATGAGCTAATTATTTAAAAGGGAGAGCCTTTGCGCTTTAAAATATGGCAAGCATGCTGTGCTTCGTCAATTTATGTCGAACTAGCGAGCTCTACATAATATTCCTTAATAATTGGTCCCTAGTTCTCGAAAGTAACTAATAAGTATCTGCTACACTGTTTCTGGTGGCTAGAGTAGTCTTATTATAAAGTTTTTAGTAACGTTTGATTATTATCTAGCATTTTATGGATACCTAACATCTTTTTATCTCTATGATGTCTTAAGGGAATACATTTTACTTCCATATAAAACCCGGCGTCTATCTACACGTCAGAACACAAACTAACTCGGTCCCACGAGGCGACGCGTCATCGGAGAGGGAAATTGAACCGCTGAGTGACAGACCATTCGTAATATGGGAAACGACGCAAATTTTATAATAAAAAAGAATTTTCAGATGAGGTATAAACTTGGGTTAAAATGAGGAATTAGAAGTGGAATTTACCGTTTTTGACGTTGTTCTGCGGCTACAGGGCAGTCGAATTGATAAATTATAATAGTTGAAAAACAAAGGTATGTAGGTACGGTCAAGGAAATGTATTCGCGTACTTTTTTCACTCTTGTCACAATGACAATAAGGGTCAAAAAGGTACGCGAATACATTTCCTTGACTGTACATTAACAATATTGAACTTCATATATTATTCAAAGGAGGGCAATATTTTAAAAAAATGTTCTTATTATTAGTATCATTGTAACCCGTATGGCCCAACAGAGAGATTTTTGTGGGTGCGACTTTGAATCTACCATCAAGGCAATACACTTTAATTACATTTGTTCGATAATGCTATTTTCAGTTCATAAAGATAGAATAAGAAACCTTATACCGATTGCAACACAGTTCAAATTAAATTGCCTTGATTATGTATATTTATATATAAGCATTGCTAGAGATTTCATTTATAAAGCCACCTTTATACAAGTGGAGATTTTTTTAAACTCCTAATAATTATATGTATTTATAAATTAAGAGTGTAGCGACATAAGGAACAACGGTAGTAAACGAGGCGCGCGGGCTCGAATACTATCCCGCTTGCACACTCACTACCTATCTCGCTCGGCTGACCGACCGACCCGAGCGCATACGAAGGCGGCGCTCAGAGGGTATATAAGCCACGCACAGCCATCCTATTATTCATTCCTTAGCTAGCGGTCTAGCTTGAGAGACGGGCTCTGCTATCCTCAAGTGACACCGACGAGTGGGTACAGGGAGAGAACGCCTATGCGGTCCTCTCTTAAGCTCATATTGTATGTTTTCACTTACCTAGGATATTCGACTAGACATAGTTCCATCTCTGTTTTCATAAGTTACTGAATAAACCTTCTGATTGTCAACTTGGCGTCTCATTCACCTTACAAGATTATTTTAATAAACCTTAAAAACACGAGCAAACTTAAATTTCATGTAACTGTTTTTAGCACGGTAATATTCTTCTAAAACCTTACCTCTCCCTCTTTCCTCCACGTATTAGGCACCTTCTTCTTAGTGGCACTCAACCAGGCGGTCCTTGCCAGCCGCGCCAGCGAAGCTCCCAGACCTGCCAGGCACGCCAGGGTCAGTGGCACGCCAGCTGCCGCGTATGCCACCGTGGCTGCCCTGCCAGCCGCAGTGCGAGGGGAGACGTTACCATAACCTGTAGACAATGGTATCACATGGGCTAAAAGTAAACTGGGAACGTATTATGGTCGCTTTTATCACGGTGGATAAAACATACGTCACTCTCGCACTTATAGTCTTACATACCGGTCAGAAAGTGACAAATGTTTTAACCACGTTTATCCACATCGATAAACATTACCATAAATAATATTTCTATTGTAATTCTATTATTTTTTTATGGCAAGGAGGCCACCTGATGGTAAGTGTGATCTGAGACCCATAGACATTTGAAACCTCAAGACTACAATCTCAAAACTGCAATCCTAAGACTTCAAATGCTTTGCCAACCCTGAGGAATAAGATGGAATGCCTCTATGCTAGTAATTTCACCATTTGTCTTATCCCCACACCGGAACACAGCAATGCGAACACTACTGCTTGGCAGTGGGTTAATGGATAAGATGGTGGTAGCTATCCGGAGGGACCCTGGACAAGGACCTACCACCTCTAGTAACCTACCACCTATTTCATAACTATAGGCCTACTGGTATTTACAAGTAGAAAAACTGAAGGAATATGGTTTTGAAGAAAATCTCTGCTAATAAAGCGGCTAGTACATTTTTATGGTATCTTTACTAAACTCTCAAAAGGGCTAGCTTGGTTGCATTCTACACATCCTAACTATTGTATAAATACAGCATACGTCAATTAAATTTTTCTAGCGTCATCAACATTCTCAGAACAGGCTGACAGAGATTCTTAGCATTTAGCAATAACAAATTAACTGAACAGTGATTGAAACTATAAAATGTTGTCAACTGAAACCAAATAAAGGGATTATATCCCCCATGAAATATCGACAAACTTTTAATGGAATATCAGTTCAAAGTCAACGTTTTATATATTTTCATTTCATCGACTATTCATTACCTTGAACGATTAAATTGAGTATTTTCAAATCAACGATTTTTAATTTCTGGATAATATGTTATTTAGTAGATAGTATATTTTGCTGAACTTCATTTAATATTTTATTATTTCATATTTTTGAATCTTGGAAAATCACTTCAATATTAATTTATCATTCCACAACTGCACTGGTTTATGTGCTGGTTATCTGGTAGTTTTATTTTTGTTGGGGTCGCAGTTCTAACCTAACCTAACCTACTTTTCTGGGAGCGATTTGTTTTAATTGGGATCGCAGTTCTAACCTAACCTAACCTATGTTATTACTCTCAAACTTTGTAGTTTTTTTTTTTTTAATGATGTAATCGACTATGAAATAAAAGAGTTTTACAATAATACGTCAAAAGAAATAAACCGCGATATTTAGTTGTTCTGTCTCATGAATAGTTTATGAAATGTATATTTTTAAGCAATTTACAATACTTGTACTGTTCTTCTAATAATTGTTTTAAATTGTAATAAATAATCGATGAAGCCAAATTACTCCAAGAGAAAATATTAGTATTGAATATTCTATGAATCGTTTTCGGTGAAATGAAATTCGATAAGCAGTTTGTCGATATTTCAAGGGGCACCCCAAATAGAGACGTTGTTTAAGCTGGAGTCTTAAATGAACAGTTAATACTTATATGTTTTATTTATTACAATATAACGTTTCTCTTCATCATTTCGAAACGTAGACATTAATTTTACCAGCATATAATAGCTCTTTTTTGCCCAAGGCGAACGCTGTAGGTACACCTTCCGAATTTTCAGACATTAAGTTAATTCAGCGAAAATATACGGTTACTCGGTCCCTAGAGACAGAGGTAGTTAGGGCACGTTCTAGTGAAAATGGACGGCTTAACCCAGTATAGTCACTATACAGAAGATAAAACACTACATTACTTTAGGCAGTTGTCCCTTAAAGGTCGAAATTCGCAACATTTTGTTATATTCTTGAGTGAGAAAATCGGCCATCTTGTATGACAACTACCTGGCAAGTAAGATCGCCTTACAAACATCTCGGATAAGTTTAGGGCCGTATTAATAAACTGATCTCGATAGCATAGCATAGCATAGCATAGCATAGTTGTTAGTGACCCTGCCTGCGAAGCTAGCGGTCCCAGGTTCGATTCCCGGTATGGACAAATGTGTGATGACCACGAGTATTTTTTTTAGTCTCTGATGTTTTCTATGTATCAAAGTATTTATATACCGTAAACTCAGGTTACTTTAACCCTAGAAGGTAACATTGCCCACCCTTAAATTATAACTATTTTAGTGGTTATCATCTTAAATTGTTAAAATAATTTTAGAACTCTACAAGCAGCTTGGTATTGATGTAACATTTAATGGAATAATTAAATTTTAAAGATGATTTTTGGGGTGGGCAATGTTACCCCCTAGGGCTAAAGTAACCCGAGTTTACGGTATCTATATAAGTATTTATATCGTTGTCTAGTACCCATAGTACAAGCCTAGAGCTTAGTTTGGGACTAGGTTAGTTTGTATGAGATTGTCCGTTGATATTAATTTATTTATTTATTGTAATCCCCTTCTCGAGATGCGTCAAAAATGTCAGTTTTCGATGGCTTGACATTTACTTTGATGTATTTTGTGACAGGCGTCTCAACCAAGATCAGTTCATTATCACGGCTCTCAGGGCCGTATTAATAAACTCATCTTGGCTGAGATGCCTGTCACAAGATACGTCAAAGTAAACGTCAAACCATAGAACACTGTAATTTTTGACGCATCTCGAGACGAGCATTAGACTTGAGATTAGTTTAATAATACGGCCCTTAATGTGTTTAATCCACGATGGTGCGCCCCGCCAGACAAATTGAAGTTGCGCGTTGTTCATACATACTCTACCTGCCCTTAACTTGACTTGCAGGTAAACCAGAATTTGGCAAACATGTATCGGATTGACGTAACCTATAGATTTGCAACTCAATGGCTTGTCAATTTCATGCATGTTACCCATATTTTACATTCCTTCAGCTCGGCAGAATTTTATGCTTGACTATAAGCTATCGTGTTATCATGTATACCTTGTTACTTGCATAGAAAATATTTTATATAAAAATCGAGATAGTTTCTCAATTTTTTAGCATATAGGTATGGTAAACTGTCTCCAGACTTGAAAACAAATATTACTTTTGGGGCTATAAGTGTCTCCCAATTTTAACGAGACCCTAGTTTAGAGAGGTCTTTGCAGAAGGACAGAGCCGGGTTTATTAGACAATAGGCTATCCTGGATAATGGTATCATAAATACTCTTGTGTGTCATTATATGATCTTACTAGCTTTTGCCCGCGACTTCGTCCGCGTAGAACTCGTTTATCGCAGTTAAGTAAATTAATAGTTTTAAGTAATTCTATAGTTTGACGTCCTCCCTGGCAAGAATGATCTTTCAAACAATATTGAGATCGAAATTTACCGGGACACCAACTTTAACCATTCACTCTTACGGGAGGGCACTCCCGATACCTCGAAAGAGTTCAGGAACTCTAAGGGTAGGACGTGACTTGCTCTGTGTCTATGACATTGTCTACCAATAGATACTCCACAACATCGCCTTCTACATGAGACATATTTTTATATTTATCCGCCCGACAATTTCGTTTGTCGGTGCTAATATCGCCCTCTCGCACAAACATTCTCTATTCTTTATATTGTTTTTTAGATCGGGGTACACGTTATTTTTTAGATCATCTGTGTTTTGTACAATATTACAGAATTCGCGGTTTAATGTATTCAAATCGTTACTATCTCTCGCCATACGATCTTCGACCATTTTTAGTAGAGCTGCCGGATATATTGCCCCGACTGTGTATCATGGTGTACTCGTAGTTCCTGGCATATTTGTAGTGAGGTTAATTTTTTATATATATACTCATATCGTAGATGCCGAAATGCATTTATTTTATCCGCTGGTGTGCCCCTAGTTATCACCGGTAGATGAGAATCTGTCTAAATTCGCCGTCTCAAAGCACCATCCCTCCCATGATAGTTTGGTTGCTCTTAAAATATCCATCATAGTTCAATATTACATATTTTATATTATGAGTCTTAATACTAATTATAATGTAGGTATCTATCATTATAAATGGCGGAACTCCCAAACATCATCAGTGGCCGCTGAAAAAACAAAGACAATTATATTCTTCAAACAAATTTACCCAATGCCCATTAATCTCATTCGGTTCTGCGGTTAATCCGTGAAAGCGTAACAAACAGACAGACGACAGACATCATTGAATTGCCATTTTGAATTTCTACCTATACTTTCACATCATTTTCGAAATCTGCGTCCTCAAAATCTAGGAAAATGACAATTATGTCCACTTTTTAAAAAAGATTATGGCCTTCATCTTGAATACTAAATTTGACATAATTTTCATAATCTGCGTCCGCAAAATGTAAGAAAATGATACCAATGACGACTTTTTCTATAAACATCATGACGGCCATTTTGAATTCCAAATTTGATATCATTTTCGAAATCTGCGTCAACGCAACCTAAGAAAATGACACCCATGATGACTTTTTCAAAAAACACCAAACATTGTCGTTATTCCCTCGGGAACTTTTAAATTTTCCGGGATGGGATTTTTCTGTGTTAATCCAGGGTGCTACCTCCATTTTAAATTTCATCCTAATCCATCTAGCCGTTGCAGCGTTAAGGAGTAACTAACTAAAACCCCCTTTTACCCCCTTAGGGGTAGTTTTTTCTAAATCGCTGAAAGCAGTATATTTTATTTATAAACAGTAGCCTAAATATCAATTTCCTAATGTAGCCATTTCGATATCTTCCATACAAATTTTTCGCCCCCATTTATCGCCTGAGGGGGAGTTTTACGGAAATCAATGAATGTTTTTTTTTATGTTAAACAGTCTTAAACAGTAGCTTAAACACCAATTACCACGTTTCCAACTAAAAAAATTTACATAAATGACTAAATTGTCATACAAACTACCATCCCAAATCTCGCCCCCTTAGGGGTGATTTTTGAGATACAAATTTAATCTAATTCAGTTCCGCGGTTTATCTCTGAATGCATAACAAACAGACAGACGACAGACATAATTACTTTCACGTTTATAATGTTAGTATGGATTTTCTTTGTACAGCAATATTATGTACACCTATCGATGTATAGTTTTTTTACCCCTTGAGTATTGTTTGAAATGACATTTTAGAATTAAATAACCGACCAATTCACCGAAAAATGAAATGCCTGTCAGTAATTATTTTCAAGTGATCATAATAACCGCCCTAATATTAAATAACAGCCGTAGAATTAATACGCCGTGAATAGTATTGAAAATAGCGGAAAAAAAATTTAAAATCTGGATATGTCAACGCTGACAACTTCAATCTGACACCGCTCCTTTTCATATAGACTAACAAAACTGAATGTAGGTACAAAGCCTGTCTCATGTTGTCACACTGGATGGCAAAAGCCATAGGAGAAATAAATTATTCAATTGCGCAATTTTGTCAAATAATTACTAATATTATTCTATATTAGTAATTATTTGCGTCCCCAAAAACTAAGAAAATGTTACCCGTGACAACTTTTTCAAAAAATATCATTGCCGCCAGCTTGAATTCTAAATTTGACATCATTTTCATAATCTGCGTCTCCAAAATGTAAGAAAATGATACCAATGACGACTTTTTCAATAAACATCATGGCGGCCATTTTGAATCCCAAATTTGATATCATTTTCGAAATCTGCGTTAACGCAACCTAAGAAAACGACACCCATGATGACTTTTTCAAAAAACACAAAGATATTGTCGTTATTCCCTCGGGAAACTTTAAATTTTCCGGAATAGGATTTTCCTATGTGTTAATCCAGGGTATAAGCTATCTCCATTCTAAATTTCATCCAAATCCATCCAGCGCCATTGCAGCGTGAAGGAGGAACAAACTAAAACTCCCTTTTACCCCTCTTAGGGGTAGTTTTTTCTAAATCGCTGAAAGAAGTATTTTTTATTTATTATCAGTAGCCTAAATACCAATTTCCAAACTGCTTATTTTAAAAATAACTTATCTCCTATACAAATTTCTACCCCCTATTTGAACCCTTTAGGGGATGAATTTCCAAAAATCCTTTCTTAGTGTACCCTTAGTGTACCCAAGGAATATTCCCTTCAAATTTCAAGTCCCTAGGTCCAGCGGTTTAGGCTGTGCGTTGATCGATCAGTCAGTCAGTTTTATCCCTTTCCATCCCTTCGGGGATGAAATTATCAAAAACGCTGAAACACGTATAAATTAATTTTCAATTTTCAACCTAAACACAAAATTTGATTAGCCTAACTTAAACTAAAACTGACGGACTTTCATACAAATTTTCATCCCCTTAGGGGTGGAATTTCCAAAAATCCTTCCTTAGTGGATCTTTACACTATATAAGGTATCTATGTGCAAAATGTCAAGTCTCTAGGTCCTAAGGTTTGGGCTGTGCGTTGATATATTAACAATCCATTTTACCCCTTTTCATCCCTTCGAGGTTGAAATTATCATAAACGCTGAGACACGTATAAGTTGAAATTCAATCGCCAACCTAAACGCAAAATTTGAAGCGTCTAATTTCAAAACTGACGGACTTTCATACAAACGTTTTTCCCCTATTTTACCCCCTTAGGGGTGGAATTTCCAAAAATCCTTCCTTAGTGGATCTCTACACTATATAAGGTATCTATGTGCAAAATTTCAAGTCTCTAGGTCCAGCGGTCTGGGCTGTGCGTCGATATATCAACAATCAGCTTAGCATTTTATATAATAGAAGAAGATAGGAGAGGGCTCGAGGTTGTGGGCGGTAGACAACGATAAACATACTTATATAGAGAAATACATACCTAAATACAACATTCAAGACTCAGAAACAAATACTAGCGCTCATCACACTAATATCTGACCTTACCGGAGTTTGAACCCGGGACCACCGGTAGCTTCGTAGGCAGGGTCACTACCAACTAAATAGACTAACGTGTCGTCAAAGTCACCGAGACACACAAGAGACAAGATCTCGGAATCTTTTATGAGCACAGTGATGGCTACCGAGAGGGATAAGGCATTTTTCCAAGAGATACCTTAGAGAAGGTACTTGGAGCGGGTATCTAAAAGGTATTTTACCAAAACAGCTTTAGACGAACGTATGATTACGTGGGATTATCATTTTATCGAACGGCATTTGTGGTCGCATGTTTTTTTTTTTTTGGTAGTTACAGATCTGTCCTAATCTAATCTACGTAAATTAACATCATAGTTTCAGCAGAAAATAGCATCCGATGAAATGAAATTTGATGAATGATACAATTGATGTAGTGAAATTAGATTAAAAGTTGGATTACCATTTGGAGAGCAGAGCCAGAACCTGAGGTTCCAGGGAAGAGACCTCATAGATTGACAAATGTGGAGAGACAGGTAAGACAAGACTAACCTATGGTAGTAATGAGAGTGATGCAGTATATCAGGGCGCCGGAGAAGGTCCACTTGGAGTCCAGTGCCAGCTCTTGGGGCTGAACCTCCGGAGCCTGCCGCGCCGCCGCCACGATAGACGACTCGAACTTGCGGAGCTGTTCGTGGACCAGTCGAGTCCAGTTCCTTTCGTACAGGACATTCAGGCGCTCTGGAAAGAAGGAAAAAATATATTTACACCACGACACTTTGACAACACGTTAACCTATTTATTTGGATAACCCTGCCTACGAGCATGTGGTCCCGGTTTCAATCCCGGTAAGGTCAGATATTTGTGTGATGAGCGCGAGTATTTATGTCTTGGATGTTGTATTTAGGTATGTATGTATCTATATAAGTATGTTTATCGTTGTCCCTATAGTACAAACTGCTTGGGACTAGGGCAATTTGTGTGAAGTTGTCCCGCGATACTTACTAGGTACTGAGGGCCCTGCCAAGATACATTGCGCTAACTAGCGATTCTATTCGTTTCGTTTTTAAACCAATCGCGTCACTGGTAGGTGACGTGATACGAAAAGTCACGTGATCTACCAGTGACGCGATTGGTTTAAAAACGAAACGAATAGAATCGCTAGTAAGCGCAATGCATCTTGGCAGGGCCCTCTGATACTTTATAGAGATTCTTAGGTGCAAATATCAGGGAAAATCTCGCACAGATTGACCTCGTCCGAAACTAAGCTTAGCATTAAGCCTAGCTTGTTTTGCGGATAATAAGTACGATTAAGAAATACAAAGAAAACATCCAAGACTCCGGAACCAATACTCCCGTTCTTGACACAAATATTTTCCCGGGAATCAACAAGACTAGCTCTGCTTGAGCGTGCGAACAACGCGTTAAGAGATATAACGAAAAACAAAATGTATTAACCAAATGAAAGAATATAGAATACAATACTCATTATGGGACAATGGAGTTAAAACGTACTGTATTCCAAAACAATATACTCGTATTATTCCAAATCTGCCTAAGGCCAGGCGGGGCAATTCCGGCAGAGGGGTAATTGCGTAAATTATTTATTTGAAAGGGAATACAACTTTTTAAAATGTTTTTTGCACTCTTCTATAGTATTTTTAATATACTGGGTGTCTGGAAAACCTTTTGAGATATTTGGCGCGGTAATAGTTCGCATGATTCTGATCACGGGGGTATGGTTCATGTTTGTTTCTGTTAATGTAAAAAAAAAGGGTTTAATTATATTCATTAACGGCTATAAAGGCGCAAAATGGTTTTAAAAAATGTTTTAATACTTTAAAAACTTTTGACTACGCATTTTACCCTCAGTCGGAATAACCCCATCCGACCTCATATCCGTCAATCAAGTCCATAATTTATTATTAAAAGATACGCGTCGCATTTTAAAATAACACAAAACTGGACCAAGGTAGCGCAAAGTATCCATTTGATGGACTCGTTAAATAATGTTCCCGCGAACCTTGCTTCGTAAAATCTTACAAATTGCAGTTGGACAAAGTCAAACCCTGATTTTTATAGTGAAACTGGGTTCTGCAAAGGATTAGTAAACGGTAAAAAAAACGATTTTCATAAGAAACGTATAAAAAATATTTCACATCAAAAAAAATGTACTAGAAAGTAAACTTGTAAGTACTAACATTATGAAAGCGAAAGTTTGTGTGTATGTTTGTTTCTCCTTCACAATGCAACGGCTGAACGGATTTGGATGAAATTGAGATAGAATTTACTCTGGATTAACACATAGGCTAAAATAAATTATATTGGTACAGGGAAAACTCTCACACGAATTGACCTTTATACATAGACCAAAACTAAGCACAAGGCTTGTACTGTGGGTAAGTACTTAATATTTTGTCAAACGCAGGACCGTTAGCTTCGTAGTTCAGAGTCTACGAACTAAGCTAACCATGTCAAGTTATTTTTTTATGGCATGGAGATGGCACGCGAGCACTCAGGCCACCTGATGGTAAGTGGGATCTGAGACCCATAGACATTTGAAATCTCAAGACTGCAATCTCAAAACTGCAGTCCTAAGACTTAAAATGCGTTGCCCTGAGGACGAAGATAAGAAAATACCTAGTGGACGGAAATAGAAACGTTAGCTATTTCGAAGCGTAGAAAGGAGGAGTATTGAATCGTATGACAGGAATTTACATCAGAGAATTAGAAATAAAAGTTATTATGTCATAGCTATACTAATGTAGGCTTTACTACTTAAATATGTACAATACTAATAACCAGTGATCGGAATAGGTAGAGTATATTTACCTAACGTTCGCAAAAGGACATAATATAGAGTGGTTACAACCGGGTGAAATGTTAATTTATTTTTATTGAATTCCGGATTTCCGGTAATTTTAATGATAAATATACGTAATATTTACTCACGGTACGGGTTATTTTATGTTAGTTTGTGATGAAAGGGGCCTGTAACTTATTTCTTTTAAGTACTAGTTAATAGGTGGAGTATTACCTAAACTTCGTAGAACAGAGACATAAACTGTAGACTTCCTAGCGACTACATTTACTAGTACCATAAAAAAACCGGATATCCGGAATTCAATAAAAATAAATTAATATTTCACCCGGTTGTAACCACTCTATATTATGTCCTTTTGCGAACTTTAGGTAAATATACTCTACCTATTCCGATCACTGCTAATAACAAAGGGCATTCAAATCTCGAATCAAACCTTAATAATAAGCCTAGAAAGCTTGTATTACGAGTTCTTTCACGATCCCTAAAAAAAGCCATCGAATAATTGCAAGTCTTAAGCCAAGATTCAGGAGAGGCCATTATAACTTCGATGGACACTCAAATTAACGAGGGCCACAATCACCGGCCCTGTTTAGTTTAATCAAAGTTAAAAAGAGCCATTTAACTTTTAAGAAGGCTTCGTCGACTTTGTGCCACCGGCCCGTGTCACAGATAAGATGAAAAGAGTTTTCATTACAGAATCTTAGTTGGAATTTCATTACGTTAGCAACTTGTTTGATATAATTGATGTAAAGGAAGTTTTAGCAAATTGTGCTGTGACATTGTTATTTTTGTAGAACCAGTGCAAGCTCTACTTTAAAAAAAAAATTCGTTGCTGTTACTGTCCGTCCGTTTTTCACAAGGTTGTATGTTTTAAACAGTAGGTAAGTAGACACTTAGAATTTATACTCATTATCTATTACTAAGGCAAGCTAAATCAAATAAACTTAGAAATTAAAGGGGGTCTTCATCAAACGTGTTTGGAAACACTCGAGTGCAATTCCAAATCAGCACTTAACTACCTTGTTTTTAGCTCTTACTAATTTAACAGTTAATGCTGTTATATCCTGTGATCACATTACGGTTAATAGCAAAGTCGAATCGAGGCCCAAATTCTGATATTGCCAGTTCATTCGTTCCGTCGAAACTGCTATTACAATATTCTTTGTCCCGCTGATTAATCTGTCGGCGGGTTTTGTTTATTCGCATCAACTCAAATCACATCCTTGGCTTAAATTGTTTCATCAGTCCGCTTTCTCTTCTACGTGATCAGTCTCCTAAAACTTCTAATTAAAATTCCAGCCAATAACAGAAGTATAAACACGCTTTGAAAACATCGAACGCTCCTGATTGGCCATTCGAGAATGAAGCTTCTAAATTTAAATTTGAACGTGATTCCAATAACGTTAACTATCTGATTGAATTTCGAAGCTTTATTGGCGTCAATATGCGACTGTTAATGAAAACAAGTAAAGCCGATTTAGTGCTAATTAAATATAAACAAGATTAAAATAGAAGAGCACATCAGAATTCGTAATTGGATTGTGGATTTGTGTGGATTTTTGTACACTGTCTGATGAAGAATAATAATTAAATTACTGTCATTAATTATCCGTAGCTAAATGATAAATCATTTGTTTTGTTTAGGGCTTAATATCGCAAATACGGGTCTATATTGACTGACATAATTATTTTTAGTCATAATGTGCTTTAGGTCATAATCATCGCAAGTCATAACGTGTTTTTTTAAAGAAACTGTTACTTTTTCAGGATTTTTATAAATCAAACCTAACCTAATCTGGCTTTGTCTACACGTTAGATATTTCAGAACGTCTGAAAATTTTACAGTTTCAGCGATATAAAAAATTATGACTATCAAAAATTATGTCAACAATTACATTATGACCAATAAAATTATGGGAAACAAAGAGCTCCCGCAAATACTCGTATTTATCTGTGTAATTATATTATTCATTCGGAAATAAATTATCAAAATCGATTACCATCCGCTTTTATCTGCATAGAGCCACTGACAGCCAGCGTCGTGGGGTGTAGCCCATCACGCCTTGTACTATTCTGTGGCCACGGTATCATGCTGAGTGGCACCCTATTTGACACTATTGATACTGTTTTATACTTTGACATACCTTTTACAGTCCGTGAGCACTTAGAAGATACTTTGAGTTTGTACTTCTCTCTCACTCGATCTTAATAAGAACGTATGAGAGGAGCGAGTGAGAGAAAAGTACAAACCCGAAGCACCTTCTAACAGTTGTATTTTGTTTTGTATTTTCATGTATTGTGGCAAATTTTGTAACTAAATTTATTTCTACTACCTATTTATCAATAATTATGCCTGTTTGAGAAAGGTATAGTCAAAAGCACAAATTTCTATATCAACTATCACGTCAAATATAACATACACCTTATTATCAGAGGCATAGGGAACGTGTATTTATGACTTTGACTGTACTATAGGAACATGTATTAACCCTTACCCGGAAAAAGCGGTTGCTGGACTCGCAAATGAGCGCGGCCTCTTCAGGGATGTTATTATTTTAAACAACGTACTTTCCAATCCCTTGACGAAATATTAACCGACAAACTAAAGGTATCCCGCCTGTTCGTACGCAATTAATATAGAGTTAGGTACCTACTGTTTTACTGAGCTTCTTTGTCTACTATATTAAAAAATCACGCACTAAGATGTTAAATTATGCTTAGGTTTGCCGGTTAATTCCTCGATCAACAACCAATTGACAACAATTCATATGTGCTAAGGTAGGAAAATAAAATACCGTTTGTAAATTTTATACTGCTGATTACAGTAAAAATATTTTTGGATTTTTTATGCAGTACTTTTTTTTATATTTAGGAAAAACAGTAAAAAAAGTTGGATTGTGATTGTTAGGAATACACTTATAGTGCCCTTGGTCCATTTATTACCATAAAAAATTGAAAAAAATATACAACTGTCATGTCCATTTTTCATCTGTCTGACGGATTACTTGATTCTAACGACACGCTTTCGATTCTCGTAATAGTATTGTTTTGATATACGCTATTTAAAATGAAAGTGACTAACGGATTAGTAAAAGCGATAGCCGCAATCTGCCCAAAGTCGACGAATTTATGTTGTTACAGTTGGTATGGTTGACAAGTGACATGACATGACAGCCAGTTTTGTTTCTGTCTAAAGTTACTTTTTTATTTTATATCATGCTAAGATCACGACATCGGTATTCCTAACTTTGTATATACGGTCTTTTTAATGACTATTTCTTTAATAAATTATTAACGACGAATTTAAATTAAATAAAGAAAAATCGAGAAACACGGGTAGTCTAATTTTTAACCAGCTATTATAAACGCAAAAAAAACAAAGATGCTTTTTTTTTTTTAATGTTGTCAATTGTTTTTTTTAATGAATCATCTTACTTTAACTCCTCAACCGAGCTAACTCATAATCGTCCGGCTACCGCTCCCTTCCTGACCCTTACAATAATGTACCATTATAATACTTTCTCATCGTCGCCCATGGGAGAGTCGTAATTTTTTATTAGGTGACCTACTGGCTCATTTGAATCTAGCGTAAAAAACGTTTTTCATCCTATCTTTCTAATATTATAAATGTGAAAGTTTATAATATTTATAATTAGAAACGTATTTAGATAAAATTTGGCACACAGATATTTCCCGAGAGAATACTGTTAAATGAGTTGTAAATGAGAATGTAACTCTGTTGGTTTGTCAGTCTGTTTGTTACACTTTCACGGCTAAACCGCTGCAGTCGCTGCACCGATTTCAATAAAATTTGATGTGGAATTAGACTGTCTTGGGGAAGGACACAAGGTACTTTGTACAATGAAAAATTGGACAGTTCCCGAGGAAATAGCATTAAACGACTTCTACGCAGACGGAGTCGTGGGGAACCGCTACTAATTAATAAACATTATTTATTACTAATCATTAATAATTATTCCGTGATAATTTAGGCCATTGCTTAACATGACACTAGCAAGCTTGGCTGCATTTGATTGGTAACGGAGTTATGAGCGATCCAGGAATACCTTAGACATTGTAGGCGATTAATTACATTAGGTTCCCAATTAATATTACCGTAATTACCGTGTCGTATGCGCTGATGATCAGTGTAGTAATTATCTTAGAAAAAAACATTTTGTCTCGGATTAAGCCTGGCAATCATAATTTGGCTCCAAACTCGTAGGCATTTTGCCTTACCATAGCATATTAAAAATATAAAAGTAGGAAGTCTGCATGTCTGTGTGTCATGTAGGTTTGTCTGTGAGTTTCTATTACCTACCTATTGCTGCTTTGTTATAATGAATACTTATCGTTGTGTACTATGAAGGTTCACTGCTTGTAGCGTGCTGGCTACATCTAAGTTATACTAGCTGGTTATTACGTCAGTAATATGCGAAACACAGAATAAGAACATATAGCATAGAAACCGGACTATAAGACGTACTTTGCGTCAGCTATCTTTCTATACTTTTTAGATTACGTATTACATGAGAAAAAATGAAACAAAAAGTAGGCTGTTTTCTCTTCTTTAACTGTCATTGTCACAAGGTTTTACACAGGGACTTATTTGTCCTTCCTATAGGAAGGATTTGTCTTTCCTTGTCTATAGGTCCAAATACTATAGGTGCTTATAGATCCAAATCACGCCTTACTTGTGACGATGTACCAAATAACGAAAGAACAGCTATAGATTCATCTCTTTCCAACTCAATATGAAAACTATAAGTAAAAAGAAGTGAACCATAATGTATTTTCTGCTTATTTAGTACGGTTTCTATGCCTTTAGTCTTTATTCTGTGATTCGAAACGAGGATTTTAAAATTATGTAGAATTGTCTTGTTTGTTAGAACAGAGTCAGTCGCTTATGGTTTACCGAGTTGTTGAAGCCCTTGAAGAACTGTATTTTTAAAATAAATAAAAATACGTGAAAGTTATAGGGTGGTATTATTTATTTGTGGATCAAGAGAAAGGGAGCCGGCACTGCGGGCCTCCCACAGTACCTACGAGTACTAACAACAAAATACACACAAGGGAGCCCGTCGCATCGCCTAATGATTGTTTGCCCTAACGATTGTTTGCTCGAAAGTATTTTCGTCTAACATCATTTTAGACTGATATTACAGAATTTAATAAACAGCTATTGTGTAGTTTACTTAAGTTAGATTAGTTTTTTAAAACAATTAAAAAAATACGGTTTCAATTGTAAAAACCCTTTTCGACCATAAGATTTTCGACCATACAATACACTAGGATAAACAATAATTATGCCATTCGATATAGACCCTATACACAAGGCTAATAGTTATAATAATTTCCCAAAATAATATTGCCAATTGCTATATGTAAAGCCTACAAGTAAAACATTTTCGCCGACGCAGTGAAGACAAAACGATATTTCGCGTGACCACAAAAATTACTAAACCCACATTGAACAATTACAAAAGCGGGGAAATTTAAACGATTATTTAGTTATGATTGAGACTGTAATAGTTATTATTATTATAAAAGTATTTTTAAGTATTTTATCACCTCGAAATATAAAAAAAACACGTGCACTTATTAATCCAATCAAGACAGACGAACATCCTAATAAACAATAAATAAATAAATAAATCAATATCAAGGGACGATCTCACACAAATTGACCTAGTCCCAAACTAAGCTCTAGGCTTGTACTATGGGTACTAGACAACGATATAAATACTTATATAGAGAAATATATACTTAAACACATAGAAAACATCCACGACTCGGGAACAAATACTCGTGCTCATCACACAAATATCTGCCCTTACCGGGATTTGAACCCAGAACCGCTAGCTTCGTAGGCAGGGTCACTACCAACTAGGCTAGCACGTCGTCAAATAAATGCAAATGAATCCTTACTTCTATTATGAATGTTTTTTATGTATTTAAGTATTTAATTATATTTATATTAGTATTTACCTATGTCGTTGTCTAGTACCCATAGTACAAGCCTAGAGCTTAGTTTGGGACTAGGTCAATTGGTGTGAGATCGTCCCTTGATATTTATTAATTCATTTATTTATTATAAATAAGAATGAAGAGGGCAAGAAAGGAAGAAAAAAGAAAAGCGTAAAACTACTTCTAAACGGAAAAAAGCGGTCGCGGAGAAAGAATAGTATAAGATATTAGTAGAAATGATTTATTGATAAATATAATTATGTCAATCTGTATGTTATTTGAACACTAACAAACCGGTAACACAAAAATAATGGAACCCGGGTGCGTCGCTAGTTTATAAATATACTGGCATCCATTTTGTAATTGTGGTTCGATCATACCGAGACTCTAAACCCCTTATTATTGTTTACGAGTGTTAATATTTCTCATAATTTTCATCTTACTCATGTTAGTCATGTTATTCTTTTAAATCCGCCAGTGTCGCTTTTTTTTTTTTAACCCATTATCACTTGCGATGCTAGACAAATCTAATGTCACAACCTGGGTTGTCAAAATCGGGTCACCATTGGCCCAGTTCGGATACTACGATGAAACAAATATCGATACATACTCGTACAAACATTCATTTAGATCACAAACATGACCCGCCCTCTTAATCGGGTAATAAACAGACAGAAGTTTGTGTGGCAAAAACGTCAATTAACTAGGGACTTCCTTCCGATATTAAATTTATCGATAACTGTTTCAAATACTTATTTCAAAGTGATATTTTAGAGTAGATAGGTATTCAGTTCACAGGATAAAATATAAAATATCTAAAATTAATTTAAGTAATTCATAGACATACTTTTTAGGGATTTTAAAATTCAAATAAATATCAACTTTAATAAATAAAATTTTATTATTAACGGGTTTCTTACACAAAAACTTCTTTTAATGCTATTAAATCGATCTCCACAGAAAGTAAACTGAAACCAAGAGTGCCTTGTAACAAGGGCTATTTAGGTAAATTCTATGACATTGTGTGGCATATTAACTAATATACTCTAATACCTTTGTGAGCACAAGGGGCGTTTCACAAAAAGCGCGACTGGCTGTTTCACAATGGAGTGTTGATCCCTACTCTGATGTATGGTAGTGAATGTTGGGTGTGGCAGGACAAGCATGAAAGTCGTATAAACGCAGTTGAAATGCGCTCTTTGCGTAGTATGTGTGGTGTGAAACTGATTGATAGAGTAAGGAATGAAAAGGTCAGAGAGAAATGTGGACTAAAAGAAGATGTAGTGACTAAGATTGAAAAGGGCATGCTTCAATGGTTCGGTCATTTGGAAAGGATGGATGAAAGAAGATTGACGAAAGAGATATACAGAGCAAAAGTGAGTGGGAGGGTCGGAAGGGGCCGACCTAGGCGTACTTTTTCGAATCAAATCGGAGAAATACTGGAAAAGGGCCGTATCTTAAGTACCCGAAACCGACGTGCATGCATGACTCGATGTATGAATGTGGAAGAAGCGACAGAGATTTGTCAGGATCGTAGCAGGTGGAAAGAAGTGGTCTCTGCCTACCCCTTTGGGAAACAGGCGTGATTTAATGTATGTATATGTATGTACTCTAATACCTACTCAGTTTTCAGAAAATATATGGAAATGATATAAAAATATAAAAAAATAGCTTGATAGTCATAACTGTCATAAGTACAATTTATCGATAAATTAATATCGTTCGGAAGTCCCTAGTACAATTTTATTCGTGCCACAAAAACTTCTATGTCTAGTAATAAATCAACATTTAAGATTAATTAAAAGGGGTTTTAAATAGAAAAATCCCAATATTTTCAGTTCGTGCCAAACGAAAGTCACGCGCAGCAATATACCAGACAGTATGCACTCTATTCCGGATTTACGCCGTTCGTTTTATTTCTTCTGCTGCGGTCGCGATAGTTCCACAACATTCCGTTAAAAAGAAAACAGTTTTTGAAACGTGTTTTTATAAAGTGGGGTAATATCGCATGGATTTACGTTTGTATATGTATTTAAAAAAAACATTCATTTAGATACAAATATTACTTAAAATACTATGACGCGACGTTTTCGCAGTGACGTGACTGCGTCGTGTTTTTATCGCGTCTTTTAGGCGAATCGGTGTGGTCAAGTCCAAAATACCGCCATGTTTTTACTTTTTACATTTGACACAGCTCAATGGTCGATGGTTGATCTTTAAATCAACATTTGAGATGAAAGTGAGGGATAAACTCGAATCGAAAAGCACCAATGTTTTCAGTTCGAGCGAAATGGAAGTCACGCGCAGTGATTTACCGGCCGGTATGCACTTTATTCCGGATTTACCCCGTTCGTTTTATTTTTTCTGCTGCGGTCGCGATAGTTCAACAACGTTCCGTTGAAAAGAAAACAGTTTTTAAGGGAGGTGTTTTTAATAATAAATATCATATGGGATTTGCGATTGTTTAACTTTTTTTAATGTCATAATGGAGGCAAACGAGCGCACAGGCCTAATGATAAGTGGTCTATTACCCATAGACATTTGCATCCTCAAGACTACAATCCCAAGACCGCAATTGCGTTGCCAATGCTTAAGACTATGATGGAATGCATCTATGCTAGTAATTTCACCGGTTGTCTTATCCCCACAACAACGCGAATACCGCTGCTTGGTGATAGGTTAAAGAATACCCTGACCTGGCACAAGGTCCTACCATTAAACATATTTCTGAAAGTAACAGTCATTTTGGTACACATTGTAAAGTCGATAAGTATCTACATCACTGGACTTAGACAAAACTACGCAATGTACGTCGACCACCTATCAGCTATCACTGTAAGGGCCACTTGCACAAAAAATTTAACCCTGGGTTAAGACGCACTCGAGTTAAAATGACAGTTTTCGCATGAATCTGACGTTTACTAACTCGGGTTAGTGTCGTAACCCAGTGTTAAATTTTCTGTGCAAGTGGCCCTAAGAGTTGTGAAAGGTGGCTGAAGTTTCCTGTATTCAAATATAGACAAAGACTGTTTTTATTTTTTACACTTATGCACAAATACCTAATGCTATGATTATCTGTTTTCATTTTATTAAAACTATTTTGAGTTGGATTTTTTCTAATTACTTATTTTTTTACCAATTCTCAAAGTTTTTCGTTGTTATTGGTAAACAACTTAACTATTCTGTACTATAACTCGATCGTAAAGTAAATATTTGAACAATACAGATTACAAAAACATTTACTCTTCAACCTGACGCGACCTTCGACCAAACTACCGTTATAAAAACATTGTTGTAAAATCTATTCCATTTCGATTTAAAAGTAAATTTTGCAATAAAACTGACTAGGTTAAACTAGACCTGTACCTTATACCTTAAAACTGGACAGTGTTTTCAACCCACGAAGTCTCGTCCCACTATTTCAATTTTCAAACGTTGACGCAACTGTTCTATGTAAATTTGACTTGATTTGTAGTGAAATAAACACACAATACTTAATACCAAATAATATGTTGGGTTTCCAATGTATTTTATTAAGATTTTTACTATACAGGCTGATTATCGCGATGACGAATTATTCCAATTTTATTTTTTATTTTTTAGTGCTGGGTACTACAGCTATTATACAAAAAAATAACCATTATAATGCGTTATGGTCTTGTTCTGCTCATTGATTTTATTTAAAAAAAAAATGTTTTTCTTTCATAAAATAATATTGTTATATACTAAAATTATAAATAAATATCAGGGGACAATGGCACACCAATTGACCCAGTCCCAAACTAATCTCCAGGCTTGTACTATGGGTACCAGACAACGATATAAATACATGTATAGAGAAATATATACTTAAATACATAGAAGACATCCATGACTCGGGAACAAATATTCGCGCTCATCACACAAATATCTACCGTTATCGGGATTTGAACCCAGGACCGCTAGCTTCGTAGGCAGGGACACTACCAACTAGGCCAACGCGTAGTCATTATGAAAAATAGTTTCCCTGGGAGGTTTCACATTAAAACTTTCCGTGTTTATTTAGCAATAGGAACAGCGTACTCCTCAGCAACCTTTTTTCCGTAATTCGTAAATGTTACTCAATCCTGAATTCCAAAAATAACATTTTCATGACGGAATTCTCATTCGTTACCTTTATTATACGTTTACGAGATTTCCTTCTCAAACGTAAACGAATTTCCACACAATCTTCTTACAGTCAAGATTTTCCTTGTTATTGCTCAGTTAATAGGATATTAAATTGTCATGTATTGCATAAGTAACGAACGGAAGTTTACTTTATTTAAAAAACATACTAGATTTTCTTTGACCTTTATAATTTTTGTTTCTGCCTTATATTTTAATTTGACACTGATTTTAAAACCAGTTACATACCTACTTAATGGTAATAATTATGTAATAATATAGGAAAAAAAAACCGTATCTAAAATGTAATAATTTCCTACTTATATCGCTTCTTAAATTAAAATTGATACCCAGGGTTTCGGGAAGTGAATTTCGCATTGCTCAACTTCTCATAAAAACCACGAGCTCAAGCTCGGTCATCTTTTTAGTAAGTTAATATTTGCCGTACCAAGATCGAATTTGGTCAGGGAACGTTATATTAATTTGTACTTATGTGAAGACTTACGTGATAAAAAACCAGCAATACCAAATCACCATCATAACATTTGCGATCCCGCGCATTAGAATTCCAAAGTGAACTTTATAAATTCTATTTCTATGCAAATGAAAAATCTACAAAACCTAAAGACACCCTGTAATTGCAATCGCGGACTCCACCGTTAAACCTCACCTGAGTCAGCAAACGTATCCAAAAAACAAAAGGCTACCAAACCTGCGATTTTTCAATTTAGATTCCATCGCGTTGCAGTAATTTCTGGAGGAAAAACCGAATATTGAAATGTTACACCCCGTCACGGACCGTGGCCCTATCTCGATCTGCACACTGCCGCCGGGCCGCAATCCGAATTGAGTTCGTGATCTCGCATCCCCATGTATCGCGAATTTGGTACAATCTTTAGGGCTGCCTTAACGAGAGTTTTTATCGAGCGAAACGCGGTTAATATTTAAAACGGGCAATAAATATGGGCTGTAAAATTGAAAAGGGTGTATAAATTTTAAATAATACGCCTTTACAATATGTACAGGGTGTATAAATTATTAAAGTGGGATATATTTGAAAATTATGAAACCAACTACACCTCAATCACTTTTTTTTGTAAAGATTGTTACAGAAAGTACTGTATTTCTTTATATTACAATGACAAACAATTAAAAAGTTTCCAAGTAGCAATTTAAAAACGCGTAGCTTTAAAACGCCGCGTGTAAAATTTAAGGTAGTTTTTACGATTGAATAAAAGCGGAAACTGTAAAATATTACTTTTGACAATAGAAACTCGGCGAACGAGCTATAAACCGGTACAGTTTATGTCTTCCGGGGAAGTTGAGCAAGTCGGTCGAACGTTGCCACTTGCGACAAATAATGGGGGCTGCGACGGGGCTGTTAAATGTTTAGAGTCGTCGAACGTCCATTGATTGTGACAATGTGAAAACAAGTAAAAGGAAATGGATGCGAGCAAAACAGTATAAACTTCATGAAACAATTTATAGAACTGAGCACTTGAATTTTGTGCACTTTTTAATGTCCACGGTTTATGCAACTTAGTTGAATAACCTTTGTTGTGTCATATTTTTAAAATTACTCTGAATATTTACAACCATAGATTTTTATTGGTGAAGGTGGCATTTCTGTAAAAAAATCCTTTGTATAAACAACTTACTCACTAACATAACCTTTAAGCATCATGTTTATGATTTAAAAAATCGTTCAAATATTAGACTCAAACCAAAGCCGACTTTGTCTTGACTCTTTGGACTTGACTATGGTCAAGATAACGTTTTAAATATTGAAATCAAACAAAGCGGAAGGCAAAGGCTTTTCGGTATCTATCTTAAGTAGTACCTAAGTGATTTTTAAGTCGTATTACCTAAAATATACTAGAAACAATAAACATCTCGGAAATTTGGTGTATAATCCATTAAAGTTTAACATCTAACGTTTCGCTACGTGCTTAGATGACATATTCCAGCGAAAAAACATTTGACAGTCTTACAAATCAACTTACTTACAACCGTGTCATGCTGTGCGGTGTGGCTTAGCTTTAAAATCCTTGCACCCCTTTTCCAAACACCCCTTATACATAAATCCTCGACGAACAAAGGCCTCGCATTCCTGAACTTTCTTTCGAAATGCTACATTTTTAGTGCATTTTTGTCGTTCGTGTTCGGATTTTTACCGAATCAAATAATAAAGAGCAAATAAAATGGGCATCGTCGCTCGAATTTCCAACGGCGATATTTAAATTTGAGACTCCATTTTTAAAATAATGGCTATTAGTAACATTTCCTTCGTACAATGTTACATGTTTTTTTTGGTATTTTGAGAGACATATTATTGCTTTTGTTGAGAAATTTCGTTTCGTTGTCATTTCCAACAGAAGCCTTTCATAAATTACTCTATACTTACTTAAAATTAAAATAGTAAAACCTTCCTGTAGGTAAATTTTTTTATTCAGCAATCTTGTCATTATATGCCACCTAAATAAAAATAGAATAAAAGCAATACTATGAAATGAGACTCAAAGTTACAACAGGTAACGTCACAATACCGATATGTCGCTTCTAAAAATATCATCTGTTACAAACTCTTTGTTTGTGTGACAGTGACTTAGTTTTAAACTTTATGAAATTTCTATTTTCTATGTCACTCTTTAAAATAAATGGCGTATCGTACAACATAGTCATCTGTCCAGGATCTCTGTCTTTGACCTGTTATGGTTTTGTTTTTAATTCGGCCACGATTACTGTAAACAGATAACAAGTAACATAACAAACACTAGCGACTATTATACAGGGTGCAAAAAACGAACGCCACATGGACGGCAACTATCTTATATATTGGTAAAAGCAAGTTCTACGCAAAGGAGACTAACTTTTTAAAAAACTCCAGTTCTTTAACCGGGAATCGAACTGAATATGACAAAAAATAAAGTCGTGTTTTATGATACGGATCGAAAGGGTCATTAATAGTGATCATTTATGTCTAATGTCTATAACATATAGGCCTTTAATTAAATTTAATAAAGACCGTAAAAAAAAAACTTAGAATTTGCAATTTACAATATTTAATGTAGTTGCCATCCATGTGGCGTTCGTTTTATCCATCCTGTATACAGAAGATGAAATAATATTTAAAAAAAATCAATTTAAATACACACTTAAAACCTTAACGAAGACTACACTTTGCTTTAAACTAACGCGATTTTCACTCATACTAAAACTATAAAACGGGACTTAATCGCGTAATCAAATTAATCATTTAATGAGTCGTGACCATGGCTGTTGTAACATAGTCGAAACGTCGAGGTAAATGATTCATTTGATTCCGCGATTAAGTCCCGTTTTATAGTTTTAAGTATTAACAAAGAATCGTTGACAATTTGTGTGGTAACACTAGAATAACACAACCGTTTCCTTACGGATAATTGCAAGTGACGGCCAGTTTAATAGAAGGTAAAACTCAACTGGTGAATTCGAAGTTCTAACATGACGCAACTTTATAATTAGTGCATAGCGTATGGCACTCGCACATTTCCCTCGAATCATAATGGTCCTCATTAACGCCTTCGCTCTGGGGGGCGGCCCTTTACCTAGAGGTTGTTTTCTACTCGGTTTAACCTAATTGCTTTTGACATGTTATTGTATTGTTTTAACTCAACCGCTGTTGACAATACTGCTGAACAAAATTTAAACTCCAGTAAGTGAACACTAACTCCACCGTATCATGATCTCCAACTTTGAGGAGGTGTTTGAAGTTCGCGTCCAAGATATGGTGGTAGTTTTGTGCAGTTACTGCTTTTTAATTTTGCACGGCAGTATACGATAACATGTAAAGGAGGGGGAAACTGAAAAGCAGTCCCGCAAGACTTACGTCAGCGCCAGCTGAATTTGCTCCTTTTGCTGCATCAGTCAAATTCTTTGTATGTTTTAAAAACTGTAATAATAGTGTCCTGTAGCAATGCTTTTTTTCATTTTATTTCATACATACATAATCTCACGCCTTCGTTCCCAGAGTGGGGTAGGCAGAGCTACAGAATTACAAACATCTCTAAAAACTTGTTGATAATTCTATAACCACAATTTGCACAATTAGGCTAAGATGTTTACCAGCGTATTAGTGACAGGTTGCAAGCCCATCGCCTAACAGTACTACAAGCCTTTATTCCCTTAGTCGTCTCTTACGACATCCACGGGAAGACATGGAGTGGCACTATTCTAACTCGGCAACCACACGAGGCTAAATTATCATTCATTTTTTCATTTTATTTCAAAAGCAATATCGCTTAACCGAGTAGAATAAAGCCCCTGGGTACCACTTTTGTTTATTATAAATGTATGTAATAACGCACATACGCGATCAAGGCACGATAAAAGTCAATATCTATATGAAAAGCAAGCTTTAAGAACCCGACTGCATTTTTTATACCGTCGTTGATATACCTACATATATTCATAATTGTCATTTTGCCATTGTTGTTATTTCAATTTTAACAGTTTAGGTATCCTATGTCACCCGGGATGGCGTAAGGATTCTAACGATACCTCACACAATTAAATCGGTCAAGGGATTTAGAAGTTACAGTGGAATAAAGAAACTCACATACATACATACAAACATGAACCCTGAAAACATTACACTTCTATTTTGGGGCAGTCGTGAAAAAAGTGCTTATACGCGTTATAGGCAATTAATGCGTTATTAAAATTCGATTGAAAGTTCAAGAGCTAGTCAAACATTATTTTTCATACTCGTACACTTATTATTAAACCCAATACCCTAGTTTTTGCTTCGTGCAGACGTGTGGAAACAGTGTCGCATTTCAAAGCAATGCTCAGTATGCAGCAAAATAAAATATACAGCAGACTTGGCAAGGGAGAATTTATCGCAGGCTTTCCCTGAATTTTATTTACCTAGCACCAACACAATTCTAGTTCCGAAATGTCTTTAATACTTAGTTTATGTTGAATTTGGTAACATTGTTACACAATTCGCAGAGTTTCGGCTGTATACATTGTAAACAACCTGTCAATAAAACTTGCGTACTTTGTAAAGCAAAATATTTGTAATGTTAGGTATGTTGAATTACGGAACAAGGTTGTTCTATCTGTACATGGTGTCCCAGAACTTGATGTTATGCTGTAATGTTTCCATCAAATTCTAGGCCACTCTGTATGTATATTGTGTAACATTAATTTAATTCATTTTTCAGTCTTAAATTAAAACTAAATAACATTAGGGTGAATTTCGAAAATATCGTATATTTTTTCGTGTAATTATAAATGTATCTAATTAATACATACACATACACATAATCTCACGCCTTCGTTCCCAGAGCGGGGTAGGCAGAGCTACAGAATTACAAACATCTCTAAAAACTTGTTGATAATTCTATAACCACAATTTGCACAATTAGGTTAAGATGTTTACCAGCGTATTAGTGACAGGTTGCAAGCCCATCGCCTAACAGTACTACAAGCCTTTATTCCCTTAGTCGTCCCTTACGACATCCACGGGAAGACATGGAGTGGCACTATTCTAACTCGGCAACCACACGAGGAACCTAATAAAACCCAAGGGATAAAGTTAAAATTGTCTAAATAAGTCCCTAATACATACAATATTTTTTTTAATTCACTTTGTGTTTTCTCATTTTCTTATTACATATAGCTCGTATTATCTTTAATTAATAAAACCTCAATGGACCACTTTTTGCGCCTTTACTGGGCTCTAGACTTCCTCTTTGTCTGTTGTAGTCTTGTATGGTGTAGTCTACAATATTTATTGATTATTCATTAAAAGGTTAAATTTCTTCATAACATTCATAATAAAATTTACTGCGTAGGCTCAAATATTTTCCGTACAACTCGTTTTCTCTACTTTTGTATGAAATGCGGAGACTCAGATACTAAATGTGGTTATAATTAATTATGATTAATTGTTCATCAACATTGTCACGCAAATCTCAATCACTTTTGAACAATGTCTAATTAAGCTAAATGTTCAAACGGAACTTTGTTTCCTAAAAAGTTTTATCGCTTCAGAAATGGAGACAACAGAGGTATGAACTCGATTCGGCATTAGAATTGAACTTGTTTTTTAGCAAGGTTGATTGTATAAAGGTTTCTTTGTGAATTTATTTCGGTAGGGTAGGGGCACGTTTTATAAAACTACAAGTTACAATTTTACAGGTCTAAACTGGTAATACTGCTCAAATGGCTGGTTGTCATTGGTCGAGGTTGTGTCAAATGGAAACTTGCAACCTGTAAATTGTACTTTGTAGCTTTATAAAACAGGCCCGTGGGGTGTTACTCTCTTAAAAATGGCGGTCGGTTAGTCGAACGAGTGAACGAGTGAACGCGCCTCACTGGCGAGTTTAAGTAGTCCCGTCAGAGCGCACAAAATACATTTTAGCGTGTGCATTCTCAATTAGGCAGCAGGGCTTCTGTCGATAAGATCGAGCGTATAATGCTGCCTAATTGACAATGCACGCACTAAAATGTGTTTTGTGCGCTCTGACGGGGCTACTTAAACTCGCCGGTGTGGCGCGTTCACTCCTTCAACCGACCGAGCGCCGTTTTTAAGAGAATAACACGCCTGATGTCGGAATCTCGTGATATTTTTGCAATGAAACTATCATGTCCGTTTCTTATAAAAGGTTATACATATTTATCTACCAATATTTACCAAACCCAGAATGAAGGCCACCAACGTTATTAACAAAGTGCTCAGTACCCTTACCATGGGTTACAATTACCGTACTCTCTAGCGTTTCGAATGCTCTGTCCCTTACACTCTTTAACAATACTGCGAGGTCAGCGAGGGACAGAGCATTCGACTCGCCAGCGAGTACGTTAATTTTAAATCACGGTACTAAGGGTAGGCCTCTATTCAACTCGTTAAAACCATAATTATTGCCTTTGACGTGTTATCGTATTGTTTTTAACTCGGCCGCCATTATTGTCAAGTAAATAAGAGCTATAGTAACGTTGACAATATGGAAACACATCAAAAACATAAACTGGGGTCCTATTGAAAAAGGTACAAGTCGACTTAACTCGTAATATAAAAGGGTATATAGAACATGAACGGAGTATACCTACTAGACTTAAATCCTTTTTCACTTGATCTTCAAAAGACTTGTACCCTTTCTCACCAGGACCCAGCCTACATTAATTTATAAGTAGGGCCGTGCAAACGAAAATTAATGAAAAATATGTCTCGAATAGAGGCCAGATTTATTTGTCCTAGAGGCAACGGCAACTGGCATACAAAGTAATATAAATCTACTAGCTTTTGCGCGCGACTTCGTCTGTGTAGAAGTCGTTTATCGCTTTTCCATCGGGAACTATCTAATTCTCCACGATAAAAAGTATCCTATATGTGTTATTCCAAACTTCCATCTCTGTGCAAAATTTCATTCACATCTGTTCAGCCGTTCTGCCGTGATTGAGTAACAAACATCCAAACTTTCGCAAAAAGACGTCCAGTCGTAGGGTAATGGAACCAGTAATGGACAAGGCACCAATAATGTACACTTGATTCTTATTTTACAGAAGATAAGGGTTATTCATTTGTTTTGCAACATTCAATTTAGGACCGTATAAAATTTGAATTAAGAGTGAAGTGTTCATTACTGGTGCCTGTCAGCTAAAAGTGTCCATCATTGGTGCCGTCACCCTATCAGGCCCTAAAAAAGTCATGGAAATTGCTCCACCAACAAGAGCCTGCTCTTAAAAAAAAAGATGAAGATTAGTAAGAAAATATGTCAGCTATGCTTTACGGGCAGTCGGCAGAGGTTGGCCAAAACTAAGATGGCTCAGAATGGTGATTCTCCTTAACATCTTGATTAAAAACAAGCTACCGTAAAACGGGGTAAATTGGTCCAATCTTCACTTTCAACTGGAATTTTTAACCTTCTTCCGTAATTCATAGGGTATTTTAAGTTACTACATAAAAATGCATGGTAAGCTCTTTTAGATGCTTAGTAGCCTTAGATTCCCAAATTATTGCCATATTTTGAGAAATTCAACAAAAACCCTATTGGATTCCAATTTACCCCTGACGGGGCTAATAGCTTCGCAAGGGTGGTTAATCGGAATTTTGACTAGGGCTGTCACTTAATCTAGCCGAAGCTAGCGAAGCTACTAAACTAGTGTGAAAAAAACATTAAAATAGGTATTCAATTAATAAATCCTTCGCGAGATTTGAATATTTATATACACATCTAAAACTTGAAATTAATAATAATAATAATAACAAGAGCCTCACGCCTCTTTCATTGGCAAACGAGAACTGGCGCAAACCAACGGTGTTGAGCACTGAAGACCGCAAGAACGTATGGAAGAGCAAGGAGCTACACGGACGCTTCTACCGGGCCCTAACAAGGCCCGACGTAGACTTTTTAGCGTCTGTGAACTGGCTACGATTTGGTGACCTCTTTGGGGAAACCGAAGGTTTTGTCTGTGCAATTGCTGACGAGGTCATAATGACGAACAATTACCGGAAATATATTCTGAGGGATGGCACGGTTGACATTTGTCGAGCATGCCGTTGCCCCGGCGAGTCCCTCAGACATATAATTTCCGGTTGTTCGCATTTGGCCAACGGCGAGTACTTGCACAGACATAACCTCGTAGCCAGGATCATCCATCAGCAACTTGCTCTTCAATATGGTCTTGTTGAGTCTGAAGTGCCGTACTATAAGTACGCACCGGCGCCAGTTCTCGAAAATGGTCGTGCTACGCTCTATTGGGATCGATCTGTCATCACGGACAGGACTATTGTTGCCAATAAGCCTGATATCGTGTTGACAGATCGATCTCAACGCCGGGCAGTGCTCGTCGACATCACCATCCCGCATGACGAGAACCTTGTGAAGGCCGAGAAGGACAAACTCAGCAAGTACCTTGACTTGGCTCACGAGGTGACCGCCATGTGGGATGTTGACTCGACTATCATTGTCCCGATAGTTGTTTCGGCAAACGGTCTTATAGCGAAGAGTCTCGACCAACACCTCAAGAGACTCTCGCTAGATGGCTGGATCAAGGGCCAGATACAGAAGGCAGTACTCCTCGACACGGCACGTATTGTGAGGAGGTTCCTCTCTCTGCAGCCCTAACCACCGGTAGCTTGAGCCCTGCCCCGCTGCCGGCGGCACTCGTAGGTTAGGTTTTTTATAATGTCTATTTTTTTGTATTAGTATTGTTATTTTACTTTTATATTTGAATATTTGTTATAAAAAACCTAATGTACAGAAAATTAAATAAATATCTAAAATAATAATAATAATTTGAATATTTGTTATAAAAAACCTAATGTACAGAAAATTAAATAAATATCTAAAATAATAATAATAATAATTTACTTGCTTAAACACGGTAGGTACATTTGGTCGATAATATTGAAACAATAATTTAGTATCACATGTTTAGCCTATAGGTACTGGCATGCAAATCTTGATTTTACATGAAGAATATTTGTATTTATCTTTACAATTGTTACTCATTATAATTAGGTATTTAAAAATTCACGCACAGTATAAAAACATTTGTCTACTAGCCATTTTCGTAACTTTGTCATAAAGCTGCGGTTTTGTAATTTCATAAGTTCAATCGGAATTTTATTATATACAATAATACACATTATATAACAATTATTTTTAAATAAAGAAGTTGAGCATGGTGGCATTATTAAAAGGTACATTAAACGTGTGTTCACGATGACCTCACTTTCAACGTGTTTTTCTTACTGAAACGTTATTGGCTGATTTAAATGCTGTTCACCATTAGCAAAAAATACCTCGCTCGTTCAGAAATTAACAACAGTCGATCTCCGGTCTGTTACTAATGGGACTAACAGACCGGTTTAGAAAATTAGATTCTTATTCCTATTTACCCCGTTTTACGGTAATTATTTACCAGACAACTTAAGTTATTACTTGCTCGTAGACAGTGTTTCATCGATGGTAGGACCTTATGCTACCGCTAAGAAGCAGTGTTCGCATTGCTGTGTTGCGGTGTGGGGATAAGATAACCGGTGAAATTACTAGCATAGAGACATTCCATCTGAGTCATTAGGGCTGGTGACGTATTAAAGTCAAAGTTCTTTATTCTTCAATTTCGGCATAATATAATGCACCTATGAATGAAAAAAAGGATTACCACCGATGTGAAATATAAAACCTTTTTTCATTTGCGGTCTTAGGATTTCAGTCTAAAGATTGTACTTTTGAGAATGGGTCACAGATCCCACTTGCCGTCAGGTGCGCCTACGCCTTTTCTATGTCGTAAAAAGAAGACAACAATGTCGAATTTCCTCAATACAAAATGACCTTTCAAATGCTTAGTCTAATTATTACTAGTTAAGTAAAAATGTATGTTTTTTAAGGTCATAGCACACATATCAACTCGGAAAGGGATCGTCACCCTATCAACTCAAAGTGAAACATTGAAAAGGGAACTTTGACCTGTGTTAATACGATACATTTTTCATTGGACGACTGCTAGCTCGTGCCGAGGTGAGGCGTTGCCGTTCCGATGCCGATAAGTGTGCGTTGCAGTAGGGAGTTTCATAAAAATGATACTGAACGGCTCGAGTTGATAGGGTGACGATCCCTTTCCGAGTTGATATGTGTGATGTGACCTTTAGGCTTTAACTTCTTTATAAACAATTCAACCGATTACAAGGTGGCGTGTTACTACAAACAAGGAAATGCTTTATACCGGCGATAATGGGCGACGTCGGCTCCTTATGTACAGCCACATTTACCTGTACGTTTGAACCTTAAATTGGCGACATAAGGTTCAAAGAAAGTACAGCCAAATGTGTACCACGAGACTTTAAATATGAGCTTAAATGAGCGGCATTAAAATCTATTTAGCGTTAACAGCTACCGCCCGGGTTAGTACAAGCATGATATGATTCTAGGGATACGCATACCAAATAAAAAAATTGTTTTTAGACATTTTGTACATTTACACAGTGCTATAGCTCTTAGAAGGTACTTCGGGTTTTTACTTGTTTCTGACTCGGTCTCATACGCTCTTACTAAGAGCAAGTGAGACGGAAGTACAAACCCGAAGCACCTTATTGTAAGTGCTCACAGACTGTTCTTACTTACATGCAATTTAGAAATATAATTTGTTGAAACATACGAGTTCTTAAAATACGTTAAGTACGGCTAACTACTGATATAGAGAAGTGTACGGTCCTTATTATGAGCTACTCTCTGACATCTCAATCGTTTCCAGGACAACAAAGTTTACATACATACATACATTAAATCACGCCTGTTTCCCAGAGGGGTAGGCGGAGACCACTTCTTTCCACCTGCTACGATCCTGACAAATCTCTTTCGCTTCTTCCACATTCATACATCGAGTCATGCATGCGAGTCGGTTTCGGGTACTTAAGATCCGGCCCTTTTCCAGTATTTCTCCGATTTGATTCGAAAGTTTAAGTACCAGAAAACAAGTGGCAATAGAAGCTAACAAGTGTAACAAAAATGCTGAATGTTTTCATGTTCAATTTCCGTTAATTTCTGTTAATACTCATTTTGAAACTCGTCATTTTTCAAAAGTTAAATCTGACTATTCTCGTTTCCCGAAATCGGGCCACACATTCAGCCTCTACATTATTACAAATAATCATACATACATACACACATAGGTACCTATTCAGAAACTGCTGCGCTTTTCTACGCAATGATGGTCTTGTCCGAAGCGCTAGTAGATTCACTCCATATTACCGACGTCTAAAAGAGTCATGTGGCCAATTTACTGAATAAATAATTGGATTTTTTTAAATAGGTACATACAGCTCAAGAACTTTCTCTTTCTTGGGAAATCGGTAAAAACAAAAGAAGCTAAGAAGTAGCAGACATTTTTATTCCGTCTTAAAACCGTTGAGTCACTAATGTAAAGGAAGCGAACCTCTGGTAGAATCCGTTTGACTCGAGTCGTTTACGAGATTAACGAACCCACTGTCTAAGCGTTATTAAGTTGATTGCATTAGAGATAGCTAAACAACGAGGCTAACAAAAGAAAATACTTTGTAATTTCAGTCCCAGACTGCATCGGGCTATGACCAGATGTTTTCGCTCTTTGCCTTGCTTACTTTTCATGTTGTTCCTGTTTAATTATTAAGTACATCTGGCACTTTCTTAAATAAACAAATAAGTAAGACAAACAGTTTGATTTTCTAGACTTTTACTTTTTACTTGTCTGTTAGAGTTAAAATATATGTAAGTTTGGGTCAAAACTACAAACTAATTTTTGAAGTGCGTAAATAAGTCCCATGATAATGCAAAGCAGCAAAGCTAGGACCTAATTGTATTATGAAATCGAAAGGTAACAGCATCTTTGCTGTTTTTAACGTAAACCCACTGAATTTTGAATTGTTACGTCTTTAGGTCTTGATAAGCAGATGATGACTGCATAAAAATCGCTGGTGGCAAGAAAACATGGTTTTAGAAATGTAAGTTTAGACAGAAACTTATACAGTGTGGCTATGGGGGTACTAAGTAATAACTAAGAAAAGGCACTTAGTTTGAAGAAAAAGAAAGACTAAAAAACATATTTATTCAACAACAACACACATTTAAATATAACAAAAATAAGTAAAAGAGTCAGACAGGGTAATTGTTGCGAAACGGTCCCGACTCAGCATGTGCTGGCCGTGAAGCCAACGCTGGTCTTCCGTTGGGACCGCTTGGTGAAAACACGAAAGGTGACACAGACATTACGGACACTGAATCAATAGAACTGATGTCCTATTTTTTGCCGCTTTTTATTCAATTTCCACATCAAATGGCGCTCATTTTATTAACATAATAAAAACTCAACCAGCCGAAAAAAACCCCTATATTATTACACAAAACATGCGCTTTACATTATTGCTTTTAACAGAACCCTTTGAAGTTATAAAGTTAAGCAAAACCCTGTCTACGCCGTATTTGACCGGGTATTTTCACTTATCTGATTGACCAAACGTAGCCCTTAAAGATAATAGGCCCAGATATTACAGGAAAACTAGTGAAACGTTTCATGAAGCTTTTCATGTAAACGATTAGGTAACAATGTGGCTTTGATTTTTCTAGCGTGTAATGTATCTTGGTTTTGTGCTGGGGTTTTACCGTTAATTTTGGATAGGGTTTCTTGATTCATTGTTTTGATTAAAGTTGTCAACATGAATAATGACCATTGAATTTTAGTGGAACTCATAGCAGGATTTTAAATAATTATGATTTCCAAACTTATTATTTTGACTAAAGTATAATTATTTCACTCTTGTATCGTAGCTTGTGGTAAAATGGCAGCTAGAAAAAAGATAAAAGTGGCAATTACTATACTTATAAGAGAAGAAAAACCGGCCAAGTGCGAGTCGGACTCGTGCACGTAGGGTTCCGTAACATTATCAAAAAATTACCAAAAAACGGCAAAAAAAAAGGTTTGTTGTATGGGAGCCCTCCTTAAATATTTATTTTATTCTGTTTTTTTGTATTTGTTGTTACAGCGGTAACACAAATACATCTTCTCTGAAAATTTCAACTATCTAGTTGGCACGGTTCATAAGATACAGCCTGGTGACAGACAGACGGACAGACGGACGGACAGCAGAGTCTTAGTAATAGGGTCCCATTTTTACCATTTGGGTACGGAACTCTAAAAAGTATCATAATGATCATTTTACTTTGGCCTCTGTTTAACAAACTTATATTGCCTTATTACTTAGGACTGATTATGTTTTCGTATATTTGATTTGCATGATTATTTCTACGAAAACCCTATAAACGTATATCTTGTTCACGAAACTTTTCCTTCATAACACAATTGTACCACAAAATACGCGTCATTAAGTAGGGGTTAAGTAGGTACGAGAAAGTTTTGTCAGCAACGGGCAGTAGGTGGGGGAGGTCGTAACTCATGGGACCGCGGACAAAAAACACAATGACGTGTGTATTGAGCCCAGTGTGATCTCAACCTCCAGTTCTAACGATCTATTTTGACGACGCATTAGCGTAGTTGGTAGTGACCCCGACTACGAAGCTAGTGGTTCTGGTTTCGATTCCCGGTATGGGCAAATATTTGTGTGATGAACGCGAGTATTGGTTACTAAATCTTAGATGTATTCTATCTATTTAAGTATTTATTTATCTATACAGTATTTATTATTTTTTCTTGTACCCATAGTAGATATAAGCACAAAGCTTAGTTTGGCACTAAGTAAAGAATGATGGGCAAAAATGTATGGAACCCAGCCCAATCACCAATAGAATTATAATATATGTAGGCTTATTGATCCCACTATTTGCTGTAAATTGTTATTATGACGACTAGACTGTGAAGGCTGAGAGAATCGAGATATGTTTTTAACCTCCGACGCAAAAAAGAGGGGTGTTATAAGTTTGACATGTAAGTGTGCGTGTGTGCGTGTGTGTGTTTTTGTTTAAACGGGGTAACCTATGGAACTTCCCGTCGGATTGGAATAAATCTTTTTGTACATGATAGCCAGTTTCACGAGGGATAGTTCAGTCTAAAAAATCGGTCAAGCGTGAGTCGGATATACGGGAAATAGAATTGCAACGCATGCGGGGCACAGCTAGTGTAGTAGTAAACGTTGTGTGTGTGTGAATATTTGCAGGCTGATAACTCCTTCTCCGGGGTTTTTGTAGTTTGTAGCTTTCACGTGGTATACATGAGATTCGTATTGGTTTTATGGGCCAATTTGCCCATCATTATTTGTGTGAGATCCCCTGATATTTATTTATTTATTTTATAATACACGTATTAGATACAGATTCTTGTGAAAATTATAAAAGCTTTGTTTGTTAATTTGTTTTTTGCCGTGACGCAACGCTGCTACGTTCCGAAACGCCATAGATTGGCAATTTTGTATCGGATTGAGTCTCCTTAAACAAGGACACATATTTTTTGAAATACGAAGTTCTATTTTCCATTTTTTTTCGGTTGTCTAGAGCGTATAGTTATTTCGGTTTTTTGTATCTTTTTCAGTATCTTTGACTATTCAACGAAGAAAAGAGTGACGTTGCAGTATTCTCTATGAAATCTTAATAAACAGATTTTAATCGACGAGTACAAAAAATATATTTAAAGAGATAATTTTTGACCCGAGACGGTCAAGGGATTTTTTGTGTAGACCCCAGTCTCACAGTATAATGTCGAGTTCTGAACCTTTTGCCAAAACATTGTTTAGTTTTTTCACATTAAACAATGTTGAAACAACAACATGAAAATATTTTAGTATGTGTATGTTTAGGTAAAACTTCCATCAAGTAATTAAGTGATTAAATTTAGGGTATATTATCAAACAATTGATCAGTTTTGTGTTTAATTGCTTAAATGGTAAACAAGTAAATAAATGGGAAAATTGGTAGTAAATGCTAGATTACTGCTATAATTGTTTTAATAGTCCATTAGCTCGAACTGGCGTAAAGGACAAATTGACCGATTAAAACATTAAAATACGGTTCTGTTTTCAGAGCCGTTAAATTTTTGTATTATTATTTTTTACATGCAATACGTAGGTAGTAACTACCGTTCTAATTCATGGAATAAATAATGTTTTTTATTAAGAAAACATGTTAATGGTTTTCTACTTTTTTAGACAGCAGTTTTTATTTAAAAAATGCTGTTTTGAAACTTTTGGCCACAGATTACAAGATGACGATAGACGGGCGAGCAAAGGGCGCTGTATACGTAACGTGAATTTACTCGAACGGAACGGGACGGGGAATTTTTTCAAATATTGTTTCATAGAAAATATATCTGAACATACACACGCAACGATAACACGGACGGGACGGGAAAAACAGAAATGTATGCAACCACGTCTCGTTTCCGTCCCGTCCACGTCCTGATCACGTTACGTATGCAGCGCCCTTAAGTACACCGTACTATGCTACTATGATGGTATGGCTCGGCGAGCTTACTCGCCCGTGTGTCACCCTAAGTATGCGAACTTCTAAAGGTAAACACGGGCGTAAAAAGTCGTCGAGCTGTAAGTACGCGTACTTACTCGCCCGTCTAACTGGGACTTTAAGCTTATTTTTATTCGTGTAAGCATGTCATTTGGAAAACGGTAACGTCTCCAGAAGTTCCGTAACGGAAATAGTTTCGTTTCAACTGCTAACAATACCATTCAAGTTAAATAATGGTTAAGAGTAAAATAACAGTTTACTGTAAAACGTTTTATAGCTAAGAAACTGCCCGCTAATGTGTAAAGCCATAAATAGTTAAGTCAGTGTGTGATAAACTATGGATAAAGATGCATTTTGTTCTTTACGCCAACATTGTTTGATACTACGAGTATCGTAGAATTTTGGAAAATGTATTAAAGTATCGACCCCTAACAGGAAGAAATAGGAGCAGTAATGGGAAACTAATTCTATGCGTAAGAAGTCGCATGATGTCTCTAGTACAAATACTAATAAGTATAATCTTAGTTTTTTGCCTTATTATGTTGAATTTACGGCTAGTGCAAAGCGAGACGTCTACACGCAATGCTGACTTTTAAAAGGCGCATCAGAACCATGTTTTTGTTCAGTTGAAATTTACACAATCCTTAAAATGAAAATTACGTATTTGAAAAAAAGACTTAAAAATCTAAACATTCTTAGCTATAATCTTTACTTTTAAGATTGTGTTAGCCAAGATTATGAAATTAAAAGTTAGAATAAAATAACAGTAAGTACCTATATACTTAAATAATAGTAGTAGTAACTTTCCTTAATGTGACTTTGGTATTGCATAAATATCTTTATCTTTCCAACACATCATAGCCCTCTTTATAATACTTTTAACAAATTTTGGCTTATCCATAATTTTCTCTATGACGATTGGTTATTTAAAAAGGACACTTGTCTTTCAACAAACAAGCCTACATATTATACGAATTGCCTCTTAACACCATTAATCGCCAATGATGGTATTTTTTATGAATTCAGAACTCCTCAGGTGCCGTATGAACACTAAAAACGTTATAGTACTTACAAGACATAACCCACTGTTACATTTCAGCACCTTAATCATTCCTTTGACGTGGCGTAAGTGACATCCCTGATTAGAGCCTCCAATCAATAGCCAATATAAACAGTTGGGTCGTAGCCAACTAATTAGTCATGTAAATGGATATACACAACGCGTTTGGCGACGGTCCTGGTTTGAGTGACGTAAGTGATCAAATATCTGAGGAGGAGGAACTTAAACTACGGGGTTCGTGACTTGACTTCGGAGTTACGGGTCTTGGGTTGGCAGTGAGTTGTAAATGAGGTGCAAGAAAGGGATAGGTAAAGAGATATGACGAAGATTCTTAGTTTGTAGGACCTTGTGCAGTATGTAAAATGTATGTAAGTGTGTCGTTCTGTTTAGTAAATGCCCGATTTTGTGTTCATAGTGTTGAGCTCCGGGTGTGGGGATAAGACAGAGGCATCTTAGTTCTCAGGATTGACAAAACATGTAGTCTTAGGATTGCAATATTGAGATTGTAGTCTTGAGAGTTTACGTCACTGATATTACTTAAACAACTCGTTTTTCGTTTCGAGATCAAACTATTAAGCTGGAAGTAAGACTGCGTTGTACCATTATTAGAGTATTATGAACATTGTAGTGAGTTTTTTTTTTTTTCGTCGGCAGCTCAGATTTTAAAGCAAGCGAGTTTTAATAAGAACACCATCCCTAGGGAGATCTCATTTCGCTTTGTTTTAATACAACTTGTTATCCAATGCATATTGTTTTTTAACGAAACTGTAATGCGTCATAATGCTAACAATATGCTAGCGATATGGTTAAAGACTAAGTGAGATTAAGGCCTTGTAAGTATATTTACTTTTTATACTACTTAAAAATATAACACAAACAACAGAAAGGGGCTATACTTAAAATAAAACTTTTTCCAAAACCAGATCTCAATCAAATTCATCTTCGTCATATTTTGTTTTACATAAATTTTGTAAGTTTTTGTCAGCGTCCAGTTTTAATTTAAAGCAACATCGTTCTGCTGTTGACACTTCCAATTCCTCCGTTAACCATCGTACCGCCAATAAATCAATTTTGAAACATGTTCACGACTTGACGACCTATCGGAACTTAGTTAGTAGCCGGTATCGCCTTTGGCTTCAAATTTGCGGTAGCAATGTATGTCAATCAATGAAGAGTCACGTGACATTTGTTGCTAGGGGTGTTATTCTTTAAACTAACCAGGGTTTGGGTTGTTCGAAAAATACCGGTTAATTACGTTTCTTATATAACCAGGTTCTTTGTAAAAGGTCGCTTGGAGCGGAATAGATTCGGGAGCGTTATCATCGCTGGGATTAACCTGTATTTTTTTTGTTTTTGATTCTTTCTTTATACCTTCTGCTGGAGTTTCTTGCGTCGCTTCTTCTCCGCAATGATGGTCTTGTCCGAAGCGCTAGTAGATTCACTGTATATTACCTACGTGTAAAAGAGCCTGTATGTGGCCAATTTACTGAATAAATATTTTGTTTTTTTTTGTTGATTTGATTTACTTAGATTGCGTGGCTTTGCGTATTGCGTATTTTAAAATGATAAAACCTACTTGACATCAAGCGGAGCAAGCGAAAATGCAACTAAAGAGCTAGATATTAGGGTTGGAAAGGCGAGAAAGGTGGTGGTGGGCGGTGCTAACAAATAAGCGAGCGAAATTAACCGGTATTTCGAGCAGGAGAAGTTTTATTTTGCTCTTTGATCAAACCCGAAATAATATCGATTCTGTTTGAGCGGAATCGAAATGAAAAGGTTTCCGAGCCTTGAAAATAACACAGTGAGCGAGCTCACTGGCAAACCTAAACTACCTCCCAAGGAAGTTGAGAGACAAATCCACCTTCCACAAGAAAACCTTGCACTTAAATTAAGACTAGAGATTCCAAATGTTCACAAAGTCTATAGGTACCCATGTAAATCTTTATCCACGCCATTTGTGCAATCAAATGTAAACAACAACCGCTCCACCAAAGAGAATACGTTATCTAAAACACCTCAGCTGAAATACGCCGTAATAGCCAGTCCGAGCGGCAATAACGCTCCGATAGCCACGGTTCTAACAGCTTCGTGTTACGTATGTATTTGTTACGCATGCAATAAAGGCCAATATTACCTAGCATTCATTTGTGCTAAAAGTTCAACGTGTGGATCGATGTATCTGTGTGTCTATGATCTGCGTATCTCGGTGTTTTACAAAAAAAAACTTAAAGACTAAAATTAAGAAATGATAACTTTAGTTGTTATTTCGTATATGCAGACGATGGCTGAACCCCTGCATGATCTATAACAGATGATGAACAGCCTGGCTGAATCTTCTAAACGCATCGGTCTCCTAATTAAATTGGAAAAAACCAAGATCATGGTCAACGAGCACTTTGATCCGGGACCAATAGCTATTAATGGTGTATCTCTCGAAGTTGTCCATGAATGGACGTGAGAAGCTAAAGATCGGGAGCAGTGGCGTGCATTGGGAGAGTCCTTTGTCCAACAGTGGACTAATACGGGCTGATAATGATGGTCATAATGAACTTTAGTCAGTTGCGTCATGAAAATTAGTCATTAATTTTAATAACAAAGCAGATCCTTCCCCGTTAGTAACATGGTCGCACTTGTCTGAGAAACCACCATTTATGTTATAGCAGTACCTATAGTTAATTTTCGTGACGCAACGGATTAATGTTATAGGCAATGATATAATATAGTAAAAAGAGGTAGATATGTTATACGCACTTCGATAGTGGCACCCTAAAACCAAGCCAATTGGTACACCTTTACTTAGTCTTGCGCCGGCAACGGAACCGTGAACTAGTCTGCAGAGCAACATACACTCGTCTCTGTTTCACTCCCGGAAATTAGCATACAATCCTGCTTTCACTTGTCATTTATGAATTAGTAATTGCAATATTTACTGATTATGTCTGCATAAGCCGGGCCATTTTTACACGCGGAATACCGTATAGGTAACATATCTACCTCTTTTTATATTATATCATTGGTTATAGGAGAAAAATTTAAGTAAATGACCTCTTGCATGTAGTTGTGTACAAAACTAATATGGAATTTACGTCAAATTTCAAATATAGAATGTCAAACGGTCTATACAGATGTGTTACACTACATGTAAGAGTTCATTTACTTAAGTTTTTCACCAATACCGTTCTTAATACAATTTTAGTCTTTATTGGTGTATCTGACTGTGGCAACATAGCTCTCAGGCGGATAAATTGAGTCGGACGGGGTTTTTCTAAAAATATAGCTAGTTTAATCCGGATGATTGGTAGCTAGGTATGATAAAAATCGGTTAACCCATCTAGGAGTTATCATCTCTGAAAGTAAGGGACGCCATTTTATCGGGAATTTTATGGAATTCAATTTAGAATTGGCGTAAAGACGAAGTTATACACACTAGAAGTTGTAAATGGTGGTAATGGTGGAATCTAATTGGTTGTTTATTTTGGCGATTTATATTTTAAATTAAACTAGTTTCATTGTTCATTCTAGTATTTTTAAATGTATGTTTTCAAATATAAATAACTTCCACTTAAGAGGATTGTGAACTCTGGCTTAAATCGCGTAGCTTTCAATGTTTTTCCATAAGAATTTAGCTCCAGGCGATACACAATGCGATAACGTTTCTCTCTCTTTAAACCTAGTCCTAGTCACGATATTTTTATGTTTTGTAGTTATTATAAAAAAATTGATTTCTTTCGAAGATTTTTATCCTTGGAAATGAAAAGGTAAAGACGTAGTTTTTGACAATCCCTACAACATTCAAAAATCGTAATAATCGGACTAGGTTTACGGGGGAATAGTAGTTTACGTGACGGTTACGTAATACCAATTACGCAGAGTCGCGTACAATACTTTATCTACACACTTATTATAAGTACTCTAAGATGGGTTCAGAAGCCGAAAGGCAAATGAGCAGCATTACGTCTTGTGGTAACAGCGATGACAGCTGTAACGTATTACTTTATCGAATATTGTAAGGTAATGAGATCCAAATTTGAAACATCTTCCAAAATTAACAGCTCTGCCGTGCAGGCTCTAAAACGCAGTATGAGAAAAAAGGCGGTTTCGAGAAAACCGCGAAAAACTTTTTAACGCTCGTTTTTTTTCATACTATAGTTGTATGGTGGATGTTTTTATTGCCACGAGGACCAAGTGACAACAAAGATTGAATTTACAAAGAAATAATTAAATTTAGGTTATTATAGTAAAAATAAAAAGGTTTTTTTGAAAATCATGGCAGTTACTGCACACGAAAAGGTACACATATGCATACTAAAATGCGGTAAAAATACTTGATACTACAAAAACTTACGATTTATTTGCTACTTTGCAGACTAATTTGCGGCATAAGACTTTCTTTACGGCACTTTAACTTGCATTTTGAACGAATTAAACGTATTAAGTATGTAGTATCAAGTATATAACAAATTTTCTAATAACGAGATGCCTTTTAGGTAGGATAAAACAAAAATACACTTTTATATATCAGAATAATGTTTATTTTTTTACCATTTGAGCTAGCTTACTTAAATTTAGGTGCTCTGAACACATGCAGTTGTAACATTATCTTATTAAGTACCTATACTAAGATAACAATAGGAAAGTAAGTTTGGCTTTCGCAAGAAACATGAGATCTTTCATTATATGGCATATATTATACCCAACTAAAAATAAATCTGAAGTGAGTTTTGCTTTCGCGAGAAACATGTGATCTTTCACACATTAGCACATAAACTAAAAATAAATTATAAAAAATTCTAAAGTACAGTCGACTACAAAGAGATGTATACACTTTTTCCCCTTATTGCATTGCTTGGATACATCTCTTTGCAGTCTACTGCACTATCAAAAATAACAAATACTCAAACATTCAATATACCTAAAAGCATGCATAATAAAACTATAAAAATGATAATAGTATCATTAACGCGGTATTATTAAAGAAGTCGAATGGTGCAAGAAAATGTTAAAAAAATATATCCGTGGTGACTCAAAAGCTGTTTATAATATCTACACAGGTGACGAATCCTGGATCTATGCGTATGATCCGGAAACTAAACAACAATCAACAGTGTGGGTGTTTCAAAATGAGCCGAACCCTACGAAAGTAACTCGTGCAAAAAGCACCTTGAAGCAAATGGTGGCCTGCTTTTTCGGTATTAATGGCCATGTGGCTACAGTGCCACTAGAGAATCGTAAAACGGTTAATTCGGAATGGTACACGACCATTTGTTTGCCGGAGGTATTTGAAGAAATACGTAAAAACAACCAGCGACGCAGAATCGTTCTTCACCATGACAATGCCAGCTGTCATACATCACGCGAAACGACTCGATTTTTGGAAGGTCAAAATATAGAATTAACCCCGCAAGCCGTACTGCCCTGATTTGGCACCCAATGATTTCTATTTATTCCCAAATGTAAAGAATAAATTACGTGGTCAACGATTTTCGACCCGTGAAGATGCAGTCGACGCGATCAAACAGCACGTTTTGAAGATACCTCAGTCAGAGTGGAAAAAATGTTTTAAAAATTGGTTTCAACGTATGCAAAAGTGCATCGATCATAAGGGAGAATATTTTGAAAAACAATAAAACTATGGTTTTAGTCATATACGTTTGTTATTTTTTTCTATTCCGGTTACATAAGTAGCCCTCGTACCAACAGTCCCCCTCAAAAATTCAATAATTTACAAGCACAATATATATAACATTTAACAATTGATACAAAGTCAAGCAATCATTTAACAATCTTAAATTAAATTCAATCGTGCTCTTAAATCGTGGAACTTTGTCATCGGTATCGCCTTCGTAAACATATCTGCTATATAATAAGTTATGTTCTAACAAGAAACTAATAAGTAGGCTTCCGTTGATATTAGATTCCTGATGGAACATATTATTCCTTTTAGAAACATGCGGCTCGGCATTTTTAGCTTCTCGTAACCCTACGTGCGCATTGAAATCACCTAAGACAATGGGATATGCCTTTTTTAACCGACTTCAAAAAAAGGAGGAGGTTCTCAATTCGTCGGGTTTTTTTTTTTTTTTTTTTTTTTTATGTATGTTCCCCGATTACTCGAAGACCACTGGACCGATTTGAAAAATTTTTTCGTTGTTCGAATGGGTATACTTTCTAGTTGGTCCCATTGTCACCAAGTCAGGATCTGATGATGGAATCATGGAGAAATCAAGAGAACTCCTCAAATATTATAGGCACACCTATAGCGATTTTGGTGTTTTTCACTGTAACTCATGCATTTTCTTTTGAAAAGTACTATATGGTGAAGTGGAACTGATGATGAAGACCACAGATGGCCACCGGAACTCCTTAACGGTACCTATTTCAAGGCTGGCGATAAGATATTTCGATAAAGGTAGTTGAGCGACTATGACAAAGCACATTTAGGTTTAAATATGACTATGACATTCCCGCGGCGTTGTCTGCGGCGAGCTTGAAATGTTCTATAGTTTCTCATTAATATTTAGAAGTGGAGCTACGTAACAGCATAAATAGGATCACTAAAAAGTATAAAATAAAATAAATGTTTAAAAAAACAAAAACCCGCCTTCAAAAAGCATAAAATAACATTTTTAAAATGGTAGGTAAATAGGTCAGTCCAACTGAAGTCGGCGTCCAACAATATTTTAACCAAAAGCAGACTTTAGTTGGACTGACCTATTTACCTACCATTTTAAAGAAGTTATTTTATGCTTTTTGAAGGCGGGTTTTTGTTTTTTTAATTGGGGATTGACGAAGGAGCGTCCCAATGTGTGCTAGACAGGTAGATGCTCCGGCAGGCATGGGCACATTGAATATTAGAAATTCAGCAGGAATGTTGGAGCTGGCTAGCATTACCTTAAGATGAATCGCTACGATGGTAGTTATCTTTCGGTATGTAAGTTCCTGCTCTATATGTTTGCTAATAAAAATGGCCATTCCTCTTTTCTCCTGTGGTTTTTTACGGACCCTGTCTTCTGGTAAGGCACAACCTCTAAAGTTCCATGTGGCTAACGTGACTAAATTGCACGGTTTCGGCTACGAACGATTTTAGTAATTTTGGTAAAAAGCGAATTGAGACATTTATCCGCAATAACTTTAAAAACTACAAAATCATATCTCTCGGCTTGCCCTATCCTGAAACCCTAGGCACGCCACTGGTTGCAATCATTAGATTTGACTTTTTTATAACTAAGTACTTGTTTTATTTACGAACCTTATGAATGCGGAAGCTAATACAAAGTACGCTGCCTCGACGAGAACTTCGCTGCCTCCATGCACCGGCGCGACGCCAACGTCTTTCTTCCGCAGTGATCGACTTGCGACTGATTATGCGACTAAAGCGAGAGAAAAAGCAACACAGATCCTGACTAGAACGCAGTAAAGTATGATCTCACTGCAGTGAAATTTATTAACATTTTTTAAGTTACCAATTAAAATGCAGTGAAATGCTCTCATACTGCTATTTATTGAGCATTAGGTTATTTTTCAACCTGAAAACAATGCGAACTATACTGCAGTAAGTAATGAAGATACTGCATTTTAGGCAGTAACACTCGTGTTCAAAATTGATATTGCGATAAAAGTAAAAGAAAGTGTTTTGACTTTGTCGCACTTTAGTTGGTTTTTCACTATGAACCTACTTGACTAATACTAAATAAAATACTTCATTCAAGCACGAAGCTGCATTTTAATATGTAGTTCATAGGAAATAAGTAAGTGATCAACTACGCAGTATAAAATTTTTGGTACAAAAAGTACTTACTGCGTTTTAGTTTACATTCTTAAATATTTTTTAAGCTGAAGATTACATTTTTTTTGTGGTAATAAAGATAGTTACTGCATATTACCTGGTAAAGTGACGGGTCGTTGTAGACGTAACTGCTATCACTGTATTTTAGTTAGTATTACAGTACATATAGACTCGCTGTGTAGGGTTTACTGCTTTTACAAATTGGTTTTTTTCATCGTGTAATCATCGGATCAAAAAATAGGTTAGATCACTGTGTTCCTTATAGCGTGCCCGTTAAAATTCAATATTCAACTGAAAAACTCGAAAAAACCTGTTACTGCGTTTTAGGGCCTGCACGGCAGAGCTGTCATCGCTGTCACTTACTACCACAGGTAATGCTGGTCATTGCCTACGGGTTTTGAACGCATAATAGAGGACTTATGATAATGTGTGTAGATAAAAAATGTTATCGCATTGTGTATGGATTCAGATTTACAATCTTCTTAAGAGACAAGTTTGTACCGATTTACGTTTTTATCGTCATAATTAACTCACTATCTGTCGTTCTATTTTACTTTGAAAATGTTGAGGTTTATAAGCCTTAAGTATCGTAAGCAGCAGCAGGTTGGAAGTTCAAATGGTGTCTTATTCAAAAACAAAATGATGAAAGAGCCGCAACAAAATCCATTTAGCAGTTACCTTCTAACAGTAGCGCAACCATACGTATTACTGTGGATTTTATAAAATTATTATTATTATGTAGATTTTCTATAATTAAAATCAAATATATTTATTCGTCGCCGTCAGGAAACTTTCAATTGGGTTTGCAACTCGAAGAAATAACTTTTTGTTACTTCTTAATGAAAGCGTTGACTTTTATTAGCAAAAGTTTTGACAGTCTTCATGATAAATGAAATTATAAGGTGCTAAACAAGTTTAATAACAGTGGATATTGAATATATTAAAAATAGCTAATTGGATGTTTTTTTTAGGTTTCCGTACCTATATTTCCATTGCCGTTATGACAAATAATAAAAACAAAATAAAAATAATAATTAAAGGGGGCTCCCAAACAAGGAACGTGTTTATTTTAGCTTATTTTGCTCTACATGTAATCACATAAAATATTTAACAAGTTAGTATTATATTGCTTATATAACAACAAAAAAATCGGGAGCCCCCGTAACGAGATTGGTACAGAATCCTTCGTGTGCGTGTCCGAATCTCACTTGGCGGGTTTCTTTGAAGTTAAAAGTGTTTTGTTTTACTTATTTCTATTTGGTATTTCAATTTAAATACTTTTAAACTTACAATCCTCATAATTATCACGATAACCTACGTCTTTCTCTATTATACGAGATAAGCCTACACTTAAGAGCAATAATAACGGGTCACTTTTCACGTAAACTCGTTGTGCTGTGATCTGTTTTCTTTGCTCTTGGGTGTAGAATGTAGCTCAATGTAGCTCAATGAATGAATAAATGATTGAATTAATAATATTTAATTTCCAAAGTAACTAGTATACATTGCATGTTATGTCAAAGTACAAAAAAATACATTGGAATCGTCAAAAATATACACAAAGTTTTATATAATCAAAAATAGAAATAAGAACGAAAAAGGAGAAGGAGAAGTATAAGTACAATTATGCATATTTTTTATGTAAATTTCTTATATGTTCGGATTTTTGTATTCCCTTAACTATTTTAGTTTGCACCGCCTGTCAATCCATTTTTGTCTATCGTTTAAGTTCTCTTCGTTGTAAGGTTGTCTGGAAGAAATCGCTATAATGATAAGACCGCCTGTAACATTTTTTTGTATTTACTTTCCATTCTGTTATTTTATGTGGTGAATAATAAATAATATTTATCTTGTAATGTATTTCTCTATATAGTTAAGTAAGATTATTATTGTCTAGTAGGTACCCAGTAAAAACCTAGAGCTTATATTGGAACTAGGTCAATTTGTCTGAGACTATCCCTTGATAATTTACAAAAGTCAATGATTAGATGTATTTTTTAATTTTCCTTCATTATTTATCCCCTAATTTGAAAGCATTTTACGGCTTATCAAGCCAATTTCCATCCAATTATCAGAGTTTGATTAGGTGAATGAGATTTGTTCAGTTAGTGTAATAGAATTCTGTGGATCTCGGTCAGAACCGCAGACCACGATGTTAATGTTCACAATGAATTCGCATTTGAAATGATTATGCTAATTTAAGTTTGTATGGAATGAAAGCCTTTTTTTTACAACAATAGGGAATATGCATGTTTTTTTTTACAGCTTCAATAAAAGTTGATTCATGTAACAAACAGGTGAGAAAAATCATTTTTTGAATAGCTATAAAAATAACCAAGATATAAGCTAACAAAGATTTGTTCCTATCTCTTTCTAGCAAAACAGAATTTTACGTGGAGTTTAAATGGCCGTACTGCACGATGACGTCACCGGTGCACTTCGGATCTCTCTGTCTAAGTAGCATTTTATAATGCTTGTATCATCCGTATTACTTGCCCGATTTTAATTTTAATTTCACTTTTGGTGATCTCTTTTACGGTATTTTCATATTTTGTTGAGAAATGCTATTTAAAAAATCCATGCATATTACAAATTTATTTATTTATCATATCGTGAGGAAACCTGCACATTCAAACAGCTGACAATGTAAGAGGGTAATTGCAGAAAAGATCCTAAAGCTCATTTGTAAGATATAAGATCTGATGATGGAGTCGAAAGGTGGCAACGGTATCTCTTTAAACTCATAAAGGAGATTGACAAGGTTTGGACCATATGCTGTCCAGACGTGAAAATACTTCTAACGAGTTTCAAACGTTACTATCCCTTAGAAAAAATACATATCTACAAAATTGGTTCGAGAGAAAAAAAAAAATGTTTTTTTTTGTCGTGTTTGTTTTGTTGACCAATGTTGTCGTTGATGCAGTCATCAACATAAAGCAATCTTCATGCTAGGAACAACTGGCTGTTGAGTGCATTATTATGTGCCTAGTTCGGTTTGTAGGATGGGCTAGGCACCAACTCATTGTTAGGCGCCTGCTCCATTCTTAGATAGAATTATTATCAACGAAGATGACGACCATTAGTAAGTAATGTATATTGATGATTGATGATTTACTTCTCACCAAAAAGTCATTTTTTTCATGACTCCTGGGGTAGATCTTGAAGCGATTTAGTGTACCGTCTCGTGTTTGCGTAAGGAACATAATGCACTATGTGTTCATTCTGGTTAGCACTTGGTCCAACTCGCATACAAATGGCCAAACTCCTTTATTGCTAAAAAAGGTGGAAAAACAAACCAAGATTATTTTCAGATAGCTTTGGCGTGTCTTCAGCCCATTTATGTTCGGGAATCCGACTAAAAGGTCAATAACGATATATTACGGCATTTTTATAACTAATGTTTAATAACGGAAGTAGAATTACGTGATGAACCAACAAAACAAATAGTTGGATGGAAATATTTATAATAGTAAGTAATAAATTTTTATAATGACTTATGTTTGTATTAATGGTCTAAGATCTCAATAGGAGACGGCCTTCACATAGCTGTTTATTCGATGAAAAGTATTTTATATCAAATTGAATATGCTAAGTAACATATTTATAATAGGTTGACTGGAAAATTTCAGTCCAGTCACTATATGATTTAAAAAAAACTGAAAATTAACTTTTTTTTTTAATTGCTTTTGCTTATTTAATAGACCAATTACATAGTAATCGAAAGCATGAAGCCTATAGAATATGCAGACGTTAGGTTTAGTGCAAATTATTAGTACCGACTTACCTAACTACCCAATAGTTAATGGGAAAAAATAGTCAACCTAACGTTCGCATGTTCTATAGGCAAAATACTTTCGATTAGTATGTAATTGGTCTATTAAACAAGCAATAGCAATTTAAAAAAAAAGTTCATTTTCAGGTTTTTTTTAATCATATAAGGACTGGACTGAATTTTTCCAGTCAACCTATTATAAATAATATATTACTTAGCATATTTAATTTGATATAAAATACTTTTTATCGAATAAACAGCTAGGTGAAGGTAATCTCCTATTTGTATCCCCTACTATAATGATCTCATCTTAAGTGAGATGTCTGTTTCAAGACGCGATTCATGGACCACTCGGAAAAACCTTATTGACACGTACCCACCTTGGCCGTCAAATTCGCCGTAACGTTAACAATACGATACCATGCCAAGAGTACTTAGGTTTTACAAAAGAATAGAGCCCTTTTAACAGTTTTCTATGACTTGACATGTGTGTCTTGAGACAAGCATCTTACTTGAGATCAGTTCATTACTTAACACTATGTATTAGATAACTTTTAGCTTTGTTGGTTTTTATCAGTAGCACTATTTTAATAATCAGTAATAAAATGTAAAATAAATAATATCTGTTAGTTGACATGTCTTCTGGAGTACTTTGTTTCTGAAAAACTTAAAGAACTAAGCGATGACTTTAACTTTAACTGACAGATACCTTAATTGTGGTATCTATAGTGTATATGTGGTAAGTAAAATTATAACCGCCTGTTTCACAATCGACAAGTAAAGCATATTTGATAGATAAATTTAGCCCTTTGTCTTTTTACACTTGAAAATAGACAAGGAGAGAGACAACTTTAAATGACGGATAAAGGAGGTTGGGCAAATTGGCCTATATGACCAATAAGGACAAGCGGTATGTCACCGGATAGGTAATTCCAAGTTGTAAAACTATTACTATGGCAGGTAGTTCGAAATCTTTGTGTGAAATAAGTTATCGCCATGCAAAGACGGCGGTATTTCATAGTAATTATGCTAAAGTCGTCTATGTAGGCGTCCCGATGTTCCAGATTCAAAAAAAAAACTCGCACTTATTTAAGGTTTCCCGCTACACAAAATCGTTGTAGAATTAGAAAGGATATCCGATGATAGAGTGCTTATTGTTATTGGTTTCTAGGCCAGCGTTCATACATTTTTGCCCATTCTTTACTCGTCAATTGTGAAACAGGCCCTGTGTGTAATAAAAGGAAGTTAAATACGTTGATAATCTTACAAAGCGCATAATCAGCAAAACAATAGCCTTTTGTTACAGGTACAGCCTACAGTCGGTCGCAACTCGTTAACAACTCACAGCAACTTTTATCGCGTCCTCGTTCGAGTTAACGAGTTGATTCAAATTGACCGACCAACGGCAACGTGCAACGCGTTAAAGTTGCTGCGAGCCTCGCAACGCAACTCGTGCAATATAGCGGGTTGTTTGTGGTAAAGTTGCTGGATGTGGCGAGGCTCACAGATCACACGTAGAGTTTCAGCGTGGCCCTTGGCCTGGTTAAGGGTTAAAGAAGTGTATGAATAGTGCGGATTTATAGTGTGTATTTTGTAAAGTTTTACATACAGGGCGCCCCAAAAAGTAGTGCCAAGTGAAACTCCGAAGGCGCGTCAAATAAAAACCCTTACCGTTTGTACCACTCTATTTATAACGCGTTAAAATATCAAATATTTTTTTTACGCACAAAAACCAGAGTGTTCCTTTTTTATATCAAATTTAGTGAGGTATTGGTGGATAGCGCTTAAAAATATTTGATAGATTTAGCCCTCTAAATCTAAAACCGTTGAGTAAAATATTGAACGGGATAAGTGTCATTTTCGCTGTAGTTACGCGTTACTATCTCCTACGGTCAAAACTACGAATATTTAAAGACATACCCTCTTATGCATAAACGTACAAACAACCTATTTTAGTTAAAGTATGCTTTGTTTCTTTCTGTCAAATTCAAATGTCACAATAAAAGATAAGAACAAACTATTATTATTTGACGCATTCTTTAGTTAAGCGTTTATGATTAAAAGGGTTACAGTAAACGCCTCATTAAATATTATTATTACTTTTAAGTTTAGCTATATAAAATCCTTAAAGTTGTTCATTTTCCTTGATTTTATTCATCGCTGTAATTCATAATTGTATACTTTTTGTAACAAAGTTAACATGAACGCCTAGTCACGTAGTCCCCAACGCATTGAAATATTTAACTTATGAGAAATATACCCGGAAACATCATGATTTCTACATCTGCGTTAACCGTTTTGAGGTCAGGGTGCTTTAGGCAGAGCGTGCTTAAATATGATTATCGTGATAATTTTTCCCTTGAATTATACGCTTGCTTTTTACGTTTTTGCTCGGAAGTCAGACGCTTGGTAAGTAAGATTACGGTGTCAAGCGTTGAGGTGTTAATGAAAATTGAGCTGGAATCAAGGCTTTTTGAAGTGCAGTAAAATTTTACGTAAGGAAATTGCACGCCAAAATCTATATAAATATAAAAGGCAAACCTTACTGACTGACTTAGATGTCAACGGACAGCCGAAACTAATGTACCTAGAAACTTGAAATTTGGTATAGGGGTTCCTTTCATGATGTAAGTGAGCACTAAGAAAGGATTTACCGAAAAGCGACCCCCAACGGGAAGAAATAGGGGGAGTAGCGGGAAACTAATTCTACGCGTACGAAGTCGCGGGCGTCCTCTAGTCTAAATACGAGTATATAAAAGAAGAAACTGACTGACATCAACGCAACTATTGAGATTAAGAATAAACTTTTCTATGAATTCCTTTTTTGCATAGTGTCACTGTTGGATTTAACATGCGGTATGTTGTTAAAATTACTCCGAAAAGAGAAGAAGAAAGTAAGATTCAAAGGAATTATAAGAAAATAACCTAATCTCTTAAATATTGTTTTTACGTAGTTGGTTGGCAAAATCATCGTTGTTAATTAAAAATAATGGTGTTGTCCATAAGTCTCATAATAAAACGTTGATTGTATTAGATTTTTTTAAATAATCCTGGTCCTATCAAATAAGCATTACAATCCGACCAATTAGTAAAAAAGTGATAAAATTGTCAAATTGTACGGCAAGAACCGTTTTATAAAGCAAAAAATTTAAAATCAAAACACTGCAAAATTAATTATTTGTAAGTTTAATTATAAATTGTCCATTGTAACTTTTATTAAACGAGCCCTGCGGGAAATTTATGTCTATTTTATCGAAAACCCTAATATGTTTCATAACGTTGATAAAGTTATTGCGCCAATAAAGCGACGACCAATGTGTATAGGCCCATTTAGATTAATGTACTTTTAATATTTACAACAAATTGTACACACCCAAATAGGTCGCAAAGCGTCCCGCGTAAAAAACCGGTTTTATTAAGCTTAATTTCGGCATAAATTTCCGGCCAACATTCCTCCGAATCCGCACATGTTGCAAAATTTATTCATTATTTTATTTCAACCGACCGAAATGGCAGAATCTCGCATGACCCCGGCCGGCTTTTAATACGTTTTTATATGGAATTGTTCTCCCCCTGCCATACGGAGCATAAATTTTGTGACATGCTGTTGCGTTAAACTTTACCGAAATTAGGAAACGACTGAGACTCTTTTTGAAGGTGATGTCATTTTGATCAATCGCGCCGAGGCTTGAAATTCTGTTTCATTATTTATCTTGCAGATTGCTAGCTGTTTGTTGGTTACGGATGTGAATTCATTCTCACTTGTTGCAACACGTTTTACAATATTTTCTACCAATGTTCTTCTTTGACACGTTTTTATTGTTTGTGGTTAATATTTGGAGAACAAACGGAAGTATAGGTATACGTATAATAACAAAACTTATGATTTAGGTATTCATATAAAATAACTTATAAGGTATACAACATGACTGTGTCTACTTCCTAAACAGTTTCTATTAAGACTTATTGGACTAACGGTTTGCTTACATGACCATTTTCACATCGGCGATTTTCTCCTAGCACAATTGACAACAATTCATATGTGCTAAGGTAGTAAAATAAAAATACCGTTTGTAGATTTTACACTGCTGATTACAGTAAAAATATTTTTGGATTTTTTTATGTAGTAGTTTTTTTTTATATTTAGGAAAAACAGTAAAAAAAGTTGGTTTGAGAATGTTAGGAATACACTTATAGTGCCCTTAGTCCATTTATTACCAATAGGAATTGAAAAAAATATACAACTGTCATGTCCATTTTTCATCTGTCTGACGGATTACTTGATTCTAACGACACGCTTTCAATTCTCGTAATACTATTGTTTTGATATACGCTATTTAAAATGAAAGTGACTAACGGATTTGTAAAAGTGGTTAGCCGCAATCTGCCCAAAGTCGCCGAATTCATCTTGTTACAGTTGTTATGGTTGACAAGTGACATGACATGACAGTCAGTTCTGTTTCTGTTTAAAGTTACTTTATTTTATTTTATATCATACTAAGATCACGACATCAGTATTCCTAACTTTGCATATAAGATCTTTTTAATGACTATATCTTTAATAAATTATTAACGACGAATTTAAGTTAAATAAAGAAAAACCGAGAAACACGGGTAGTCTAATTTTTAACGAGCTATTATAAACGCGAAAAAACAGAAATACTTTTTTTTTGAAATGTTGTCAATTTATCTTGTCATAAACTATGTATGTTGATGATTCTATCGTCTTGGTGTGCCAGTAAGTAATTAATAAGGTTACTAACAACGATAACAAATCTTTTAACCGAAAATAAAGATTTTTTCAGTGTAAGGCTCCGCTTTCTGTACATCTGTCCAGCCGTCTGTCACAAGGCAATATTTTTTTCTCAAACATGCAATGGAATGTTGGCGTTATGTGCCTCATAATAGGCTGCGAAGTATGACGTTTCAGGTGCGGCTAGGACAAAAGGTCGATAATGGAATTTCATACAAATCTTGTCGTCCTCTTTTTTAATTTCCATTCCACATAAATTTGTGGCACAGGCATCATGACATTCTGCCAATGCATAGTGGAATCGTGTATAATAAAAACAATAAACTTTTTTTTTGTGTTAACATAGCGGCTGTGTTTATGAACAGGCTAGATAGCTGTTTTTTTTTAATATACTAAGCCGTGCATCGAACCAAAGCATTTGCATGTTTATCTAAAGTACTAGGAGAACAAAGGTTATTAGGGGTGCGTAGCGCAACTTAGATCGCAGGCGGGCGGTGCGCTGCGGGGCACCGGCGGGCGGGCGGGCGCACACGACACAGGGCGGATGACTGAGCACTGTAGGTTCCTTTTAATGTTTATGCACTCCTAGTAATTTGACTTTGTAATCTTTGTTTTAATTTTTTAATGAATTATTATTATGTTTGATGTTTGAGAAAAGCACTATACATACCTCGGCGGGAAATTAGGGTTGCCCGCCTCAGACCTATCCGGCTTCGCTTTGCTCGGCCGTCTATATGTCTTCGGCCGGCAACCCCTTTTGTCCCGGCCTCTGTAGTAATGTACTATTGAACTGTAATAGCTCTAAACTTGAAATTTGTGATTAGTAATGCCAATATACCAAAAAAATAAAAATGAGGATAGTTAAAAATTAAAAGTCACGATACAAGCAACATGTTTTTTTCGGCGTTTTTGGCTCGGTCTTAATATTGTACCTTGACTCGCACTTGGCCAATTTCTTCGTGTTCCATTTACTAGTCCATTCCTTTTATAAATCAATGCAATTCTGCGCTACCGGAATTAATTGAGCCAGGCAGCGTTCCAGTTGTTTCCAACTGAATGCGTTAAGGGTGAATATTGGGCTGAAATAGGTCAGCACAATGCATGCAAGGGAATGGTTGGTGAGAAACGGTACTTGGAGGTATAAATATTACAAAATAATAATGACGACACGCTAGCGGTCTTCGAAGCTAGCGTGTAAAATGTAGCTCTGGAACTCTCCATTGTTTACAGAAAGCTCGTCGAAGAGTTTACGTCGTCGTCCATCGTCGTTGTAGTTCTCCATCTTCCTATACCTCGGTTACTTTCGAAACATGAATAATACTCGTCAATTTAGTTTGACATTACCAGCTTTGCGTCAAAACCGTCATTTGTTATTGTTACGGAACTTTGTACAGGTAACAATCAAGAAACTTTAAATTGAACCTTGAATTGTTGCTATTATGTCTGTAGCCCCAATATTAACAAGTTAGTTGTTAGTTCTTGCTTGGCTGAATCTTCGTTTAGACAAAGTTTTGACTTGGACAAATATTACAATTTCGTACCAAAATGGACAAATGTGATTTAATTTTATTAATTTAATTGTAACAGACTACAATTACAGACGAAACAAGAGAATTAATGGTTTAGGGGCTACCAAACTTTAGCTCTGCGTTTGTACTGAAGGTACTAGTCATAAACATACGTATATAGAGAAATACATACTTGAATATGCTGTTTAAAAATTGTATACTGTATACTCGAACGTACCTAGTGGCTACTTTTAATCTTTGCATTGTTACAGCCAGAGATGGGCAAAATTTATTCGAATGACGAATAACGAATAAGAATAACCAAATTATTCGCGAATAACGAATTAAAATTCACGAATGATTATTCTTATTCGAATGAATTATTCGTCGAATAATGTATTCGCGAATAATTTATTCGTTGAATTGATTGCCACAAATACTTATTAGGTAGGTACTACTGCTCCATTTTTCTCTAATAATTTAATAAAAACTAGTCGAATGATTCATTCGTAGATAAATTATTCGCAAATAAATCATTCGCAAATAAATTATCCGACGAATAAATTATTCACGAATAAAAATATTACGAATAATTTTTTATTCGAATGACTATTCGAATAAATAATTATTCGAATAATGCCCATCTCTGGTTACAACTTTTCATTCCTTTCCATAGCCCTTATTTACTTGACCGTAATGGCTCCGAGTTAAACACAATACCATAACACGTCAAAAGCAATAATGTTTTTCCTACTGGAATAAAGGCCCTGATCCTGATGTAGTGTTTTTGTCGGATAAGTATGTAGTCATTGCTATCTCAATAACCTTATCGATGGTTACTGAAGACAAAAAAAAAGCCAGATAAATACCTAGGGTGACGGCACCAATGATCGACACTTTTAGCTGACAGGCACCAGTAATGGACACTTCACTCTTAATTTTATTAAATTTCATACGGTCCTAAATTGATTGTAGAAAAACAAATGAATAACCCTTATCTTCTATAAAATAAGATTCAAGTGCCCATTATTGGTGCCTTGTCCATTACTGGTTCCACCACCCTACGAGCCTTTCCCATCATATACGATGTCATATCTCTTTCACTACATCAGGGCCGAGATTCTACGCGATAAAAACCATATCGTCTTTGACGTGTTATCGTATTGTCAACGTTTTGATAGCTCTTATTTACTTGACAGTAATGGCCGACTTAAAAACAATACATAACGATTCTAAGACGATATGGTTTTTCTTGCCTAGAATCTCGGCCGTGTAAGTAGTAGGGGATCTGAATAGACGACCTTCACCGGGCTGTTTATTCGAGAGAAAGTATTTTATATCAAATTTAATATGTTAAGTAATATATGGCGAATAGGTAGAATGAAAAATTTCAGTCCAGTATAATAATTAATTAAAAATTTAAAAATCAACTTTAAAACAAAAAATGCAAATTGCTTAATTAAAAGTTAAATTGACAATTTTTTCCCATCATAACTATTGGGTAGGTAGGTATAAACAAGTAAGTCGGTACTAATAATTTGCACTAAACCTAACGTTTGCATATTCTATAGGCTTCATACTTTCGATTAGTATGTAATTTGACTATTTTAAAAAAGTACTTTTTTTATTATATAAGTACAGGACTGAAACTTTTCAGCCTACCTATTCGCCATATATTACTTACCATATTAAATTTGATATAAAATATTTTTTATCGAATAAAAAACTGGGTGAAGGTAGTCTCCTATTCGGATCTTATACCAATATTTTTCATCACTGCGGCTAAACCAGCCATCTTAGCAAAACTGCAGAGTGAACTCGAAAACGAATAAAATGCCATTCGAAAACTAATAGGTTGGAATAGTCAGGCGGTTGGTTTGGACGTTTTTACTGCGGCACGAAATAATGTCCGGCGGGGGTCGCAAAATACGACGTTATATATATACGATGATAACTTTATGTCTTACTTTAGGGACCAAGGGTTTCAATAAACTATGAGCTAGACAATATTTACTGCTTTTTACTTCATTATATTATTAAAAATTGTTTGTGGGAGATTTTATATATTTGCTAGATTGTTAAATGTTTTACTTTATGATTGAAATTGTAATTATTTAGAAATTAATGCATTAATATAACTTAGATATTTTAACTTTACCACTGTATAGTTTAATTCATTAAATAATATAAATATGTACGATGAAATACATCGACGATGCAATTAGCTAAGTTGGTGATGCTAATGACCCTAACTACGCAATTTACTTAGTGTAGATAACATTTTTACAAAAGATAATACTATCCGTCTTACCCTAAACATAAAATGCAAGGTAGGCAAAATAATGTGTGATTACTTATAATATCTCTTCCGTATGAGTTTCATGGGTTTCCCCATTTAGTAAGTACGCAGTAGACATAGCAACATTAATGCCAATGCAAGACAATAACGGATAAACGGAGTATCTATCCTCGTCAGAAACAATACGTGTACCCTTAACTAATAATCACAGTGAACAGTGAACCATTTGGACTAACAATAATAGGCACGTCACAAACTGAGCAGAGGTTTCATCCGATCACAAAGAGCCAACCCACACATAACTGATTATATTCGAGAACACTCGATTATCGTCTACAACCTGATAGTCCGGTGGCCAAATCTGGAACTAACGTCCAATTCATACCAATCCAAAGTCAGAAATGCGATGCTAGCGCCACTGTCAATGTAACAGATAGGATTACAGTTTCAAAACAAAAGAACATCTGTGGCACGTTTTATAAAGCTTCAAGTAACAATTTTACAGGTCTAAACTGGCAACACTGCTCAAATGGCTGGTCGTCATTGGTCGAGGGTGTGTCAAATGGAAACGTGTAGCTTGTAAATTGTAATTTGTAGCTTTATAAAACAGGCCCTTGATGATTGTCATTCCCATTTGACCGTACATTTGAGAGTTGCGGTTTTTGACTGTAGTTGTAAAGGCAGCATCAATGTTTCCGAACACAATTCACGCACACACTTTTAGGAACTTGTGTAAGTGTTCGATAGTCATCTATTCATACACGCTTATACACAAACGCGATACTTGTGTAAGGCAGCTATAACATAATAGCGACTCCTTTATAATATTACTTCGAGTAATCTTCACGAAATGACACCCCAAATCTCACTTTATTGTCTGAAACGCTATTATTTAAGAGATTATAGAGGGTGGCGGGGGATTCAATTTGCAGCAGCCAGGGGACTGTTAAATGCTCGTTAGGTGATCCAGGGAATCGGTTGACGACATTGTTCGTGGATTAAAATTTTAAGACAATTCTCAACAGGTGTTTGCGATAGTTTAATTTAACACTAGAATAAATGGTTTAGTTATCCAGCGTAGCGTACCGTTAGTTTACCTGCTTTTGTTTAATACACCATACTAAACATCTTTCTAAACAGCAATTTTGCCGCAATAAACAGATCAAGCTTTTTCAATGTCAGATTAAGATTAAGAAGAGAAGATTAAGAGGATTGTGAAGCTAAAAATCTCCATACAAAATGCGAAAACGTTTCTCTCCCCTTAAACCTCGTCCAATTTTTACGATTTTTGAATATGTTGTAGATATCATGAAAAACGATGTCTGTACGTTTTCTTTTCCAAGAAAATATTTCTTAGAACGAAACAAATTTAAAAAACAAAAAACAGAAACGTACAGACCTAGGTCTTTATAATAACTACAACATGTTCAAAAATCGCGATTTTTTTTTGACAGCTACATGATTTTAGCGGCGCCTCACAATCCTCTTAAGGGAAATAATATAAAAGAGTCGATGTACATGATGTTTATAAATGTATGTCTCATGTGGTGTGGCTTTAGGAACGATTTAAAAAAATGTGCTTGAAGTCGTCAATCGATCGTGTTTCGGGAACGGATTCGGGAACTGTGGTAGTACCCCAAGGGACATTTATCAGGGCACTTAAATCTATAATATATCAAAATTTCACCAAAATTAACTGAAACCAGATGTTCTTAACAACTTTTTCGGGGTCGCTTTAGGTCGTTGACTAAAAGTTCAATTCGCGTAAAGCATCATTAATGCTTTACGCGAATTGGATTTTAAGGTGTCGATTACTTTCAAAAGTAAATAAGAGCTAACGCATAACATGTCAAAAATAATAACGGTTTTACTGAATTGAATAGAACCCCAGTAATTACTTCACACATCAATTATTCTAGGTCAATCTAATGAAGCCATTTTTAAACGAAATTAGGTTTTGCAATTTCCGCAATTGTTTGACCAATTTCCGCTTCGATAAATAGGTTAAGACAGCCTACGACAAAAGAATTGGTTTTACAGGAAATTAACTTCTGGCAAAATGAAATGGAAAACTGGCTCCAACGAAATTTATGTCAATTTTGTTCAAAGGCATTTGCGGAACATTTTAATAAGTACAATTATTGATTTTAACAAGCAACCGTTAATTATGTTCGGAAACCTATGCGGCAAACGTTTTTTTTCTACAAACACCCTAGTCTGATCGTGTTATTTGAAAAACCTGATTTTGTTGAGATAACAGGATTAATAATCAACAATAATCGCTTTTAATGTTTTCCAAATCCTCAAGACGCCATACTTAAAAAAAAAACAATTTATTGATTTACATCATTAATTATTTAAAACAAAACAGCTGAAGAAAAGCTACCCGGCCTATTTCCCGGTTAAGTAGGTATCTTTTGTATTAAAAAAAGTTACAAATTTTCTTCACTTGCTTGCTTACCATGATTATAGGCACAATCTACAACGCGATACAAACATAATATACATGTATTATTTCACTAACATTTACTAGGTTTTACTTCTAAACCAAACTATTCCCAATAATGCCATTACATCCAGGTTTTATCTTGTCGTGTCGTGACGTAAACTTTGCCGTGAGGACTGTTCCCTACCATGAGTTACAATTACCGTTCTCGCTAGCGAGTCGAATGCTCTGTCCCTCGCACTCTATAAGAATACTGCGAGGTCTGCGAGGGACAGAGCTAGCGAGTACGGTAATTGTCACTCATGGTAAGGGTACTGTTGCATGCCCGCCATCCTGCAAAAAGGCTGGCCTCGGTCACGCTAGCTGCAAGTGGAAACAAACTCTGTTTATGGCCTAAGTCTAAAAATACTGCTGTGGAATTCTATCAACTAAGTTTTTTATGTCATGAAGAAGGAAAATGAACACACATGCCACCTGAGGGCTAAGTGCTTTTCCATCCCTAGAAACTCTTAGTATGATTCTATTTAATTATATTCTAGTAATTCACACGGGGGCTTCACACAGGTGACTATAGCCGCAGGTGACTACAATCGCAAGTTACAAAGTAAACTAGCATCCGACTTTGGCCGCGTTGTGACCGGCCGCATTCAGCTAGTGACTCAAATTGACCGTGCAAATGCCTCAGTTGCAGGCGATCGCTAGCTGCAAAATAAACAAGTCACCTGCGATTTTTATCGCCCTGTGTAAATGAGATGGCAATTCGATTTTTTACAAGAGGTGTGACTAGTAAGGTTACATTTAAGCAGGCACACCTTTAAGCGCAAGCTTAAGGGCTATTTGTTGACACTCCAGAAATCCTAGCCCCTATCCAGCACTTACCTATACACTTTAATATTTCAACCTGTTGCTTTTAAAATGACCCTTTAACTATTTTTTAGGCTTATCAAGGCTCTATCGGTATTTATGTATGCGTTTTATTTCTTATTATTATTTTCCCATTTATTTTTCCGCTATAAGTATTATGTACTTGTAAGTATTTTACACGTAAAATAAAATAAATAAATAATAAATATCAAGGGACAATCTCACACAAACTGACCTAGTCCCAAACTAAGCTCTAGGCTTGTACTATGGGTACTAGACAACGATATAAATACTTACATAGAGAAATATATACTTAAATACAAAGAAAACATCCACGACTCGGGAACAAATACTCGTGCTCATCACGCAAGTATCTGCCCTTACTGGGATTTGAACCCAGGACCGCTAGCTTCATAGGCAGGGTCACTACCAATTAGGCTAGCGCGTCGTCAAATATAGTATGTTTGTACAGCGTTCCGTGAGTCACTGCCGGTACTGGCTGAAAATCAGCGCTGTAGGTGTCTGACACCTCGGCATTTTGCTGAGCCAGTGTCCGCTTCACCCCCGTGAGGACACACAATGCGTGCTATCCCTGTTACCTTAACTGTTTTTTTTTAATCATTTGTAAACAACCGCACGGCGATAGTCACTCGTGTAAAGCCCGCATAGCGCTCAGGGGCTCTATGCAACTCGGTACAAAAATATCGCTTTTGACGTGTTATCGTATTGTTTTTAACTCGGCCATTACTGTCAAATAAATAAGAGCTATCAAATCGTTGACAATACAGAATCACGTCAAAAGCAATATTCTTTTGCCGAGTTGAACTGCCCTGGATAAAGCATAATACATACATACATAATACATAAAGTATTAGCACCTGTATAGCGGATGACCCTTAGGCCATAATGGGTTTGTGATTAAAAAATTACCTTAACACATTTACCGTCAGCCACTGCTACGAGTGCTACGCTGTAGCCCGCGGCAGCATTTTTCTACCATCTATGTAGCAAATATCTGCTACGAACAGAGCCTCTATTCAAGACGGTACAAACCATATCGATTGTGATTTGTCATAGTATTGTCAACTTTTTGATAGTTCTTATTTACTTGACAGTAGCGGCTGAGTTAAAACAATACTGTAACAGGTCAAATACGATTTGGATTTTACCGCTCAGAATACAGGCGCAGTGTACCCGACTATCGGGTCTTTGGTGCTGAATTTGAAATATATTCTTATCAAAAACATGTTTGAATATTTTCTATTTATTTCTATACATAACTATGACCATCATTGTCTACCCATAGTATGCTATGCTAAAGCTTTTTTTGGAACCAAATCATTTTGTGTGAGATTTTTCAACTATTTATGGTGTCCTCTTGTTTCACTTGAAGCAGTATTTAATCCCCTTGTCTACCCTTGTTTCACCGACACTCATTTGATAGAACGTATCACTTCGCAGAATTTCCGTTTCATAGAAAACTATTTTCTATTGAACCCTTGACGATTTCAGGTAATCTTAAATATGATTCACGTAGGCTAGGTTAGGTTAGACGTGTAACCATCACAAGATAACCTGAAATCAACACGGGTTCAGCAGAAAATAGCTTTCTATGAAACAAATATCCTGCGAAGTGATACGTTCTATGAAATAAGTGTCGATGAAACAAGGGTAAACCTAATTATTTATTTAAATACTGCTTCAAAATATAATTTAATTCACGTAAACGCTAGCACGCTCTGTTTGCGCTGCACCGAACTATTATGTTACTGAATTGCGTTTGAAAATATGAACCAAAACCTTTGCTGTTTTTGGCAGACGCGATTTCCAATTCAAATGCAAAATTGCTTTTCACTTTTGTTTTTCGCAAATTGTTCCGGAATGAAATAAAAAGTTAGTCTTTTAAAACAATTGGGGTTACTACATCCTAAATAAATGGCTCACGCTTTTTACTTTTATAGAAAATTATCTACGAATACGAATTTTAAGATTTCGTTTTTGATTCGGTAGTTATTTTTTGATAAAATTACTAGGTTTGTTGGCAAAATTCAATTGAAACACGAAATTTAAAATAAAATGACAAAACTTCAATCTTGTTTTCTCCAATTTTTTAACATTATCATTTTAACGGTTTGTTTTTTATGTATAATTTCGGATTTAGTGCTTATAAAACTACTGTATTGTAATGTTTATTTCGATTACATTATTTTATATCTACATCGGATCAGCAGAGTTGTTGCTTCTTTTTACAGAATTTTTTATTTAGCTGACTTACCAAGTTTCAGGCTGCGGCTCCATTGAAGCGGAGACGAGCGGAGCGGCGCGGAGCTGTGCCAATATTAACCAATAGAATCGAAACCAACGTGCGCAAGGCGCGCTCGACGTGACCGCATGTGCCTTCTATTGGTTAATATTGGCACAGCTCCGCGCCGCTCCACTCGTCTCCGCTTCTGTGGAGCCGCAGCCTCAAAATGGTATCCAAGATATCCTTGTAAATATCCCATTTATCGGCAGTCAGTCATTAAAAAATCCATAAATCTATTTCTAATACAACATTGTTTAATTTTGTATGAAATGGCAAATAAAGGTTTTTTAAATTTTCGCAAAAAAAACTGTAGACACATTTTGTCCTAAAAAACAAAAAGTTCTTGAAAAAAACAATCAATGATTTTAACGTGTATAAAATTATAAAATAATAGTACATTACTACAGAGGCTGGGAAGTAGGGGGTTGCCGGCCGAGTTCATATAGACAGCCGAGCGAAGCGAGGCCGGATAGTTACGAGGCTGGCAACCCTACTTCACGCCGAGGTTTTTATAGTCCTTTTCTCAAACATATAAATAATTCATTAAAAAAATAAAACAAAAATTACAACGTCAAATACGTACTAGGAGTGCATTAACATTAAAAGTAACCTACAGTGCTCAGTCATCCGCGCTGTGTCGGGTGCGCCCCGCGGCCGCCATGTTTACATGAAAATTTAAAAAAAAACTACTTCCAGGCCTAGGCCTTCAATTTTGTATGAAATTCCTTTACAGTTCTCTCGAGGTGTTCCGCCCGCAACGTGATACTTTGAGGCCTAAAATAACTAACATAACGCCAAAATTCCATTGCATGTTTGAGAAAAGTTAATAATACAAAGAGAACTGCTTACTACCCGACATTTAATTAGTCAGTACTACAACTCAACACAATTTAATATCGAACGTTCAATACCGACAGCACAAACAAGTTTTACAAAGCATTCTGTAGTTAGGACTTCGCATTGCCGTCCAATATCTGAAGCAGAGCCCCGGAGCAGAGAACACTCTGTATACAGCTCCACGCTGTATAAACTAATACCGTCCAAAATTTAAACTAAAAATGTTACATTATCAATAAATAAATACGGGAACAATTTGGTGACTTATATGATGATTTTAATTAAAATTGAACTAATATCAGCATGCTTTGCTTGCATGGTAAGCTAAAGACTTGATAGATGAAACTCATGGAACTAGATAACAGTGCTATAACATTTTACGCAATAACAAAAACGAAGATGGTTTTGTAGAAATGAGGTTCTTAAATGTATTTACGAGTAGTCTGTTATGAATTCAACATTACCCACTTTGCAAATAACTGCCTATCATCGAAATAAACTAAATTCGTGACTTTTGCCACAATTACATTCGTCGCGTCTGTAAGGTGTAATCACAGGTAAATTTGCAGGTAGTTAGGTAATGTTGCTGGCCAGAAAGAAAAATGTTACGTATGATGCAAGCACTTCGTAGTTATAAGCGACCCTGCCTACGAAGCTAGCGGTGCCGGGTTTAAATCCCGGTAAGGGCAGATATTTGTGTGGCGCGACTATTTGTACGTTTATAGTTGTCTTGTACCCATAGTATAAGCCTAGAGCTTAGTTTGGTGCTTGATCAATTTGTGTGACATCGTCCCTCTGACATTTATTTATTTGCAATAAATATCTAACAGTCGTCGCGTAAGGCCTGATTTACATTTAGCGAAGTGCAGTGCAAGTGTGAAGTTCATACATTTGCTGTCAAGTGGCAAGTAGCAAATGTATGAACTTCGCACTTGGACTCCGCAAAGTGTAAATCAGTGATCCCCGAAGTGGTCTATATCGACCCCCGGGGGTCGACGACGATCTGAAAGGGGTCCATGTGAGCGGAAAAAATAAATTGAAGCAGGTCGCGACTTTATTTTTGGCTTTCCAGTAATAAATAGAATAATCCATAAATATTCAAACCCAGATAGTAGGTACCTACTAACTCACGTAACACTTTCTTAGAAATATATAAGTAAACAAATATTATCTATATAGATTATGTTTCAATTTTCTCTGTGTCTAGTTTTTTTATTTTGTAAAAAATATTTTTCCGCGCTAAATTTAAATTTTTAGCCCGTCCTAGCCTAGTCCTCCAAAGTTAGCCGTGCAAAAATTCAGAAGATTTTTTGCTTAGTTTAAAAAAAAAAAAAAAAAAAAACATTTATTTACCAAAAGAGTTAACATTTACAATTAAACGGTGGCTCCCACACTAGGCTGGGCCTGTATCGTGGGAGACGGAACACACGAGAAGTAACTGTAATGTATGCGGCTAAAGAAAACCAGGAATGGACATAGTAGTAACAGGTGATGCATAGGCTTATTTTAAAATAAAGATGAAGATAAAAAATATAGTAATATTAGGTGTCAAGTAGTGTGTAATGTTGTAGGAGTGTGTAGGGATGTGGTGTGTGTTTGTGTATGGCGAGGAAAAAGGGGTATTGAACATGAGGAGTGCAACAGCTTTTGGGATCGGTCGGTAACCGTGGCTACCGACCACTAAACTTAGATAAGCATTTTCTCAGACTCATCGTAAGACATAGACAGTAAAAGCTGTCTAATATCTTTTTTGACCTCAGATATCCGGCAGAGCTTCAAGTCACATTTCTTTTTCAGTACAGAATTGTAGACGAACGGAAAGATAAACGATTTAAACCGCCTAGCGAACCCAGACCTAACTTTAGGTATAGGGACCCTAAAGACACGTCTCTTAAGCAAGTCAGGGTAGCATGCCGAACTTGTAGTTTGTTTATGCATATAAACTATCACACGCATTAAAAACAGTTTACGGACGCTAAAAACACCCGCTTCCCGAAACAGGTCCACTGTAGAGTAGCGCCTAGGTCTTCGTAAGGACACCTTTAGTACAGCTCTTTGAGCCCTCTCCAGCACTATCAAAGTGGACTTGGCGCACCCTCCCCAAGCAAAGATACAATAGTCAAGTATAGGTTGGCAGAGCGCTACATACATTTTATGTGATAACGTAAATATTAGGTAAGTTTGGGGTCCACCCAAAACCGAAACAATTGCCAAGTGGTCTCTATGAGACAAGTAGTTTGGGGACCTCTGGTGTAAATTAAGCATAAGGTGTAACCACGGTTGAATTTGCCGGTGGTTAGGTAATGTTGCTGGCCATAAAGAAACCCGTTGCGGATGATGCGAGCTCTTTATAGTTATTTAATATTAACGAGTAACATTATCTCGGCTTCGCACTTGAGCGCGTTCCAGCAATTGTAAGAAGTTCGGGATAGTGCTCGGAGAAACTTGCTCGGTGCAGTTTCCGCTGTAAACACTATTAGCGAGCTGTAAATATATTTAGCACACTAAATGTTCTACGTTGTTGTACATAACAAGTTGAGTACTCTGAAAAGTTGGCACCAGTTTTGTAGATTAAATGTGATACCGGTCGTTACCTTAAGCTAAGCCTTTCTATGAGCGTCTACCCGCAGACATTAAAAATTTGGTCGCCGAATTACAAATCTGTCATTAACGAAATCAATATATTCTGTTAAAGAATATTGACGATTAGATATGTACTTATATTGAGTTTTTATTTTTATTTTTATAGCTTTTTGACATTTCCGAATATTATTGTACTCTTGTCTTGACATTTATTTATTTGGTTTTTCTGCTGTTTTTATTTTGTTTTATTATTATTATTTCTTTTGTACACATTGACATTGTTTGATTTTTACTTCTTTTTTTTTAACTGAAGATCTTATTGTGAATTCATTATAACTATGCGACATATAATAATGTAATTTCCAATATGAAATAAATGCCTACTTAGTAGTAGTCAAAAAGAAATCTTTTAGTAGTCTAAAAGTTTTTTTTCGTAGAATTTTGTAAAGGTTCGTAGAGTTCGTTTTTTTTTAATTTATTTGATTAAAGTAAGCCTACATTTTATTTTTACAAACTCATCAGTTTGTCTACACAGACTTATGAGTTTGTAAACAGACTCATGAGATTGTTTATTAGGTCACATGATTACTAAAACTTTTAGCGTTTATAAGTTTACGTGCTTAACTTATTAACTATTGGATTTTTTATGGTGTTTGTGTTCCATCCATTATTACAACATCCAAAGAATCTAGGCTTAGTCATGTAATTATATTGACATGTTTCTTCGAATATAAAAGCCGAATATTTGTTATGCAACGGTAATACACTCACGAGCAAAAGTATCGAATCACTTCGCATTTTTTCATGTGTACCCAATATCTTAGTAAATCGGTTTAATGGTGGGAAATTACAAAGATATTGGATGCACATGAAAAAATGCTTAGTGATTCGATACTTTTGCTCGTGAGTATATAGTATATTAATAAACTGGCACGATGTTCTTGGAACTTGATCACGAGCATAGTCTAGTCAGTTTATACTCTTAATTAAATTCTCAGCAAATTATATTATGAACTGTCTGTTGCTTGCGAAACGAGGAATTTAATGCACATTCTCGAAATTGCCGGGAAGTGTGGTGATTTTTAAAGACTGATATATTTGTAAGATATTTTTTGGTTCTGTAGGTCGTTTTGTGCTCATACCCATCTATACTATAATTGTGATGTGACTGTTTGTAACCTGAATAAATAAATAAATATTTTGACGACACGTTAGCCTTGATGGTAGTGACGCTGCCTACGAAGCTAGTGGCCCCGGGTTCAAGTCCCGGTAAGGGAAAATATTTGTGTGACGAGCGCTAGTATCTGTTTCTGAGTCTGTCTGTGATATATATAAGTATGTATTTCTCTGAACAGGGTGTCCGGTATATAGTGGAGTACCTTACAGGGCTGGATAGCTCAGCTCAGGAGTATTAAAAATATGGTAAATCATGTTTAATAAAAGTCGCACGGAAAACGAGTTATCTCAATTTTGGAAATGCGGTACCCTGGCTCACTATTTTCAATGCCATGACCACAGTGTGTTGTCATTTTAGAATCTGTATTAAACAGGCAAATTTCTATAAAGCAGCACAGGTTTTATACATTTTTTTACACCGTGCGGTTTGAAACTTTCCCGAAGAAAAACTCAGATTTCTAAACTTTAAATTTTACTTTTAAATTTAAAAAAACTGCTTATTATTTATTAATTTCGTTATTAAGGTCTTAAAAAAAAATTATCAGCTTTCTTTCACAGTAAACGCAACTGAAAAATTCTAATAACTGTGGTAGTGGCTTTAAAAATGGTGAACCAGGGTACCGCATCTCCAAAAATTTTAAAAGTTGATATATCTCGTTTTCCGTGCGACTTTTACTAAACACGATTTAACATAATTATTTTCAACACTCTTGAGCTGAGCTATCCAGCCCTGTAAGGTAGTCCACTATATACCGGATACCCTGTATAAGTAAGATTATCGTTGTCTATTACCCATCGGTCGAAATCATAAGTAGCTGAACATTTAAGTACCTTGTCGCAGAAATTGATACACTAAATTCAAAACACTCTCAGTTTAATACGTTATTGCGAAAAGGTACTAAAATGGACAGCTACTTATGATTTGGTCTGTACAAGCCTAGAGTTTAGTTCGGGACTAGTTCAATTGGTGAGAATTAATGCCCTGATATTATTTATCTATTTATTTTACTCGTTTGTTCCCTTAAATATCGTTACGAAGCTGTCAAACCTAAACCAATTTTATTTTTAAACGGATTTTCAAATCAAACCGTCACTCTATAGATATAAAGTAAATTTATTATTCTAATTCAACAGTTAGTAACATTAATAGGACCTCGAAATAATGGTGTTAATAAAAACCGGGTGAGTAAAAAAATAAAGTTGCCTGAGTTAACGCAAGCTGTGACTCTCAACCAGGGAATGCAAATAACCGGTTTTAACCGATTTTAACCGGTTATTTTCATACAAAAACGGTTAATAACCGGTTAATTTGCATTCCCTACTCTCAACTAAAATCAAGTTGCTTACTGGCAAGCTTGCTATTTCGTTTAACCACGGTGAGTCGTTGAAAGTACCTAATCTGCTGGAAAAAGATACATTTTCGCTTCAGCGTCGTTCGGGCATTTATTTACAAAACATAAATGAACACTGGTGTTTACGTTGTATAAAATGGAATAGATGAAAGCTTGGAACTATTTGAGTGTTATTTTTCTATTATTTTATTATTAGTATTGATGTTGAAGATTTCAATGTAATTTCGTATTTTTTTGACAGACAATGCAATTTATATTGTAATATTACATCGATGAATAAACAAAACGAAACAAAACTATGATTGTCTTTTAAAATCACGCATAAGACTGTACCGAGCGTCAAGTTACTCACATATAATGTCAAAAATAAATTAAAGAACCTACCCCCTACCCTACCCTGTAAATTGTGTATTCATTTGTACAACAAAAAACTACTCTTCGGCTTCAATAAAATATTTAAGTTTATCAGAAAACTCAATAATAGTAATGTAAGTATGAATGTATGTAGTCTTAAAAGACTGAATAAATTCTAGCAATATTCAACACTCAAGTAGTGTATGATGTCTCTTATTAAAACTGAGAATACTCTTTGTATCGAAGTCCCGGGACCAACGATCATGTCATGTTTTATGTAGACAAAGTCGCGGACGATACCTACTAAATAATATTAATAAATAAACATCAGACAAACACCGAATAACCTTTCTTTTAAATCTACAATCAATTTCCAACTCAAACAGGTGACTAGTGCCGTAACAAGTTTACAGGAATGAAGCAAAGTTTACCTTCCCTTTGACAAAGGTACGGAATAGGACTCGAAAGGGACCAGCGGTTGGACAAACAAAACTTGAGAGTGCTCCTTAAATATTTTGAATGGGTTACCATTTCTAGTGACCTCTTTGGAGCTTCATTTGATTACATCACTGGAATCATGTCTGTAGTTCGATCTTCTTTATCTTTAAGACTAATAAAAACTCTTGAACAAGGAACTTCGTGAAAAAAATCATTTTATAAATATGAGACGCTGACATAATGTTGTTATATCGCTTCAAATTCCCTAATAATTAATAATTATATTAATTTAATATCCCTTTTAGTCGGGATAGAGTAAAAGGATAAGTATATCGAACATTTTTAAGCTTGAAATCATTAAGTACATTTATCAAAATAGGTACTATAATAATAATATAATATAGGAAATCTTGATGAATATTCTATAACTGTACTTTACATTTATAGAATTTCCTGAACTCTCTACGATAAAAATGTTCCGTTGCTGTCTTACAGATAACACAGCTCTACTAAAGGTAGAAACATGTATTTTTATATTATTTACACCCGTAGAAACACCAAGATGTTATAACCATGTTTTCAAAATGTAATTGCCGATAGTAAGATGTGCGAAGAAAAGTAGAAAACTAATTTTACGCGTTCCGCAGGCATCCTCTACTCTATAGGGATAAAACGTGTTTGCCAACGACTCTGATTCGGGTCCGTTATATAAGGACGCTAAATAACCTGGCCTTGAATGCGTTAAGCAACTGGTTAGTGCTGGCATCGGAGGTATTGTGGGTGCACTTGTCAGACACAGGCAGATTGCTTTTCAGATAATGGGAATGCAATATTTGGCTATCGGAAGCTTTAGATGCATTTGTGATTATACAATTCGTTCCTTATCCATGGTAAATAACACAAAAATGTGGTACCTATTTATTATTAGAGAGGTTGGGGAACAATCTCCGCGGCTTATTGTAGATGATTTTCTCAAGCATGCACTTTAACGCAGATAAAAAGCGATTACTAATTGATTTTCGGCCTAGGCTAGGAAGAAGTCGTTTAGATGGTGGGGGTTTGGTAGAAGTTTGGCTTTTTCATGTCTTCTTTTATGGTGAATAAGTAATACAAATACTATTTTATTATACATATAAACAACAAAATCCGTGTTGTAAACCTTTTATATATTGCTGGTTTTTCTTTATCCACTTGGGATGTTTACACGGGGTCAACAGCGCTTCGACCCAAATGTTTAATTTGGCCAAATTATAAAAGTTTGTTTAATGGTCTGAAACCCAAGATAAACAGAAGAGATATGGATCAAGAAATTTATCGCCTTCTTTATATCATAAATTGTCGTAGAAACTTAAAAGAAATAAATTATTTATTTCCTAATTTCCAGAACTCCGTTTTAATAATAAAACGAACAACCCAGCTAAACTGAATGTTGTGCAAAGACTAGGTAATTGTTTTCTACGCAAAGGGAAATAAATGTAATGGCTTAACGCAGCCATTTTCCCAACACAAAACTCACTTTTAAATACCTGTAAACTTACAAAAGAACACTAACTAACCCAGCACATTTCCCAGTAGATTGGCATTACGTAACCGGTTAGTTATTGTTACATTTTCATATGAATTTCGTAAAAGCGAGGACAGAACGGTAAGCGTCCTAGTTTCGCATTCATTTCCAACAGGAAAGTGTTGACGTGGCGGGAACAAAGCCAGGCTTGCCAGGACTCGCTCGCGTTTCTAACAGAAGCAGCACAATACACCGCCTCTCATTCACCGAGGAGCCACCAGCTTTTCTATACCGAGACGACAATGGATATTGTGCTCGGCAAACTGATCGGAATACAATTATCGCGGTGCCAATCGCTCGAGTGCGTTCTAATTCAATATCGCTGCAGTTTTTGTTTATGGCTGTTGTTTCTTTGTTAAAAGGAAATATAAACGCGGGAAACTGCAAATGTAGCAATTCTGAACTATTATTTTGTTACAAAAATTACTTAAAATAATACGCATGTTTTATTTTTCTGAAAAGCAAAAGGCAACTTGCAAGGTAAAAATGTAAGGAAAGAATTTACTTTCAAGCCAAGTTTCAAAAGAGGTCTTTGAATCAAATTCTAAAGACTAGACACGTCGGGTTAAGGGTAGATTTCAAGGCGTACTTTTCTACTTTGAAATTAAATGGTTTATAATTCTTTAATTAATCCTCTCGCCCGTTGGCGCGGTGCAAGCCCCGTAAACGCCTCCTGTCAACCACGCCATGTATTAAGCCTTTTAAATCACAAAGCGGAGTATTGTTCAGGCCCATTTATAAAGGTTAAATTACAGTAATTTCAGCCTAAGAGCGTTATACTCGCAAATAACTTAATTGTACGTGGCTCTGGATTTACATAATAAGTCCATTCAGCGGTCTTGTACAATATTTTGCATGGAATATACATAACTAAGTTTTGAAGAAGTAAGTTTGAAGGTGTTTAAATTTAAGATTTTGTTAATTATTTTGGAATTTGGGTTCAATAGTCTTTGTGTGGAGGGAAAATCATTGAAAATTACGTTTAATTTAATCAGCCTACGCACTTTAAGGTTTCTGACGAATTTGACGTTAACTTTATTAAACAATTCATGAAATTCTTCGAGTGTCATCTCTTCCGTCATCTAATAATTGGACAGAAGCGTGGGTGAAAGGATATAAGTCATTCATTATAAATATGACAAGAGCTTCTAATGGTGCTGAAAATCAACTCAAAAAAATACTTCGCAAATCAGTCACAATTGCAATTTCTACGTCAGTTACCTTGGTTATTTCTCGCGTCCTAGTGAAAAAGGGAAGGTATAACTCTTCTGAAGATCAAGTGAAAAAGAGAATTCTAATATATATATATAATACCTAATATACCTACATAATTATATACCATTTTTAGTACGAGTTAAGTCGACTTATACCCTTTTTCACTAGGACCCCGGATTTGTCCTTCTTACCTGGCTGATCAAAAAAGAGGGAGATGTTTTCTGGTGTATAATAATGGATTATGGCAGCGTGTGTGAATGTATCCATGTGTCTTTGCCACCTCTTCCACAGTACTCCAAATGCCTTAACGGATTTTAAATCAGTATCGTAGGATTTTACTTTATCCAAGGAATATCGAAGATATTATGTTTTTACATTTGATCCTTAAAATATACTGTGGAGTTAAACTGCGTATCCTAATTGCGCGGTTTAAGAGTTTGTTAATAAGGTGTGTCTATAAAGACGAAATCAAAAGAACCCGGAACCGACGTACGTGCGCGTGAAGAAGTTGATGAATGTAAAGGAGGTGAAAGATGTTTGTACCGGTGCCCTTGGCGTTCCATAGTTTTGCCTACCCCATTGGCAAATAGACGGGGAATATGTAAGTATGTTTGGAAGAGTTTTTTAACTTTTAATTTGTGTTAAATCAAACAAAGACTTCAAATAAATTACAAATTCTTATTCTATAGTCCTTATGGTGACAATATCCATATTCTGTAAAGATAGTCGAGTTTTTAAAGATTAGTTTTATGTTTATGAGCAGTGGTTAGAGTATGTAGTATCTATTTACCTTACCTTGATGCCTTGACGCATGTTGATTCATGCGTCACTGAGGTAGAAATAGGTTATTAAATAAATACGCGTCAAGTTTAGATAAATAGATAGGCACTAGCTATTCCGATCACTGTTTGACGGCTTTTTAGGGCCTGTTGTTTGATCAGTAGTTAAACTAACTAATTGTTAAAAACCGTGACTAATAGTTAAATCTCAAGGATATGTGTCAAATTTTCGATTCCTTTTTCGATTTTTAACAATTAGTTGAATTAACTAATGATCAAACAACAGGCCATTAGTACATCTTTTTTCATATCATATGAGTCTGCATTGCCTAGTCACGTGTGTTTGTGGGATGTAACGTCATAAAGTTTATCATTATGTATGTCTTTAGCATCGTAAACCGATCAGCCTTTAATAGAAAGCTAGTTTATTAAAGATTCTAGGGGTCGCTATTACATGTCGGGGATTTTTTCTTTTTCATAGTTAGATATATTATTAATACTGTTTTTGACAACACAACAAACAATTTATACGCTTGTAAGAGCAGCACATTAACTGATATCCTCCCTTATATCCAATCAACAGGAGCTATTGTCAAGCAATCCGTAACAGATACTTCTCGTTCCATTGTTTGAAAAGCGATCGGCAACTTTTGAATTGGCAACTTGGCGGCCGGCAGCTTGGCGAACCGGCAACTTGTGGACCGGCAACTTGTGGACCGGCAACTTGCAAGTTGCTTTCCACGAGGCGACTTCCTAACTAATAATTGTATTGCTACATTGCTCGGGATAAGGCAAAGTTGGGAGCTAGGGCGCTTAACAAGGTGCCTGTGGTGTTTATTTCAATGCAATTTGAAGTTTGTTTTGAAGTTTGTAAATTATTGGTTAAGAGCTGGGTCATTTGGAATATGTAATTATTAAATGACTAAGGTTATTTTATTGTTAAATATATAAAAATATTATAAGAATTACTAACTACTATGTTGAAACTGTTCTTCTTGTTATTTACTAGAGTTTTTTTTATATTTATTTGTATCAACAAACAAACAAACAATTTGTGTGACCAATATCATTAACCACTATTATATAATTTGATGACCTTGCGGAGTATTACATTGCCTATACTTAAGTACCATATATAGAGTTAAGTTATTTTTTAGGCCACGTAGTGTTGTGGTTATCAAACAACGTTAATACCTACCGATTTTATAGCTTAAGTATTATTTTTTATTTTAAAGTTTCTTAGCCTGATTGAGCCACTTCGATAGTTATTGAATGTTGAATAGAACACTTTGAAAACATTATATGATACAACTAGTTTTCTTATTGAAAACACCAAGTATATACTTACCTTTAAACTTGTATACATTTATAAATCTAATGTAGGTACACCAATTAACACAATAATTATCCGTAAAAGCATTAACGTTACTCCACGCTCGCAAACTTTGGGAACCTCACTCGAGATCAAGACGCGATAGCACTAATCAGCGATCCTCAAACTCTCGGGTGAGTTATGTAAACTGATAATGGGTATTAGACTTAGTGTCCAAGTTTATAAGGACCGATAAGGGCTCGATAAGCGGAGAAGTTGGTCGTTTACTCGCACTGACCGATGTTTTAATACGTGAATTATAGTGATGTATGCTCTCAGTGATATTGATATGCTCTTAAGTTCACAAATAAGTTGATAAGCCGGATTGAATGATAATCTTAATATAGACGTCAAATACTGTTTTCCAACTTCCATCCGTACAACCTCGATGGATGGCAGTCTACTGCTTACTCTGCATGTTTTGCGGAACTTTTTACCGCGAACAACAGATTTATAGAACCATCTTAATGAGGGGGTATTTCCGGACCGCTCACTTATAGTTGACCTTCGAGTGACGAGCTTACTCTCTTCTCAAAGGCTAGTTACGCATCTGCAACCTGATAGTGCGTTACGTATATTCCCTAATTTTCATTTACCAAAAAGGGTGTTTGTTGTAGTCACAACTCTCATTCAACCTAATTGATGTAATGAGCCGTCCTGATGTCCTAAAAACTCAACAAAAATAATGTTACAAATCGTTTTGCGATTAAAGAACAGTTAAATAATATTAAACACTGAGCACACTTGAAATTACCTAATAAATAATTCAATCATCAATTTTTAATAAAAACCAATAACAAATATTTTCTAACAAACTGTTGCAATGCGATAATAGATCTTGAACATAAACTTCTCGCGCGTCTAGTTTTACGAGTATTTTACAGAAAACTAAGGCTATTTTCATCCAGCTCACTCTCAAGGAGTATCAATAAAATAGAGCACGTACTCGCATCGCCGGCCGTGCCAGACTAATAGCGTTTGGAGACCAGACCGGACAGTGACGGAGCGTGGACGGCTGGAGCAATGTGGCATGCCTAGACGTATTTAGGTACTGTAATACAAGTTTATAGGTTGTTAGAATTAATATTTTTGAATTAAAGTTATTGCATGCTAGCTACCTCATTTGCTTTGTATTGTTTAAATTTAAAAAAATACGAGATGTAATGGAACGGCGAGCGTTTGTTCTGCAGAACAATCTGGGAGTCGCCTCTAGGCCAGCGTAAGAAGAAGTACTTACTTTACTGCCTTTTTGTAAACTAAGAAGAAAAATATAATAAAATTACATGAAACCAGAGGCTGTAGTTTCCTTTTAGTAATAGTATCTATTTATAGTGTCTATTTGTACTATGGAAGTCTTGAGACCGTAGGACTATTTGAAATAGACGATCAAAATAATGTTGATTTTTATTATTTTGTTTGTTTGGTCACAGCTAATAATCTACATTACGAGTATAAGCACGTATCGCCGACACCTAGCCAGACTAATAGCGTTTGGAGACCAGACCGGACAGTGACGGAGCGGTGACGGCTAGAGCAATGTGGCATACCTAGACGCGTTAGGACCTATGCGAAGTTTCTATTTACAATATGGAAGAGTTGAGACCTGAGGACTGTTTGAAATCGAAGATCAAAATATGTTAGTTTTAATCTTATTTGTAATGTACGGAACCCTTCAAAGAGAAGTCATTCCTGACATGTTTTACAACCACAAAGTTTCAAAATTAGTATAGGTACCGTAAAACGGGGCTATTTGGGAATCTCGGGTCTATTTGGAACCAAGTAATTATAAGCTTTTAGTTGATATATTTTTTGTCATGGGAATGGTAGAACTGAAACCTTCACCTGACAATAAGTTTTACAGTTCTATCACATCCATTACAAAACATATATCAACTAAAAGCTTATGATTACTGCATTCCAAATAGCCTCGTGATTCCCAAATAGCCCCGTTTTACGGTAATGTTAACAATGCTTATCTTATTAATTGCATGTAAAGGAATGTTATTACTGCTGTCAATATTATTGGAACTTCATGGTTGTGCAGTGTGCCAGGATTGACTTTAAATCGGCCGGGCACATAGTCTTCTCATAATTGTAATATAAAATTATAGTTTGCAAAACCTAGGCCGAGTATGAAAGTGGTCTTCCCGTATACAACCTACATCTAACATGATTATTTTTAGGCTGAGCCAAAACTTATAATACAGCCTTAAGAATTTTTAGAAACCTACTAGCAGTTCTAAATTAAATTATATCATAAGAACTAATGTCTTTACAAATAACGGCGCCTGTTCCTTTACTACGAGTAGGTAATCAAAGAGGTATGTTCCCCCATACCGGAAACGTCACGTGACGCTGCTGATACGATATGGCGTCTCCGATACCTTTTGTGTGTTTAAGTACCTGTCGTAAAAGAAACGTTAGCAAGAGTTAACATAGAGATTAAGTTTACTGTAACAGTTCAGTAGTTTAATGAATACTTTTTATCCCAATGTTACAATACCTAAACGTGCTTAAGAGGATTGTGAAGCGCCGCTAAAATCGCATAGCTGTCTTAAAAAATCCATACAAATTTAGCTCCGGGCGAAAACGTTTCTCACCCCCTAAATTAAGTCCGATTTGCACGATTTTTGAATATGTTGTAGTTATTATAAAGAAATAGATCTGTACGTTTCTGTTTCTTGTTTTTTCAATTTGTTTCATTCTAAGAAATATTTTCGTGTAAAGGAAAACGTACAGACATAGTTTTTCATGATATCTACAGCATATACAAAAATAGTAAAAATCGGACTAGGTTTAAGGGGAGAAAAACGTTTTCGCATTTTGTATGGAAATTTTTTGCTTCACAATCCTCTTAAGTGGGTACAGAATTGTGTACTACATAATGCGACCTATTTAAAATTTTGGTACTAATATAATAAATGTAGAAGGTTTTGAGAATTTAAAAATTTTGATGTGTCTTTCTCATGAATAGCACAGATTCTGTCCTCGATTAGAACATAGGATACATATTGTCCCGAAAAATGGTATAGATTCCCGTGGGAACGCATTGGGGGTTTTCCACGGATGGAGTTGCGGGTAAAAGTTTGTACATCATAATTATGGTTTTTTCGACATTAGATACCAGTTGGGTGGGCTGGCCATGTCTGTCACAGAACCGACGAGAGGTGGAGCAGGAAGGTTCTCGAATGGAGACCACGCTTAGGCAAACGTAGTGTAGGACGCCCCCCGGCTAGATGGACCGATGACCTGAAGGAGGCAGCTGGCAGTGACTGGATGCAAAGGGCGAGAGATCGCGCGCTGTGGCGCTCCTTGGGGGAGGCCTATGTCCAGCAGTGGACTGCAACAGGCTGATATGATGATGATGAGATACCAGTTAAAAAGGCACCCTAAGATGATTGTTTGTAGTTATCATTCTTGACATATATCGTAATCTTTGGAGCTTCTACACAATGATGGTCTAATCCAAAGCGCTGGTAGTTTCACTCCACATTACCGAGATGTAAAAGAGACATGGTGTGGCCAATTTACTGAAAAATATTTCATTTCATTTGATGATACTTCATAAAACAAACTACAAAGTGATCATGACCCACTTGACCGTGATTTAGGGCTATATTAATGATCTGATCTTAAAATGAGTATCCTGTCACAAGACACATCAATTTAAATGTGAAATTATAGTAAACTGTCGATTTTCTGCAATCTTGAGATTGTCAATTATGGAAATTGCAAATAATGTGTATGGGCTTCAAAAACCCACTTATCATTAAGGGACCTATGTGGTCGTTTGCCTTCTCCATGCCGTTAAAACAATAACGCGTTTATGAATAAGAGTTATCCTCTGTTTAATATAATTAACAAAATGACTTGCTCTAACGAAACATACGTTTTAACAAGATTGTTTTACCAAACGTGAATCCCGAAAAGTACTATTAATTAAGCAAGAAGGCGAGAAGGGACGGTATAACCCCGTCTAGGGCTTAATTAACCTGACTAACCAGCCTTATTTTAATTAAAGTACTGGCCGATTAATTATATTTCAGCTCTAGAAAACTTTTACAGACAAAAGTGATAGGGTTATTCACATTAAATTTCCGTTGGCTATAGGCACCAATAATGGATACTAACTCTTAATTCAAAGATCACAAGGTTACAAATTGACTGTCTGAAAATAAATGAATGAACCCTTCTGTAACATAAGAATGAAGAGTCCATCATTGGTCCTTCTTCATTACTGGTTCCATCACCCTACGTACGTATAGGTACGTATCGTACCTATACGTACGTATAGGTACGACTAGGATATTTTTCTACACGTGTAATAAAAACCGCTCATTATCACATTGCGCATTGTCGCTATTAGAATTCCACCCACAACCAAAGGGTTGTCAGGGTACTAACAGTTCTGAGAGCGTTTTCATATTAATCACAGTTCTTTAATACCCATTATTGCCTTGTTATTACCATGATTACGGTCATTTTAGATATCAGTCATAGCGTTTAGTGAACAATTTATCGACAAATTATAATTATCAGCTATCAAATTATGTTAAATAATGGAATCCATGGGTATTGTGCCTATTAAAATAATGCTCGGACTTTGCCTCGCGTTCTTACTCCGGCACTCGTATCTTAAGAGGTTCCATTACCTATGTGACAGTTGCATTTATAAATATTATAATGCTATTAACTGAGTTCATTAAATTATCTATCTGTTTTTCTTAATACTTAATTACTTGCTGCTAAGGAACTAAAGCAACTTAAATATTGTATTTAATTGATGAATAACTAAACGGCGCACATAATACCCCGCTAAATGTGATTACGGTCCAAGTTTTTTCTCCCTTTCGACTCCATTAGCAGGCACTGTCCGACGGTACTTAATGGAATTCCTTTGCAAATATCCAGGAAACTTTCTCGTGCAGCATAAGTAAATTAAAATATTTTCAACGTGAAAATATTATTAACGCAGTACGTACTGAAACTAAAAATGATTCAAATTCGATTTTCTTCTATTGAATGTTAATTTAAGAACGATGTGAACAAATTTTGTTATTTTTTTTTTGTTTTAATATTAGAACGGTAAAATAACTGTTTTGAGTATGAATGAGGATGGCTATACGAGTAGGGGAAAACCAAAGAAACGATGTATGGACTGTGTGAAAGATGATATGGCTAGAAAGGGAGTGACTACCGAGATCACGACTAATATAGAATTATGGAAGAAAAATACATGTTGCGCCGACCCCAAATAATTCGGGATAAGGGCAGGAGAAAGATTGATAAAAATAACTGATCGAATACAACAAATTGTAGCCCTTATAGAGCCAGGCCACGTCTGTATCAGTGACGTCATTTCGTGCATTGTAAGTATCACCAATATTCACGAAGGTACCACTGTAGTATTAATTTACATTTTCAAATGAAGTAAATACAAGAAAGGGCATAGCTCAGGCTTTCCATATAGCGATGAGACGAGCACACAGGTCATGAAGCGGAATTTGGGACCCTAAGACATTTGCCACCTGACGATTACAGTCTCAAGACTACAAATGTGTTGCCAAATCGGAGCGCCAAGATGTAATGGCTGTAATAATAGAGCTTTCCGAACACAGCGGTAGGTAAAGATGTTGATAGCGTAGCGATCCGGGCGGACCTTGCACTACGTCCTACCACAACAAAGATCTGCGCTTTGGTTTCAGGGTTATGTATATTATTATTTTCGACCCAATGTTTAAAGTATTCACTGCCCATGACGCAAACATCAAGATGTCAATCCTTATAAAAACCGACCATGAGCACTGGATGAGATAAGTCATGCGTAACACAAACTAAACTGCTAACTTCTGTTATTGTTTCGTTCTTAAGTAGGATGTATTATAATTATAATTTTTCTACTCGCGTACTATAACCCGCTAATACTGATATCGTTAATGGTACCACAATACCACCTACAGCGTAACCGAAACGTGAAAACTATTCTATAATGAGCGTTGCCATGGTTATAACAATTCTATAATAATTATTATAGCATTGTTATTACCATGGTTACGGTCATTCCGGATGTCAAACTTGGCGTTTAGTTTAGAGTTAACATCCTAATTTGTATAATAAACCGTTAAAAATATTTTAATACCGATTAAAGTTACGTATATTAAAAACAACATTAATTTTGAGACTAATTATGTGTTTAAAATTACATTTTTATCTAATTACTAAAAATAGATGAATGATATCCATCGATTGGTTTTGGTTACCATGGTTACGTTCAATATGGATACCAACAAAATGGCGTTTCATTTGGCATTCCAACTTCTATGGTAAATGGTCAGAACTGTTTTATTAACTATGTAAATTAGCACGAAATTTGCAATTACATAAAACAATAAAATTCACAAACTACTAACGCAAACCGGAATCATGAAAATGACTTTGCTGACAAGTAATATGTTAGCAGAAAAATCGAGGAAAGTATACAAGAAAAGTTAGCGATTGTTTATTTTTGGTACATAATTAGCTCTTAAGGTACTCGTGCCTTTAATTAGAGCGCTCGCAATCTCGCGTTCTAACCTCAGCACTCGTACCTTCAGAAACTTCATTATGTACCAGTTACATAAATAAGTATACAACTGATACCATAACTTTTCCGGGTCGACAATTCTACATACATAAATATTTCTAATACCATTTAATATTCAAACAAAGAGGACGGCAGCCATCGCGATAATTAAATCAACGATTCATAGTATTCGATACTCTTGCTCATGAAAAATGCAACAGCAATTTGTGGTGGCCCGCCGGCGGGCATTTTAAGACTTTTTAAGTCGATATCGGGACGATTATTATTCGACTTTATTGTTATAGTGAGCTGGTGGAAATAATGGGCTAAAGCAGCGTTCGAAGCAAGCAAGAGTAAGGGTATTTACATATCGTGTGCGATTTTGCGAACTGGACTTTATGCCACCTACAGTCATGTTTAAACTACCATATATGAATTATCACAGCGATTAAAGTGACAAGGTACTAAAGTGTACACATATTTATGAACTCGACTGTACAATCAACACATTATTCGAAATATTAATTCGATCAATTAATAAATCACCAAGCGAGGATTTTCATTGGTCTAGCATTTTATTAGTAGCCGTTTTTAGGAGATGATTGCTTGTAATAATTCTATTAAATTCGTAAATAATAAATTGTCACAATTTCAGCCTGAAATATGTTTAAGTACCAGGGTTCTCTTACCTTCTTTGAGTAGGTAACTCTAACGAATCGTCACCGAGAAACAGTGTATTGCAATTGGTCAAAACGCCGCGATTCGGTATATAGAACTAAAATTTTAACTTTCGTATCGTCATCAAGTAGTAAAAGTCTGTTTAACACTTGCACCAAAATTTTTATCCTGGATTAAGACACTAACTCGAGTTAAAATTACAGTTTTCGCATGAATCTGACGTTTACTAACTCGGGTTAGTGTCGTAACCCAGTGTTAAATTTTCTGTGCAAGTGGCCCTAAGAGGTTCATATGCTACGGACAGGTTCAGAGCACTTTTTCAAATAATAAAGGCGATTTTAAAACTTGACGTTATGTTTTTAATGTTCGTGGCCACGCTACAGTATTAGTCGCGTCGTGGGAAATTAAAATTCATGCAAAAGTTTTGAGAATTCAAAAAGTTTTTATTTTTGCTCTGTCGATAGATAAAGAGCGATTAAAAAGTAGAAGTTTTACGACGGTACTTTAGGTATTTAAAAATATTCCGTTTCACGTAACTTATTAAGCATTAAAGTTTAAAATGTTTATTGAATCCTAAATAGAACTATCTTAACGTCATGTTTTTAGTGAGAATATAAATGGAACTAAGGAAATCACAAAATTAATTTTATTCATTCAATAAATTAGTAACAACGGCAAATTGTATTTTTTTGATTTTCATGGTCCCATATATATTATCATTAGGATTCAATAAACATTTTAAACCTTAATGCTTTATACATCGATCAAAACGAGCATTATTCACCTGACATATCTAATTAGATGTTTTTAGATTGAGATGGTTAAAGATTAGTATTTTATTGTTTAGTAATTTATTATCAAAATATTGCTGACCTGACCTGATATATTACTGACCATTACTTACGTGTTATTTACGGCACGATATTATTTTAAATTACTACTTACACGTCGAGGTATTTAATATTATGTACTTGACACAATCATGCAACATCAATTTGAGGGCGAGGCGCGCAGTCATGAATTAAAAACACTATATTATTTTGTGTATGTTGAAATATGAGTTGCCACTGCCATCCTTATAAATAAGTGTTTGCCCTAAATCACTGCTCGGTAAAGCCATATTGATTTTGATATGTTATCGTATTGTCAACGTTTTGATAGCTCTTATTTATTTGACAGTCAACCGAGTTCAGGTTATGTTAGTTAGGTTTAGGTTAAGATAGTTCTTCAGCAGGCCCGAAGGGCCGAAACACTCAGAAATAGGAGCTCCGCGTGAGCGCAGCTCCGTTGACTCTGTTAAATTTGATATTCGAATGGAAATTATTGGTAGAGTGCGAATAGTGGAATTGGATAGTGCACCTATCCCGACAGGTAGAAATAAATCTACAAAAACGTGTACTCATCCCTACCAGCAGGGATAGCTCGATAGGGATAAGTGTAGCTGCAAAATAATACGATAACATTTCAAAACCTACGTTATATTAACCGAGTAGAATAGAACCCCCGATAATATAACCGCATTGTTTTTAACTCGGCCGCCATTACTGTCAAGTAAATAAGAGCTATCATAACGTTGACATTACGATAGCATGACAAAATCAATCAGGTGTCCTAGTTAAAAAGGGTGTAAGTTGATTTAACTCATACTAAAAAAACCCTTTTTAGTACGAGTTAAATCAATCGAAATAAATCCCCGTCACACGAACTCTACCAGAATTCAAATATGAATGACTATTTTTATTTTATCTCCGCCATGTTCTTTCTAATGCATTTTCCATTAGCTGACCTTTGATGCCTATCACGCAGAATGGCCGGTCGGAGTGATTTAAGACCCTTTGTTTTCTGACCATAGATAATAAATCTGGTGCTGCAGATGAATATTGGAAATCAATAAATGGGTCAATAAAACATAGACGACAGCTTTTGGTGCCATAACTTAGATGAACTAGGAATATGAATGGATTTGAATACAGCTGACCTTATGATCTATGACGACGTGCTGGCCTAGTTGGTATTGACCCTGCCTACGAAGCTAGCGGTCCTGGGTTCAAATCCCGGTAAGGGCAGGTGTTTGTGTGATGAGCGCGAATATTTGTTCCTGAGTCATGGATGTTTTCAATGTATTTAAGTATATATTTCTCTGTTTAAGTATTTATATCGTTGTCTAGTAGGTACCCATAGTACAAGCCTAGAGCTTAGTTTGGGACTAGGTCAATTTGTGTGACTTTGTCCCCCTGATATTTATTATTTTTTATTATAAATTAATTTCTGCTTATTTGTAAGGAACTGTTTTTAATTATGGTAGGACCTTATGCAAGGTCCGTCCAGATTGCTACCACCATCTTATTCTTCAACCTAACGCCAAGCAACAGTGTTCGCATTGTTGTGTTCCGGTGTGGGGATAAGCCAACCACTGAAATGACTAGCATAGAGGTATTTCATCTTAGTCCTCTAAGTTGGCAACACATTTTTGGCAAGATTGTAGTCCTAAGAATGTGTCTATGGGTCACAGATCCCATTTACCATCAGGTGGGCTTGTGTGTCTATTTGTGTTCTCCATGGCAAAAAAAAAAAAAGATTATCCCTGAAAATTAGTTAAGACCTGTACTTTCAGAGCTAATAATGATCTCTAAAACAGCCTAACCAATTCATTAAAAACCTAGCTATGTAGGAAACACTCTAGTAGTTAAAACTAGATTTCAATTTAAAAAAGAACCTAAAAAAAGGTGTGTCCATTTGGGAGCTACGTTGCCACAGACAGATTATAAGCTGCTTATACAATACAATACAAAACACTTTATTGAATACCACATGCACCAAGGAACGGATATACAAACTACAGAACACTAAAAAAGAGAAGTGACTGAGATGTTTATAATAAATATGCATAGTTCAGCAACTAAAGAACCATATTACCTTAAAATAAACACTTGTTATACCACTATTTTCAAAGTTAAACTTCAAGTAACAACTCGTATGAACAAAGCAATTTCAAAGTCTCGCCTCGAATGTATGAACACGGAAAATATGCATTTTTCATGAGCTCGATTTGCTGGCAATATGCAGAGTTAGTGAACTGTTAATGATACTAGAAGTTGGAATAGTCGGCCATTTTTGACTTATAATGAGAATAACATAAGTGTTAGTCTTACTTTTTTATGGTGTTGAGAAAGAAAACGAGATCCCAGGCTACTTAATGGTATAGTCGAGTTTACAAATACGTGTACAATTTAGTACCCCGTCTATTTAATGTCATGTTTAAACTACCATATATGAATTGACACAGCGATTAAAGTGACAAGGTACAAAAGTGTAAGTGGAACCTGTGACCCATAGACATTTGCATTCTCAAAACTACAATCTTAAGACTGAGATTCTTATGGCCGTATTAATAAACTGATCTCGACTTTAAATTCGTCTCAAGATGTGTCAAAAATGACAGTTTTCTATTGGTTGACGTTCACTTTGACATATCTTGACGGGCATCTCAGTCAAGATGACTTTATTAATAAACTGATCTTGGCTAGATGCCTGTCACAAAATACGTCAAAGTAAACGTCAAGCCATAGACAACTCTCATTTTTGAAGCATCTTGAGACGAGCATTGTAGTTGAGATCAGTCCATTAATACGGTTCTAAGACCGCAAATGCGTTGCCAACCCTGAGGACTAAGATAGAATGCATCTATGCTAGTAATTTCACCAGTTGTTTTATCCCCACACCGGAACACTTCTACTTGGGGCCTGTTTTATAAAGCTACAAATTACAATTTACAGGTTACAAGTTTCTATTTGACACAGCCTCGACCAATGACGACCAGCCATTTGAGCAGTGTTGTCAGGGTAGACCTGTAAAAATTGTAACTTGTAGCTTTATAAAACGTGCCCTTGATGGTAGGGTAAAGGATAAGATGATGGTAGCGATCCGGTTTTACCACCACTAACTACAACACTACTTTGCTTAATTGATTAATTTGTATATTTTTCAAGTGCTTGTACTTTTGTGGACTTACGACAGTGAAAATTGGACTAAATATCGCACAGGATCAAAGTATATAAAGCCCGATGATAGTGGCAAGCACACTGGAATGAGAAAATAGAAAGCGATTCTATTTGGATCCACTGGCAAGGCAACTTGACTCGCTACTGTCCGATCAGTTTACACTACTGTACTGCCCACTGTCCTTAATCAATGTAAATCGGGCTTTAGAGTCGACCAGCACAAGATTGACTCTTCAATGATTAAAAAATTATGACGTATCTATAACCAGATGTTCTTATAGTCATTCCTTTTGCTTTATAAATCTACCAAAGTTTTTTATAATCAATATTATCTACTCGGTTTCCTTCATCTTTCTAAATATCTTCTGTACTAGAGTGAACAAATTGTGAATTACTCGCTTCACCCGACACAAGTGTATTGGCAGACCGATGTGTACTTATCCTCGTGGTTCCGTGGAAGGCAAACATTGCCCTTTCCTTTGCCATGGGGTAAAAGGACATGCTTGATAAAGTCCCTTTTTTCTGGTACACATAATTAATGTTTACTTTGACCAACCTTTTTTTTCAACCAGGAAAAAATAACGATCTATCGCTCGGTGATATCTTCAACTCGTCGGTAAGTTAAATGTTGTTTTTTTAATAATTCTGATACACACACGATAATAATTCTAAACGATTCGATAAACGGACTTTTAGAGGATCGTGAACCTGAAATAAATAATTCGATAACGTTTCTCTCTCCTTTAGCCTAGTCCGGTTTTTACGATTGTTGTAGATATTAGGAAAAACCCAGTTCTTTACGTTTCCCTTTCCAGTAAAATATTTTGTGAAAAGTAAATAAGTAAATCCCAAAAAAAAATGTGTTAACCTAGTTTTTCACAATAATTATTCAAAAATCGTGGAAATTGGACTTAATTTGCAGGATGAGAAACGTTATTTTTTTGACAGCTAGGTACATGATTTTTACGCATCGATACACAATCCTTTCAGAGTGTACCTAGTGGTGAAGCCAACACTATTAATATGGTGCAAAATTATCGCACACAGCACGGCGCTGAGTGAGAATAAATCAGCTGTTAAACTGGGTTTATCCATGCCTATAAATAAGCTATCAAAGTACTACCGGTATAAAATTAAAACCTTTATTCAAATAAGCTATTGTTGTCATAACGCTTTTGACAGTAGCGCAATAAATATTATTTAACAATTTTATTTACCGATGTATTCAGTTTTTAATTAATTAAATTATACAGCCAATACATTACTTTTTAACCGACTTCAAAAAAAGGAGGAGGTTCTCAATTCGTCTGTATTTTTTTTTATTTTTTTTTATTTTTAATGTTTGTTACCTCAGAACTTTCGACTGGGTGAACCGATTTTGAAGATTCTTTTTTTATTTGAAAGCTGGTGCTTCCAGATTGGTCCCATTTTTTTCAAAATGAAGATCTGATGGTGGAATCCATGAGGAATCGACGGAACTCTTCAAAATTTATAGGCACACCTATAGCGATTTTGGTATTTTTCATTGTAACTCGTGTATTTGGTCTTGGAAACCACTATTTGGTGAAGTGGAACTGATGATGAAGACCACAGATGGCCACCGGAACTCCTAAACGGTATGTATTTCGAGGGTGGCGACAAGATATTTCGATTAAGATAGTTGAGCGACTATGACGAAGCATATTTAGGTTTAAATATATGACTATGACTTTCCCACGGCGTTGCTTGCGGCGAGATTGAAATGTTCTATTGTTTCTTGAGAAATGGGAGAATAACAGCATAATTATGATCACTAAAAAGTATAAAATAAAAAAAGTTAAAAAAAACAAAAACCCGCCTTCAAAAAGCAAAAAATAACTTCTTGTTTTGGTTTTTGTTTTTTTAAACTTTTTTTTATTAATTACACTATTAGAAGTAACATCAACAGCTTTACCGCTAAGATCTTTAAATACCGGTAATGAAGTTTGTAGCAAGATCCAGTGATAACCGGTAACACCTCATTATTGCCCAGTTTTCCAAAACCAAGGAACGGACAATCCCGAAATACCGGTATTGTTCCCTGGATTCAATATCTGCTGCGATAGTTAGGTATGGTCACGAGCGTTAATTTGGGACCCATTTCAAGAAAAATATGCTTGAAGTCATCAATGTCATTAGAGATGTCAAGTCATTTGTAACTTTTGGGAAACCCAACCTTATTGTTGTAGAATGTCAGATTGACTTTGGACCTTAGGTGGGTACCAAATTAAATCTCGTGACTGTACTTCTATATTTGTATATACTTACAGTTCTTCCAGATCTTTATAACTATCGACAATCCTTTATAAGGATTGTTTAATACAAACGTAAAACACAAGTGAAAAATATATTGTCAGATGCAAGGGCGAATGTGGCTATTAAGGAACCGGAAGTTTTGTACATTACAAACATATGCTATGCAATGCTAAAACGATATAGGCATACTGCATGTATATGTGATACAAATTCGAAAGCTGTCACCGCCATGATGGATTGGCCCGGCTGTCACGCTGACGTTGTGCTGTGACGTCATTGTAGTAATTTCAGACGATTGCATTGTTAGTGTTGGATTGTAGGTTGTGTGTGGAACCTTAGTGGACAAGAGACTATTAACGCGTAAAATAAAATAATCAGCCTTTATATTTGTCGTACTGCTAACTATATGGTGTTTTATTTAGAGAATGTGCGTCTATTAGTATTTTTTAAATTACTTTTTTTTTAATTTATTTTTTGAAGTCACTTTAGCAAGAAGTTTAAATTGTTTTGTTTATTTTATTTGCCTGAGGTTTAAAATTAGTTGAAATACTTCTTTTTTTTAAATGTTACTTTAGTTATTTAAATGTATTTGGTGATTTAATTCAATGAAGACGGGATGCCTACCAAATGTTTCGTACAAAATGTGTCAAACTACGTCATTTAAAAAAAGAGGCGATTTAAATCACCATATTTTCTAAAATTATCAATAAATGGCTGAACTGTTTCTTGATGTTTACTTTGAAAAAAATACGAGACCTTATTTGACATAACGATTTAAAATTCTAGATAATTATGTCAAGCATCCCAACTCATTGTTACAACTTGGAATAAATTTATTTTAATTTTTAATTTTCAATAATTTATTTGGTTTGTCCACCAAATCAAAGCAACATCTATAAATTCCTGAGCATATTAAAAAGTTTTTAAACTTACAGTGTTTACAGTAAGTGTTTACAGCTTTATGTACTGCTACTAACATTAACCAAGAGTTTTAAAGAACTGGATAAATTGTCATATCGTCTTACTAAACGTAATATATTATTATGTACACGGAAAGAACATAATTATCTGCTCTCGTTAGTAACTTTTTGAAATAACGTAATTTGAAAGTTAAGAAGTTAAGCACCATTGAATTACGTACGTGTTTTTTGTGAAGAGGTCCTTTTAAAGTAAAAAATAAAGTTGTATAATTATAGAGGTAATTTATATCTCTAACTAAGTGGTTTGAGATAAACATTTTGTTTTTAATGACTTAGACATGATTTTCCGTTAACCCTTATTTACTTCCCACAAACTTATTTCGTTCAGTAATTAATAAAATTACTGAAATGGACAGACTAAATGTACTTAAAGGTAAAGTAAAGTAAATTGGGTTCCTTCCATTTATTTCGCTACGTATCGACGTCTCGACGTTTGGACCCTTGTTGTAATTAAATAAATTGTATACGACGGTCCTTTGCCATGAATAATGTAATACGTATACTACGCTTAAGAATGCGCTTATGAAGGTGTATGTATCATATAACTATGTTGTTATCACCTATATAATTAATGAAGTATAATAAAGCTACAGATAAACCTTTTACCGTCAAAAACCTACCATCGCCTCCCAAAAGTAGACCAGTGGCGCATGAAACTTAACCGTCAGTCAATCTTGAAGTTTAAATGTATGTATGTTTACTTTTGTTTGACTTTCTTTAACAAGAAGTAGTTTATAGATTATATTTATAACATTCTAATAGCACATTTATATTTATCCTTTGCTATGTTTAATAATAGCATAATGTATTAGCTATATTACGCTAACAATATACAGGGTGTCCCAGAAACCGACGTCAACCCGCCTAGGGCTGATAGAGCAGCTAAAAAGCTATCGATTTAACCCCTATGTATGTTCAGCGATTTTTACTAGTTTCGGAGATATTGATCATTTTAATCTTAATTTTTTAATTTTCCCTTATGTCCATGTCTAGAAAAATCAATAATTTAATGTTTTGTATCATAGTATCTTACATAATTAGAATCATTACGAATCAGCGAAGTTTTTAAACCTATTTTCCCTTTTTCGATTTCTGGGACACCCTGTATAACGTGAATAGAAATCGAAAGAAACAACAGACAATATCTCTTTATTAAAAAGTTAACAAACGATTATGGCTCTGAGTCCGCAGATGTCGCAGCGACAAACAACAGACGTGCATACAAATACAAATCGAATCGACTGAATGTTTTATTCACAGTATAAGATTTGGTGTAAATTTACTCTTTTATTAGGTTGTGTTGCGATTGTGTATGCACCAACTGTGTTCAAGGGAAGGTTATGTATACAGAGTGTTTCTATTAACAGAGACATGGAAATATCAGGTCTATAAAACGTAAAGGAAAACCATTAATATCCTTTCTGTGAAAAATGGTAGGGTAATTTTCCACGTCCATTGTACGTTACATAGAAATCTGCGTAGTTTTATGAAAATATCATTTTCATCGATACTGAAAAATAATCTTGAATTTGCAAAGTAGATTTTAACGTTATAGTAGTCATATAAGGCAATAAGGCAAAGTCTAGTCATAAAGACTCTTGCTTAGAACTGCAAAGAATATAAGATTATTTGACCTTTTAAAAATAATTATACTTTCTAAAATACAATATTAATAAAAATATAATATTAATAGTTGTCGTAGAATAGTGTAATCACCTATTGTTACTACCCTATTAGATGTTAAAGTAAGCTAAAGTTAACCTTGTGTTTTGGTTATGGTAAATAAATTTCACTTTAATAGGTAGATTAATTCATTTGTTACGTTTTCACGGTTCAACCGATCCATGTGAATTTAGCTACATAAATAGTTTATAGCCCAGAAGCTGACATTCCCTGGTAAGCCAACTTGTAAAAACTACTTTTTCGTTACATCCATATTGCGCTAGGTTTAACTGAGAAAGTGTTTCCAAATCGAATCCAATCCCGGCGCGTCCTCGCCATGTTTGTTCGCACAACAAGTGGAGCTGTTACTGGAGGCTTTTTATCACGTTTCTCTGCTCAAACACAGATTTATCGCAGAGCTGGTTTAATTGCTTATGATAGGGCTTTCGTTTAAAAGGCTTTAACATGATTTACTGCGTTATTGTTTGTTTTTTGATATTTTTTTGCGTTATTGTTCTTTGATTGTTTGTAAGTTTCATCGTTTAGACGTGTAAGTAGAGTTAACAAAATGTGTTTATGTACAACGGTACCTAAAATCATCCTGTAGTTATGAGGTGACGTATTCAACGCCGTTTCACTCAAATTTGAGTGATGTGGTCTCACACAAAACCCATTATGTTAAAATCTGCAGAATATATTTGATGGATTAATTAAATTCTGTAGTGGTCACCTGCTTCTGATCGTCGGTTTTGGATCGTTTCAAGACATATCTTAAATGTTATATTTTTTTATATATAGAATTGTGCGAAATGTAATTATGGCTTTTAAAAACATTTTAAACAATAGACAAAAAAAAAACCTGCTTCAAATCGCTTAATCGGCTTGTATTTTGCAAATCTAAAGTGCACTTCGCTTTTACCGATAACATCAATCAGAATTTTTAAAAGCCAAAGGAAGTAAATATTATTGAACAATACAGCTTTACTCCGCTTTTAAAAACCTATTTTAGTAAAAAAGTGTATTTGGCGCCCAACATGGGACCTTATACAATAGTGATTTGGTTTCAATGAACAAAGGCACGCTACGCCATTTATATTGTCATTGCACTGTTGCGTCAATGAACGAAATATATAGTGCAGCGTTCGTGGATTGAAACACTACAGCGAGCCCCAGTCACGGGCAAAGCACAAAACTTAATTAGTACATTGTGATGCAAGTGCGGTAAGTATGCAGTTTTACACGAGTCCTGAGGTGTCTTGGCTCGAGCTGCAAGCGAAGGACACGACTCGGGACGCATTAAAATGTCAGTTTCACACGATTTAAAACATTTGCGTAAAAATGTGAATGAAACGAAAATAAAACAAAAATTAGAATAGAAAATGTTAGTTCGGTTTTAGTCTGATAAAAATTTACAGTGCAATTTGAAACATTAAGGGTAAACGTAAAAAACACTATTTCGAAAAATCTAACTATCCGCTGTAATAACTATGGACTGGAATTTTTCAGCCTACCTATTCACCTTAATTATACTACTGCACAAATTAAATTTAATATAAAATACTTTTATCGATTCAACGGCCCGGTTAAGGGTCGTGTCCTATTCAGATACTCTTCTAAATATAAAAAAATTAAACATGTCCCATGATAACAATGATATAACATAAAAAGAGGGAGATATGTTACCTATACGGTATTCCGCGTGTAAAAATGGCCCGGCTTACGCACACATAATCAGTACATATTTCAATTACAAACTAATTCATAAATGACAAGTGAAAGCAGATGGTATGCTAATTTCCGGGAGCGAAACAGAGACGAGTGTATGTTGCTCTGCAGACTAGTTCACGGTTCCGTTGACGGCGCAAGACTAAGTAAAGGAGTACCAATTGGCTTGGTTTTAGGGTGCCACTATCGAAGTGCGTATAACATATCTACCTCTTTTTACTATATTATATTATATCATTGCATAATAAGTTTTTTAATCCAAGAGTATCAGCCAAGTCAACAAGCCTCTTCGATTTATGTTAACATCTCTTAGTCTCTCTATTTGTTAAAGGATGCTTTAGTGTAAACTAAATATTGGAAAATCGAGGGGAAGTTCCGCATTCAAGTCCACTTACATTTCTCAAAAGTTCCTTAGCTTGTACATCGTTGAACACATCCAATACGTCTTTATCTTTTAAGTTGGTGAAAAGCGTTATAGAAAATTGTAAGAAGAAGCGAACTGCTTCAATCACGAGTTCTAAATGTTCTAATACAAATAAAATAGTTATAAGAATGCGGGATATAGTAAAACTTGTTTATTAAAAAGAATATCATCTCATATTTTGAGCTAATACACTGAAAAAAACAATTGGTCGCTTGTAACAAGATTGTGATTGTTGTGCATAAGCGTCTTGATCCCATACGAGCCTAACAAGACGATAGATACATCAACTAAGACGTTAGATACATCAACTAAGATGTTAGTTGAATCACTGAAGAAATTGCTGTCGTTAACTGTCAGCTTTGGTTGATATAATTAATATCTTAACTATTGTAATCATTTTTTGTCAACTAAGTGAAAATCTCTCTTTGTTGGCTCTCATTTTTTTTAGTGTAGCGTGCATTTTATCGATTACAACTTTTTTCAATTATTAATCCTTAGATTTGTTAAATTAAAACAATAAAAGTTTTTTTTTAAGTAGGTTATGGTTAAGATCATTACTTAGCACCAATTGTCGAGGGCTTCAAGCTGAAAAAAAGTAAAACAAAGGTGCGACCTACTTTTCCCTTGGTATCCATAATAATTAAGCACTGTCAAAGCGTAATTAGATAAACGGCTCAAAACTCTAATCCTCGAAATGTTTTTTAAATAAACAAACTGCAAAAAATTTAATCTTTTTTATTGTGGTTCTAAATTGCCAGTAATTGTAATACAGAATCATAGTTATCATTTGTCCTTTCGAAAGTGATTTTTATGAGAATAACAATCGATATGACGAGCACAGAACAAAGTTACACTTGGCTACCTCATTATAATGACGTCGAGTTAGAACTAGGTACGAAAAATTTGCAATTCGATAAAAAAGAAACTCAACACGATCATTAAAATAACAAGTCTGGGACAAATCTTGACAATGGTTCAACTTAAGAAATAACCACAATGTTGATACTTGAAACCGCCAGTCACCCTTGGGTTATTTTAGATTTGGACAATATCTCGAATTAGAGAGGTTCTGCGCCCTCGGGAATCCTCCAATATTAGCAGTTGCGAAGACCCTGGGGCAGGTATTAAGGCATCATTCGTCCCAATTTGTCTTGGTACAAATCAAAAGCTTTTGTTCTTTCGAGGGTTCGATTCCACCTTGTTTTTGCCTGTCTTGCTTCGATATTGCAATCATATTTTTAACGTTAAAGTATCTCTTATTCAATTGTCAGTAAAAGCTATAACTTCAACTCCATGTCATAAGTATGATGAATAAACCCAATTTGAGAATTTGAATCAATTTGACTTCAATTATAAAGAAAAAATTGAATTTGTCACGTTGCCTGTCACTTTTGTCACCTTTTAATGTCAGCATAATTATGTCCCAATTGAGATACCAAAAAGTAAAATTTAGACGATCGCGATTGCTTTACATATACTTTTAATATATTTTGATGTAAATAATTACTGAAAAAACTTTTTATTCGTTGAGGTTTTTTCTCTACCATATAGAAAAAAAAACAGTATGTCGCTCGCTTCTGTAACTTGCGACATACTTGCAAAACGGCTCCTTGAAATTCGGAAAAATATCTACCCATCAACACAACTCAATTTGTTAGCTAAGGAACGCAGTGTGTTCGATAGGATATCCTCTCTGACAAGCAAAAATTGTTGGTCATTTTGTTAGGATTTTTATTTATAGTGTCCCATTTGTTGACTACTGCACTATATACTTTGGGATCGAATCATAATGTGAAAAGTTCAATATGCAATAATGGATCATAATAAATTTAAGTACATAATGATCGTTTTATGTAATGGTTATAAGTAAAGGAGTTTTTTAAAGACGCCTGTATAGAACCCATTAGGTTAGGTTAGGATTGTTTTATAGCAATTCTGCGGGCCTAGTATAGTTGCGTGTATCGCGTGACAATATGTGGATAAAGCATCAGCTATCATATTTTTTTTACTTTGATAACAGTAGGGAAAATGGCCTAGTGAAATATATACCCATTGTTTCATTGACTCTTTAGGGAGCTGGACTGATGTAATATAGGCTTTGTCAACCTGACAATGACCGGTGACAGGTGACAATTCGAAATACATTGGAACGTTGACGTGTTCCTAGATCTTCAGTATAACCTATAGCCTCAGCCTTCAATATGACCTATAGGTGAAAAACTTAAGTAAAGCCCCTCTTCGTCAAATTTCAAATATAAAATGTCAAACGTTCTATACAGATGTGTTACATCTACATGCAAGAGGAGCTTCCGTGCACTAAATTCCCAACTGTTACACCGGGGGGAAAATTCTAGAAAACATACCCAAAGAAATGTTTGAAATGCTGCGTTGTTACCTGAAATAAAGAACAAAATTAATTGTTAATAGATGCCACACCATAGGTGTACAATTTACTGTCTAGTAGAGAGTAACAATCGATTCAATGAGCTCATATTACTGTGAAAATATAAGTTGAATACAGGCACTTTCAATTAATTCAATAATATATTGTTAAGGGCCGGTACAAACGGACTACAAAATGGCAGTTCGAGTGCAGTTCTGATACTTCTGATGCAGTTGACGTAACTGCATCAAAACGTACGTACGTCAACTGCACTCGAACTGCACTCGAATTTCCATTTTTAGCTGGATTGAAGTTCAAATGCTGTCCGTCTGTACCGGCCCTAAGCTGTAATAAGTAAGATAACCTTAATAATATTATATTATTATGTACAATAACATAATATTTGTCTAACGTTAATTATTTTTTTAGTTTTAAAGAAAAGTCCCGACCGTAACGAGTTCGAACCTATTCAACTATTCCCAAATATATAACTTTTTTACCCAGAATTTGAAAAGACATTTACGGGCCAGAATGATTTGGAACAATGACCTACATCGCATGAGAGCCAGTCCTGCCAGGCTGCCAGTGAGTGACGTTAAGTAGCTGGAAGGCTTTTGCGGAAACGTTTTAGTGCGCACCTTTCTTATAAGGGTGGCGGTAGGGCCACTAAAAGCGCAAAAGTGCACCTGTGAGAACAATCGTAGATGACACTGTTCAGTGATACGTTTGTCGAGCTCATAGTGTGAACCTGCTTATTGTGAATGCACGTGCTAAATGTGTTCTGTACGCTTTGACGGAACTTCTTAAACTCTTAACTAGTTAAAAAGTGATACGCTTATTAGAATCATACCCCAGTACACCCTGTAAACTGTGTGGTCCAATATCAACTTGCATGTGGACGAGCTTTTGCTCTATCTAAGTAACTTAACATAAGTCTAGTATAAGCCGGTTTTAAAGATAATCGCAACTTACCCTCCCAGTAATATTTCGCATTATGTTTCAGTTTTTCCATGCTTTTTCCCTTATTGGAAGATGTAACTCAATTTATTTATGAATAACATTACGGTTGGTGATTAGTTGTATAAGACGTGTATTATAATTATTAACAAAGTTTGATAAGTTTCTCGTAAGTAAATGTTGAAGTCACAAATGTCAAAATCTTGGATTCGACCAAAATCTTGATTTAATTTTAAATCATGGTGGTAACAAAGTTATGGTTACCTTGTGGCCAATGGAAGACTTAAATCAAAAATATTGATTAAAAAAGTTATGACTAATAAAGCAAAGCGTTGTTTTGTTGAACTAGACTCTCGTCAATATACATTTTTCATTTTCTAAGAAACCGCCGCAGTCATTTACATTTTATTTTAGTCACAACTCTAACCTAACCTTACCGATTTTAATAACTAGTTTGGTAGTTAAAAATAAAACAAAATAAAATACAAATAATATTTTGGAAGATCAAAATTTAAGAAATGATATTCGATCAAAATCATTTCGCTTTACCTCCTGAGGTTCCTTGTACTAAAACTAGTACAAAATACGGCCATTCAAATAAAGATCTAGTGCAAAGAAAGTAAAGTGTAATTTCTTTTGTTTTTATGACATAAGATGAAATTGGAAAATTGACTTTGTCATTCGTAATAGATTCCATTGAAAAATCTCGTTGTATGCTGGGCCGTAGGAGGTTAACAGCAGGCACGGCTTAAGAATTGTAGCTTAAGCAATAATCAAAGTTCATAGCAGTTTCCTAGCCAAGTTACACCATGGATTAAATGATAAGGTAGAACCTGTTTAGTTTATCTTTATTTATTTATTATTTATAATAATGTATACGAAAGTCAGGGCAATTTCGTGGCCCTACGAGAAAGACAGTGTTACGGCCCCTATTATTGTGATGACAATCACAGGGACTGAAGTGTTATCCGCGACCCACAGATGAACAACACTTAGAAAGGGGCACAAAACACAGCCTAAGGTGTAAGTGAACACATATTAAAGGCTCTTGTGTTACAAGTGCTGGAGATAGGAGGTCCGCCTACTAGTTACAAGCCAAAAACAAAAGCCAAAGGCCATATCATAAACAATACTAGATAGATATGGTTAACCAAGTGCCATAGAGGCTTTGGACTTTCTGGATGAATGTGTATTTTTGTTTATTAATGTACACATTAAAGAGTCTAATATTCTATTATATTTTAAAGATAAATAATGACGAATTTGTGGCTCTTGCAGTGGAGACCATGGGACCTTGGTCAGCTGATATGAAAAACTTTATTATGGCCTTGTCATCCCGGCTCAAAGACTCCTCCGAAGATCCTAGAGCAGGTGCTTACCTCTCCCAAAAGATTGGGCTAGCTATCCAGAGAGGTAATGCAGCCTCATAGGGACCATGCCGCGGGCGGACCTGCTAGAGGGGGTGTGCTTTTTATAGTGGTGATTATTATTTATATCTTTAATATTTAGCATAGTTTTATTTTAATTTAAATACGTTAAGTTTTAATTTTTAATTGTTTAAACCTCTTTTTATTATGTCATGAATAATGTAAACAAGTACCTACTGAACGCAGACCACTCAATCTCAATCCAATCCTCCAACACAATCCTAGGACTTTAAATGCTTACAGAAAGTCATCAATCGATCAAAATAATTAATCCTTTGTTACAAAGGACCAGTACAGTACTGGCCACTTTTTCCCAATTGCTTTTGATGACCCTCTAAACATTTGAAGCACCACGCTTACGCGTTGTCAGACTTGGAAGAAATCTTAGAACTTCCTTTTTTAAAACCCCATTTTTAAGCGCAGCGGGAAAATTACAGCAGGAAGTTCATTCCGAATCCTTATTGTACGCGCAGTCTTTAAGTACCGCTGCGTAGATGAGCGCTGAGACTCAAGAAAATAGGGATGAATGACCTACTCTCTTTACTCTTGTTGCAATCTGTCATTTTTGCATCACTGTCTTCAGGAACAAGAAAAGAAAAGCAGTTTTGGAAGGCATGGAGAAGGCAAACAGTGGTCGAAGGTCCTGAGGCCCTAGCCAAGATGCCTTACGCTTAGTAGCGTTTCTAATCGTTTTGTTTTTAAACCAATCACGTCACTGGTAGATCACGTGACTCTTCTTATCTTCTTAAGGTCCGTCCGAATCGCTACCACCATTTGATATAGGTACTTTTTTTATTCCACAAATGAATACACTTAATATACAAAAGGCTAAGATTAATACCGTAAGACATTCTCTACCATTTTATCCATTAACCCACCGCCAAGCTACAGTGTTCGCATTTGTTGTGTTCCGGTGTGGAGATAAGACAACCGGTGAAATTACTAGCATAGAGGCATTCTGTCTTAGACTGTTCTGTTCTGTTCTGTCTGTGTTTTAAAGAAATTAATATCTTGACTAGTTATTAGGTATTTAGATCCTTTCACCAAAAATTCTGATATACATAATTTAAATACCAGAAATAAAAATAAAATCGCTATTTGAAAATCCCGCGTCCGTAAAGAATATAAATCATTTGTTGGTCAATGCATTCATTTCTATAATAAATTACCTGATGAAGTTTTAAAGTTACCCTTTCCAGCACTTAAAAATTACTTGAAAAGGTCGTTAATGTCTAAAGCGTATTATAGGATCGAGGACTATCTAAAGACAAAAATATAAACTTAGTGAATAATAATTTATTCAAATGCAAAATCTTTATCTTGTCTAGGGGACACCGTTGATGAAGGAAAACATATTGAAACTTTTATGTCTCGTCTCGCACCATCTTATATACACATAAGTATGTGTTTTTTTTTCTCTCTATCTCTCCCGTAAGATTCTTAATTGGCATGTTTTCCTGCTGAGCTACGCAAGTTATTTGATACTATATTTAATTTAATATTTATAGCTTTATATAATGCTAGACTAAGTAGTACCATTGTAATAAGAAATATGTTTAAAAAATGACTGACTGCTGAGTTTCTTGCGGCGTTTCTTCGCAGCAGTGGTCTCCTCGTGGGAAGCGCTGGTAGATTCTAGACGTTTAAAAGTGCCCGTGCAGCCTACTTACTGAATAAATTTCTTTTATCTTTTTATCCTCAGGCCTTACAACGCAATTCAAGTCTTAGGATTGCAGTCTTGAGAATTCAAATGTCTATGGGTCTCAGATCCCACTTACCATCAGGTGGCCTACTCATAAGTGCTTGTGTGCCTTTTTCTCATTAAAAAAACACAGGCTACTTGATGAAAAATGGACTTTGATGCCCAGTGGCCAAGGATGCAATTAACGTATACAGAATGTAAATTGATGAACGCAGAATTAACTTTGTAGACAGTAATGTCGCTGTCGAAAAGACTCGTCTCGTCTCTTTCTAAGCTAATCGAATAATGACGTACGATACATGTAACATCAATGACGAGGTCATAAAGGTTCACCTCCTAGTTCAAACCCACCTCGGTCTAAAGTTCGCAAGTCTCAAACACTTTTCCTACAATTTGAGCTTTAAGTAACAGTACTCAGAGTGCGAATTACGACCTTGCGATGGCTGACGTTATGATTTTGTGGACAATTCGATATGAGCGAAAATAAACGTGAGAAATTTCTTAAAGCCAGGTGTCACGCGACGCTGTCTATTATAATAATACCGGAAAAGTTTACCCGTTGAGAACCGACGGCTCGATGTCTAGTTCGATTTGTTGTTGGAATTAGAACGTCGGGCACAGAACGAGGTAAGGCTTGGAGCATTTGTACCGGGGAAACGGAACCGGCTCATTGAAATGTCTATCTTTCTTTAGTTATTTATCGCTTCTAATGGTTGAAAAATAAAACCGCCCAAGTGCGAGTCATCTCAAGCACGAAGGGTCCCATACCATTATCTATAAAAAAACACGTTTGTTGCATGGGAGCCCCCCTTAAATATTTATTTTTAAAGTGAATATACAACTAGATATTCTGTGAATATTTCAATTTGTTGCCATTATTAATATCGAGCAAAAAACGGCAAAAAATCACGTTTTGCGTATGGGCCCTAAAACACATTATGGCCCCCTTTAAATATTTATTTTATTAAGTTTTTAGTATTTGTTGTTATAGCGGCAACAGAAATACATCATCTGTGAAAATTTCAACTGTCTAGCTATCACGGTTCATTAGATACAGCCTGGTGACAGACAAATAGACAGACGGACGGACAGTGGAGTCTTATTAATAGGGTCTCACTTTTACCCTTTGGTTACGGAACCCTAAAAAACGAACTCCTTATTTATAAACGCACCATAAACTCATTTTAGTTTAAGTATGCATTGTTCCTTTCTGTCAAATGGAAATGTCACAATGACAAATAAGGACAGAGCATATTTCGAGCGCACTTAGCTATAGTACGTTTATGAATATGAGAGTAGTATACAACTGGTTATTAAAAACTAGCGGTCGTACTAATTTACGCTCTGCCTTAAGCTGAGTATTCACTAGGGGGCAGATTTACCGCAACACATGACGACAGTGACTATGAGTTTCTAGACTCAAGGGACGAAAGATTTTACATACCTACATACCAACTGTGGAGAAACAAAATACAACTAGCTGGGGCATGTTTTATAAAGCTAAAAGTTACAATTTTACAGGTCTAAACTGGCAACACTGCTCAAATGGCTGGTCGTCATTGGTCGAGGTTGTGTCAAATGGAAACTTGTAACCTGTAAATTGTAATTTGTAGCTTTATAAAACAGGCCCCTGGTCTATATCGTCTGCCATAATTATTTTTAGCCATAATGTGTTTTAGGTCATATTTATCGCAAGTCATAATGCACCTTTTTAAGAAACTATTAGTTTTTCAGAACCTAATCTAACCTTGCCTAGTCTACACGTTAGATATTTAACGAAATTAAAAAAATTCACAGTTCCAAAAATGGGCTCCCCAACTAGCTTTGAACTCTAAAATATAAATCAGTAATACCCTGTCAGTGTCTGAAATAAATAATTTTTCATAGCTCAATACTTAGATATGGCTGGCCAACAAACCATCAATAAGCTACTGTTACACATGCTGATTACTAGCACGAAAGCATGCTAAGTACTATTGAGCAAATGCTCCCTACTAGCATGTCTGTATAGGACATGCTACTATTAAGCATGCTTTTTAGTAGCACGCCTTGCTATCTTTGAGCATGCTTCCATTTTTTTTCTTTACCTAGCTGAGATAAGTTTTTGGATGCATTGCATCGCCAGCAAAATAATAATTTTATTCAGCTCAATGTGGATGGCTGTTTGATTTTCCATTGTTTTCTTTGAGCTGGCACGAGCTTTGAGCACGCCATAAAATAGCATATGTATTCAAGTGTTTGCTTTAAGCATGCTTATTAAGGAGCATACTTAATACAAGCATGCTTAGTGCTAGCAAATGTAAACAGTTCATAAGCATGCTCATATTAAGAAAACTTATAGCATGCTTTTTAGCATGCTATTATAAAGAATGTCTAACAGTACCTTTAGTGTTTCGTGCTATCGCGAGCTGGTTATGAATAAGACAGTGATCAAACGTTTTAAAATTGAAATTACGTGGTTGAAAGGAAAGAACTATTTAAAAAGTGTTAACTACATCCTGAAGAAAATCTGTCTGCACAGAACTTGTAACAAAGGGGGGTTTAAAGTTTAAAGTCAGTTAAGAAGCAAATGAAAACCTTTTGAAAACTAATAATGATGATGATATTGAATCATCACAATAATTATACTTATTTAAGTGAAAAAAAAAACAAACGACAATCTATAAAATGTAAAGAAACAAGCAACTCGTTCGGTTTCGAACATGCTTTTCGCGTTGCAGTGCAAGTTCGAGGTTGAAAATGTATCGACTTAAAGAAACCAGAAAACATTCTTAAAAACCAAGTTACCGCGAACCGGAAACTCGGCTTAAAACACCGTAACACAAATAAAAGGCGCCGGTCAAACGTTTTTAATCCGAGTCCTTTGAAATATGCGTGTTCAATTAAAACCTAACAAACAAGCTGGTTTCAAAATGGCGACGAACGCCTTAATTAGAGCCGGGTCGCCGGTAAATTTGCACAATTATTAATTCTTTGATGTTTAGCCTTTGCCCGGGCCGTTTAGAAAAAACAACCTCATTGATCAATTTGCACTTTCAAAAGAAAAAAGCAACAAGTCCCTAGAAATTACTTCCGAAATTAAACCTTGAATGAGAAAAGATCCAAATGAAACATATTTTATTCCTAAAATGTTCCTGTCATTTTTATCTTGGCAATAATAAAATTACTCGTTGAGGTAACACTTTCAAGGAATATTTTAAAGAGTTTTGCCGAAAGGGTTTTCATATCTAAGCAGAAATAAGCAGAAATATTTTGGGGTCTATCCATATTTAACGAACTGAAGACCTATTATGGTTGTGTTTTTCGGTCTGGATAAACGTGGATAAAGCATCGATCACTTTTTGACCCGTACGTAAGTGCGAGAGGGACTTGACAAAAGCTCGTCGAGCTAAAACCCATGTGCTTCTGTTTAGTCCAAAAGACAAAATACTCTTTCATTGAACAATAGTCCTAACAAAAGGAAAGGTTTCAAATTGCGACAGAATTCTTCAGACATTTCGTTAACTGTTAACATTTCTTAATAATTCAAAAAAATTATTGAAGAGCAAATAAAAGAGTAAATATAACCAAACCGAGCATAAATTCCCGTGCTATGACAAGATTACACGAGCCCCCACATTTGTCCAAACCCTATTAAACTTATGATTTAGTGTGGCCATTGCAACGTTCTGCACGACTAAGCTGCATGCACGAGAACTAATGAATATATAATTGGAACACATTTAATTCAAGTTGTAGTGGCCGGGCTGGTTTAGTTTATTACTGTGTGTTTAGTTGTGTAGCGTTAAGTTTATTAGTTTCATTGGAACACATATGTTTTGTACCAGTTATGGGACTACAGTATCTCAATTTTGCACCCTTGACCAAAAGCTAGAGGAGTTATAGGTTTCATTTGCCCGCAACTCCGTTTGCATAGAACTAGTAATTTCTTTTTCCGGAAAACAGTACTCTATGTTTTAAAGAAACGTTGTACATTTAACTAGAAGAAATTTACTTAGGGCCTGTTGTTTGATCAGTATTTAAACTAACTAATTGTTAAAATTCGAAAAAGGAATGCAAAATTTGACACATTTCCTTGAGATTTTAACCATTAGTAACGTTTTTTGACCATTCGTTAGATTAACTACCGATCAAACAACAGGCTATTCGTTAGTTTAACTACTGATCAAACATCAGGCCCTTAAAGAAACTAAGAAAAAACTTACAGTCTTACCGTCTGTTTCACAATCGACAAGTAATTAATATTTGACAGATAGATTTAGCCCTTTCTCTTTATTACTTTCACTTAAAAATAGACAAAGGAGAGACCCGACTTTAAATTTCAGATAAATTTACTCATAAATTGTGATCAAGGCAATACAAATTATTTAGAATAATTAAAATTATATTATTTATTCTTAACATCAGTTCAATATCAAAAATCCATCACGGTTGACGGCTGATTTAAGGACCCATGTCCTCTTCTGCCAACGTCCACCCGTTGGTCGTTTTTGCATGATTAAAAGATAAATCTCCACTTATAACAGCAGTACGACTTCGCTCTGTTCCAATCGGTTTTTGTCACTCACACCATGTCGTATAGAGGCTCGAGCTCCATTTAGTTCCTGTTCTATCGAGGTAACGCTGCAGTACGCTTACATTACTCCCAAGTGGCCAGGTACGTTGTTTTAGATTTTCAATTGCTAACAACCAACAGTCGGGAACTGTCTCTAGCTACAGCATTGCGGTCATCGCGATTGAAATAAAACCAAGGTATTTATGCTTTGTGTTCTGACAAATAAAGATGATACTCGTTACACAGTGACTCGTTCGGCTTCTATATTATTTGAAATTATGCAAGAAATACAAGTTTAAATGATTATCCGAAAACATCCAGTACGTTATTTCGAAATTTAACACGCGACTACGCATAGTACGGATGCCGAAAAGAAATGCGTAGTTTACTAACATCAAATCACAGCGTAGGCAGCAACACGTGCACGTAGCATACCTTGTGCGTAGCACGCACATGCTGGGGCAAAACCGTGCGTTGCGTTTTATGGCGTATAAAATCCGGGCGTAGCAAACCCAATGCGTAGCGGTCTTGTACGTAGCTCTCTCTTGCTTAGTTAATAAGTGCATAGCAATGAGCCAGTGCCCTGTTTTATTTATTTTTCAAACCACTTGTAATCAAACCAGGCCAAGCGCCACCGTTATAATTATAAGTCCACACAATTATAGTGTTGGTCACTTTTTTATTGACTTTTTAATATTATTTCGTTTTTAATCCCTAGTAATGTCTTTAGAAGTAAATAGTCTTTAGGATACGAACGAATGACAAAATTACAACATTAATAAGAAGGAAAAGGAAGAAAGAAAAACATTTTACTATCGACACGCCTGGACCGACGTAATAACATATTAGGAAAATAAAATAAAGCTTAACCTAATAATGATGTTGCTGGAATGTGACACCAATAAGTTTCCCACTCAGCATGAGTTCCAGCACTTGGTGCTACAACGCTGGTTTTCTGTGGATCCGGGTTGTCATTCACGCGAGGTGACAATGACAGTTAGAACACCATAAAAAAGGCATTATTTACAAATACCGATCGTTTATGCGTAGTGTGTAGATAAAAAATATATAAAATAAGTAATACAAACAATGCATTATAATTCTAGCAGTTAGTGGCTTTAATTATAGGAAATAAGAGTGTTTTTATTTGTACTTGCACACTGTACTTAACGTGGTTTTAACAAGGCCACATTAAACTCGTACGTAAATAATTACTCGTGAAGTCTTGAAATACGAGTAGGTATATTAAACATCCGATTTCGGACGTTACCTATACTTTTAGAATATCATAATTATGATGCAAACTCTCCCAAAACAACGTAACGTACGAACCATTCCATGTTAGTAACAGTTTTACTGTTACGACTCTCAAATGAGAAGTAATAGTGACTGCAATTTAAATCGTACACTGCATACAATAATGTCCGACGCGGCTTTATGGATGAATTAACTGCGCTAGTTTGATGGTAGCGTTGGCAATAATGGAATAATGTTACATCATAGTGTTACTTAATAATTATTATTGTTATTTTGATTTATTTTTGTTGTAACTTCATGGGATTAATGCGTAAAAAAAACAGTACCACTTTCAGTGTCACTGGGACAGTCACGAGTATAACTTACCTTAAGTGGGGAGTTTCAAAAAAATAGTGCCCAATTGATTTTTTCTTCTGATTTTGTTTTTCCGTTTTTTTTTTTGGTAATCGCCTGAAGGGCCAAAGACAAAAGTCCTTGCTTTTGTTTGCTTTTTGCTTTAATTACTTTAAGAAAAAAGGGCAGAGGTGAAAATCCCTTCCGGAGACCTGGGAATGGAGGGCCCAGGTACTGCCGGGCTCGCACCGGCTAAAAAATAGATTCCGTTGGGACCATCGTTCTGAACAAGAAATGTATAATTTCTAGACTTGTCCCCAAACATGTAAGTAATTGTCAGTTTTGGGCTGGTACTAGTAAATGCAACGTCTAAATAAGTGATCACTTTTGTACCTTATCGCTTTAAAGTCAGGTTGAAATCGTCATACGAAATCGTTTAAAAAACAAGTAAAAGTGAAATTTGACAGAAACGTGTGGAATTAACGCTACATGTTTCTGTCAAGCCCACAAGAGACTACTCTTTAATCGTACAATTATTCATGGCGTCTTTGACTCAACATTGGCGAAATACCCCTTGTTAAAACAAATAATGAAATCCATTAATAAAATAAAATAAAATAACTGACTGACTGGATATACACTTAAAATTATAAATAATTTACGTACAATACAAGAAATTAGAAGTATAAAATTACAAACTAACTCAAGATTAAAACTAACTCTAACTATTTAAAATAAGCGAAATCCAAAAATGGCCCCTGCGGCATTGCCCCTAAAATGCTGGCAGCATTTCCCTGCTGAATTACTAAACGAATACAGTCAAGGAATTTAATTTGTGACCCAAACCTTTGAGTCCAATGTCAAACTGACATTCTACAGAAACAAGGTTGAGTTTCCTGTCAATTACAAATGACTTGACATCTCTATTGACAATGACATCTTCAAGCAGTTTTTTTTTGAAAAGGGTAGCAAATTAACTTCCGTGACCGTACATCAAGCGACGGAACTGCAATCTCTTTGGTTTCACGTGACTTCTATGAATCTGTAATTCAACAAATCTTTTTTCAATATCCATTGTGCCTTGGTCTTAAAAATATATAATTTTGCGGTGAAGAGGTAGTAACAAAGTACGTATACTAAAATGTAATTCAACTCCGACACTTTAAGAGCTCGAGTTACGCACATATTCAAAGGCGGCGCAGCCATGAATGATGCAGCGTTAATCAGCGTTATCTGCGTTATGTCACGCGGCTAATGCCCCACCACTACTGGCTTGTGGTGTATAGTCGTATTTTTCTAATATGTCATATGAGCTTATCTTTAGCAGTTCAGAACGAAAGGAAATATGTAAAAAGATAATCCGCTCAAATAGCTACCTTCCTTCCTAATTTATAAAATTTAAGTTGTAATGGGTTGAGATTAAAAACAGTAGCGGCCCTTGCCACGCGCCTCGCCGGCCGTCTACCTGGATGAGTTCCGACCGCGACATATCATAGCCATTACAACTTGAACCTTATAACGTAGAAGGTAGCCATTTGTACAGATTATCTTTTTGCATATTTCCTTTCGTCCTGAACTGCTAAAGATGAGCTCTTTATAACCATTCGGACAACTTAGAAAAATACTACATACGTGTGAGGCGCTCACACATGCAAGCCGCTAGATGTAACCTTGATCGAAGATGTTCTACTGTTTTGATAATACCTACTGTAGTTATAATATCGGATGGCCAGTGAGCGTAGGTAATGATATTATGACCTCCAATCTAGAGTAAAGGTTAAAATGGATTCCCGGCAGATCACGTTAGAAAATTAGATTTCAGAATGTGACGGACAAGTAATATGCTTAAAATAACGTATTTTTAGGACTGTTACAAATTATTAACGTATTATTTAATAACTCTGGTAAGTTTTCATTAAATATTAGCTGCATATGAGTTATTTGTACGCCTACCAGTTCAATAGCCCTTAAAAAAAACAGGTAAAGTCGGTTAGACTACAATAAGAGTATATAAGAGCAAGTTAAGGAAAAGTACAAAACCGAAAAGCTTTTTAAGAGCTATAACACTGTCTACAGTTTTAATAACCTGAAAGTTTTTAGATTATCTCTTGATAGTTTGGCATGTTACTGTATCAAAACAATTGGAGCTTAACATTAAGATACGAAGATACTCGAAAATTAATACATTTACAAACAAGAAAAAACTCTTTTTGTCAAGTGAATAAGAGGCACCATAGCTTCACCAATATAACGTCACAAACTCAATAAGGTCCAAAACGCACCTTACTGACTTACTTGCTAAGGTGTATTTTGCACCTTATTGAATTTGTTACTTACGCGGTATTGCACCCTCACCGACGATAATATTATTGCCTGCCATTTGAACACTTTTTAACCGACTTCAAAAAAAGGAGGAGGTTCTCAATTCGTCGGGATATATATATATATTTTTATGTATGTTTCCCGATTACTCGAAGACCACTGGACCGATTTGAAAAATTTTTTCGTTGTTCGAATGAGTATACTTTATAGTTGGTCCCATTGTCACCACGTCAGGATCTGATGATGGGATCATGGAGAAATCAAGAGAACTACTCCTCAAATATTATAGGCACACCGATTTTGGTATTTTTCACTGTAACTCATGCATTTGCTTTTGAAAAGTACTATATGGTGAAGTGGAACTGATGATGAAGACCACAGATGGTCACCGGAACTCCTTAACGGTACCTATTTCAAGGGTGGCGATAAGATATTTCGATAAAGGTAGTTGAGCGACTATGACGAAGCACATTTAGGTTTAAATATGACTATGACATTCCCGCGGCGTTGTCTGCGGCGAGCTTGAAATGTTCTATAGTTTCTCATTAATATTTAGAAGTGGAGCGACGTAACAGCATAAATAGGATCACTAAAAAGTATAAAATAAAATAAATGTTTAAAAAAAACAAAAACACGCCTTCAAAAATTCAAAAAATAACTTCTTTTCAAATGGTAGGTCAGTCCAACTGAAGTCGGCGTCCCACAATATTTTAAACCAAAAGCCGAATGAAGTTGGACTGACCTACCATTTTAAAAGAAGTTATTTTTTGCATTTTTGAAGGCGGATTTTTGTTTTTTTAAACATTTATTTTATTGGTCAAATTTACCATTTTTTTATTTGCAACGGTTAAGCTAGGTTATAATTGCAACTGCAAAAAAACAGTTGCTATCGACAGAAAATAACTTTATACCAAACAAAAAATTGCAATATATCACCAAATTCCACCAAAAATATTATTATTATAATTACGATGTAGATGCAGAAATTCTAAAACAAAGCTTAATAGAACCCTTAATTACTCTCAACACTTATTTTCTCTAAATAAGGTAGATATTTCCCCGCGTGATACGGCACCTCAGAAATCACAGAAGCGTGACAATCACCGTTTATATTAAATCACAGCAATGAGAGGCATTTAGGGGAAGCCCTCCATCCGCGGAAATCGTCTTGGAGGCCATAAAACAAGAACGAGATGAAATGCGTGGATATAAGGGAAGCTGATTGGATATATACGTGATTGACACTCAGTGTAAAGCGTAGTAAATCTTTTCTATACAAGTAAGTCGCGGGCGCAGCTATAGTAAAAACATATCATAGGTAATATTACTTATATTGGCATTAAACAGATGAATCTTGTTATAGCAGTCAAACCTGAAATGACTGATTGACTGACAGACTGCCGGCCATCTTAAGTATTAAACATACAAAAAATAAAGATTTATCCTGTATTTTCTTACCGCAATTGCTCCCTTCTCGTCCCACTAAGGGTTAAATTTTGAAATGTCTCTACGAAATCGCACTCTCTTGTAACCCGATAAACCAATTTTACACAGGACAAAAGAGCAAACTGAATAAATCCGGACTTTAAGGCGCAGTTCTGTTCATGTATTCCTCCGTTTCTCCAGAATATAAAATCCATTGCTCCGTATTACAACGAAAAATATCCAAGTACTATATACAAGACGTAATGTATCAAATGTGTACCCATAATATTTATAAATGTAGCTGCCACGTAATGAAGATTAAATTTTTCGAGTGGCAGCGTAAGAAAGTGAGGTGTCTCGTCGATTCAGGAAGAAGCCAGTTAATTGTTGTACTGGAAAGCTTGCAAAGGCGACGTTTGGAGAGACTAATGCTACTATCTAAAGCGCGGGCGCCGAACACAAAGAATTTCGTACATTCACCCACCATGTTTGTCTCTGTCACTACCGCACAATGATATTGTCATCGTGCTTACACAGTGACATTAACTGCCTGCATCATGGATTGTAAGCCGTTTCTTATAGTACGATGCCGGTCCATTTGGAAAAAAAAACCATTCATTAGAAAAACTTTTCTACAAATTAGACTTATTAAAACAGATTCTCTTTTTTTCCATCACAAAACGTGTATTTCTAATAATGTTCACTTACAACTCATTATTAATTAGGAGTGGTTTTGATTTGGTTCAACAAGGTTCTCACATTGCATCAGTCCCCGCTTCACAAAGAGATCAAACGATTGCCTCCGTTTTTGTACTGTAGAGATTCTTTTCAATCACGAACTGTTTGCGAATGGAAATATTACAAAAGCGCTTTAAATATAACTGTGGTGTAAGATATTTTAGTAGTCACGTTACTACAAAAACTTGAATAATTATTGGTTTTTAGTTTAGTTTAGTTCTTATAATAATATGGTTATTTATAATATGCCTGTAAAAGATGTGTTTAAGTTTTTGTGATAAGGAAGTTTAAATAGTTGTTATACGACTAACCTAAAGACCTACCTAACCTATTCATGGCACAGAAAACCAATCTAACGACACCTTTTTTGTTAAAATCGCACCAACTGTTCAGCCTTTACAAGAAAACAAAACACCAAAAATACTCACATAAAAACATACGGGTCAAAATCACTTATTCCTCGGCAATCGGGAAATAAACTTTTCAAAACCCTGTGACACTAACCAAAACGAACTCGAAATATAAACAGTTGCCTGGCACTATGCAAAATAGCGCCATCTTTAAAATCATTCCCGTCACTATACTCCATACATACAATCATCCTGATTGAATCCGGGCCATAAAACCCGTGTAGCCCCATTCCCGAACTTCCCGGGTGAAATCAACCCTACTTATCCGATCCAGTGTTCAAATGGACTTTATCCCAACGTGAGAAACTAGGGAGTGGATTAAGTGGGAATGGAAACTTTCTGCTCGCATTCGAAGAAAATCCTGGAAGTATTTATAAAAAGATCACCGATAAGCTTACTGGCTAGACAGATTCTGTAATGTAGTTTAAGAAATATGATTCTGGAGGTAACAGTCGGACAAATATGTTTTCTTATATCCTTATAGTCATTAGTATTACTAGGTAGTTACTAGTTATACTCAGGATATAAATTTTAATCATGAAGGGCACTTACTAAAATTTGTGCGTGTAAAATATTCCCTAAAATAGCCTCGACCAACACACCAACAACATTAAAATTACAAAAGAAAATTTCTAATGGTATTTTAAAAACTGCTTCGTTATCTATTTATTGATGCTATACACCTACTAAGTTAAAACAAAATAAGCACACAAACAGATAAAATAGCGCCTTCGCTTGAGGTAGTAAACCTGTTTGAAGATTAGGGATGCGAATAGTTACACTCTTAAATATTAAATTAATAGCTTTGAAAAGTAGACGCAAAAATGGTACTAACTTACTTAATCGTTTTCACCAAACTTATTTAATTCAAATCAAAGGACATCATAAAGGCAATTTAGTATGTCATTTATGAGTCGAGTCAGGGTCAAATTTGCATGTCTCGTGTGATTCAAGTTTAGTCCACTGGCGCTCGTTACTAAATTATTGAGAGGCAAGGACATCTTTGAATACTAAACAAGCGGCATAATCATATTCCGGTATGATTTGATTATTTATAGGGTTGTTTTGAACAATATGCGAAGTTTATAATGCAAGCATAAGTAAATCCTTTATAGGTACTTGGCAAAATAAAATTAATCTTTATTTTCATGTCATTTGATGTCACTCACATAAACAAAAATTACATATAAGTCACCTTATTGAGCATATCTTCAAAGATGCACTGCTGAATTAAAAAGTTTAGTTTAGCGACTTCAAAACGATCCTTGGGCAGACCACAGACATCCCTCGTCATGTGGATGACATCCGTAAACGACGGGGAGATAATGGATGCGTGTGATGAAAAAGAGGCCTATATACCAAGCAGTGTATGGATACAGGATGAATAGTATGACGATTTAATTTCTAATGACTTCCATTTCGAGGGAATCGAAATCTACGCGGACGAAGTCACCGGCAGAAGCTAGTTTATTTCTATTGTTGTTTATTGTTTTAGTTTAACATCTTAATGATTTTTATTCCTCTAATTTAGGTTTCATATTTTACAAATTCTGACGACAGATTCTGGTAAGATTGCTAGATTGGTAGAAGTGTTGCTAACAGAAATATAATCAAAGTGTAAACTGGCCTTGATAAGGAAAACCCAAATTAAGCAAACCAAGAAGCCGAAAATCCTCGCAATGTTCACAGCGGCGAGTTGATTCTTATTAATTGTTTCGTTTCAGTGACAGACGGATCCACTGCGGCCGGGAGATACCCCCAGACTTAGGGCTTAGATTTGGATGGAAATCAATGACAGCGTTAGATTGGGGGTTTTTGTTGACAAGAAGAAGAATCACTGAGACTGTTATACATGAATCCATAGCTAAAGTATCCCTAAAACATGCTGTACTTAGCCTCATTGTGTATTGTTAAATTTGAGTATGACAGAAAGGGACTCGTACTAAGTTCGTTTATGAATAAATGTACCTACATGGTGTAGCTGTTTCATTATCTAAGGTATTTTTAAACCTTTCTTAATCTGACACAACTGTGGCGGAAAAAACCTAAAATAGTTTTTGTTTCCTTCCTAGTCACTGGGTATCCTGATTTAAAAAAGAGGCATGAAGTATTTGAAGGCTGTGTTGATGAGAGCCTTTAGTGTTAAGTCAAGGGAATATGCCATGCCGCTAAGTTTAATGCGAACCAGACAGAATAGCTCGCTAATAAAACTAACGACAATATCCCTATTTCACTCCACAGAACCCAATGAATCGTAAAACAACCTATAGTCCCATTTAATTTTCCGCCAAAACATAGTACGTAATGACTAGACCCTTAAGAACGAGGAATCCCAAATTTTATTGCTTTCTCTAGGGGGACGTCTTTTTTTTATGTAACGAGCGCGATTTGCAGATGTCTTCATGGGCTGCCCCAATTTTCTTGGACACTTTAGGGCTGGTCCTTGGACGTTTATTCCTATTATGTACTGCGGTAAAGGGTGTAGCTGAGTAATGAGGTGAAATAATATGTTTATTTTGTTATAGGGGTGATATTATTGAGGTATGTTTTTTTGACGGTTTGGTTGTATTGTTACCCTTACTCTAGAGAAAATGCGGTCAAGTGTGAGTCGGACTCGCTCACGAAGGAAAAAAAATATATAAAAAAATGTAACCGGTTGAACCGCTTCAGGCCTTTTGACAGACGGGCAGATAGCTGAACGTTAGTAATAGGATCCCTTTGGTACCCTTTAGATACGAAACCCTAAAGATGATTCATAAATTGACTCACACATTAAGGTTCATATTCGTAATTTACATTAATACTTTTATTACTTTTTTAGTGTTCTTAGAAGCGAAACAATGTAACTGCGTAATTCAAACGTGAATTACTTACAAATTCCTGTTTTTATACATAAATAATTACATGTTTTTAAGATTATTACACGTTAAGACAGGAATTTCAAAGTCACGACAAAAAATAAGTAATTATATTGTATAACGCTATTTACAGGACGTCTCTTCTTTTCAGTCTGGAATATTTGAACGATTTATATTTTTACCTCTTTAGTTTTTATTCGAGTTATGAGCCGAAATGAAAAAATGGTGGACGGAATCTTAAAAAGGTAGCATTTTTGTTCACAAGTTTTGTAAAAAAGGAGTTCTATTTATAAATATCTGACCCTTTTTATTCTTCCAGCACGCAACTTTACAATAATAAAAAAGATATAAAGCCCTAACTTATTCTCCTTCAAACCTTACAAATTCTTCCAGAACTTTAAAAATACTTCGCCATTTAATCCTTCGTTATTCGAATTAAAACGTCTCAAAAAACCTTAGGAACTTTTATACCGTAAAAAAGTTCACAAAGGAAGTCCAAAGAAGTCTAAAAGTAATCTGCAGTAAAACCCTACTTTCACTATGTAGTGGCAGTTCCAGTTTTGTCCGGATCATTTGAACTCACTAGTCAGTCCCTTGGCACAAATACAGAAGAATTAAAGATAACATCTTTCAATCGTGAAAAGGTCGATGGTGATTGAAGTACGTATACGTTTGGGTTGCGGGATGATGTTGCCATTTTTGAACTACAATCGGAGGAAACGACAAAGGTAACGAAGGAGAACCGACGAAAAAGGTCTGCATTAACCTATTTGAAATCGATACAATTGTAATGGATTGAAATATTTTCTTGAAAAATTCGACGGTACAGGGTACAGCTTTGAGAATTTTGGCACGGTTTACCAACTTTTGGTAATTTAATTGTTACGAATTAAGTAATTATCTATTTTTAGTTGAAAAAATAATAATCAAATGTTTAGTTCATAAAGAATTCAATAATAATTACAAATGTTTCATCGTTCATCGTTATGGCGATATAGACCTAGGGTTACTTACTTCGGCCAAATTAGACAGAAGGCCAATGTGGTATTGGAAAAGTGGCAATTACTCTTTAGTTAAATAATGAATTGTTATGGCAAATGATATTGTAATACATTATGACTGTTATATTTGATATCGTTCATAACAACACGTCAGAAAAAAAAGATATTATGCGTATGCGTACTAAAATAACCTAAAATCGTTACATTTTGGAATTAAGTAGACGAAGACAGGCTTTTTGCAACTGTTAGGCCACAAACCATCATAAATCGTACCTCTTACTCCTTCAGAGTCAGAAAATAAGCAATATTGATAATAAGCAACAACTCCAAACATTAATATCCGTAATATTCGTCCAAGAAACATGATTGTCGGCAATAATTCTAGTGGACATCTAAGGGTTCTCGTGTGAATACCGGACAAATTCTAAACATTAGTCAGACCTGGTCGTGGCAGCCATCATTAATCCAGCCAGTCATTTATCTTGATTTCAAAGTGGACAAAGGAAACAAGTGATAAAAAACCTATTGAAGCCATACGCTTCATGGACGTAAATTCAGAATTTGGATTAAAGGTGATTTTGTTTACTTCATTTAAACACAGTTCTCTATGGATATTTACCGTTTTATTATAGGGTTTAAAAGTGATGGGTATAAAATTCACATTATATCAGTGTGGTTTAGCTGTTTTTGATAATTTCCTCTGTATTGTCATTATTATTAAGTTTTTGCTTTGTTGAGCCATGCGCCATGCCCGTAGCATTTTCGCAGCAGTAGTTGAGGTTCTAAACCAGAATTCATAATTAAAAAGGACTGATTTGAAATTAAATAGTTATCATTAAATAACTCTGAGTTATATTGTAAAATATTAAGTCAATCGTCATTAGAAATTATCAAAATAATTAAAAATAAATTACTTACGAGCATGTAAATTAATATTACATTTGATATCCAAAGCTGTAATTTTTTTTTATATTCATGACAACAACACTAACCATCGCTGGCAAAATTTGTCCATGTTAAGTTGTTTAAACTGGCCCTTATAATAATGAATTATGGTTTGTATACCTCTCGAAAGACTATGTTGCAGGTCATTCTCTAAAAAAACGGCGGTCGGTCGGACGAACGAGCTAATCGAAGCGGCGAGTTTTAATTGTTCTCTCGAACAAATCACATTTTAGCGCGTGCATTGTCAATTAGGCAGCCTTATAAGGCTGAACTCGAACTTATAAGTTCGAGAAGTCATGCTGTCAAATTGAATACACGCACAAAAATGTGTTTTGTTCACTCTGACGGGACTACTTAAACTCGCCGCTTGGACAATCACTCGTTCGTCCGTCCGTCTGTCGTTATTGAGAGAATCACGCCGCACCCCCAGCAGCAGTGGTAGAAGTGCTCTCAGTAGTAGGTGAAGTAGGAGAGGTCTCAGTGGAAACTTCACTACTATTGGCTACAGTAGACGCCTGCGTAGTAGAGGATTGCTTAAGTTCTGTAGGGTTTTGACATCTTTGAGGCTGCTTTCGCCCAAACAATCCACAAATATTTTTCAGTACAGCCATTGGATCTTTGACTGTTTGCTGCGACCTCTTGACAACTACTAGCGGTGTTTGGCTAGGGTTAATTTTTCTGAATTCCTTTTCCGCTTTTTTTGTAAGACGTCCTTTTTGGACACATTTTTGGTATTTTCTATTGTCAATCGGCAAATTTTCCAAACAGTTTTTCTGTCCCTCGGCTTCGCATTTTAAATAATCAGCTTGCAATGGTAGGTTTTTCTTTAACTGGTCTAAAACGCACATGCGTTTTTCTTTGTTGTCGCCTCTTAAAAAGAAGCTTACCCTCAGACCATTACCAACGTTTTCAGCAATCCAAGGGAAAACTTCTTTGAAAAACTTCTGATCTTCGGTTTTATTTGACCAATCGGAAAGTATTTTGACTTTACTACATGCTTTAGTCGCGGTCACAGCTACTAACAAGGTTAATATCAACTTCATTGTTGCCATTTTGAAAGTTAATGCTTTAGAAGTAATAGGGAATGATTTATATACTAGACAATTTTATATTTTTATTACGCAGCAGGACGTATGACATGACCATCGCATGCCATTCTTTAGATACTAGTTCACAAATATTCAATGACAAATAATTACTTACGTGGAAAATAGTCGTAAAATATGTTTACACGTGCATTGTTTTTCAATTAACACGTAGTTGGTGTAAACATTACATATTACGACGTTAATAAGCAACATTACTCGTATTATTAATTTATGCCTACAATAAAATAATTGTAGAAATAACAACGAAACATTTTTAATCTGAGTTATTTCCTAACAACTTCAAACTGTTACCAGTTCAAAAAAACTGTCAAGAAACAAAAATTTGAGATCTGCGAATGATGATCCCCACCGTGACGTGCAAATTCAGATATCAGGCCGAATTCGTTCTTGTCTTACTGTATGGTAAGGCTAAGGCCGCACAGGTAGGAGGCTTGCTTAGCGCCTAGAGCCTAGCGTGAAACAAACGTACTAGAATCTTTGCAACCGGCCGCACTGCGCGCTTGGCGCCTCGCTAGGCGACTACGAACAAAAGTAAGACGCTAGGCTCTAGACGCTAAGCAAGCCTCCTACCTGTGCGGCCTTAGCCTAAGAGTAGTCGCGATAAGAATGCCATTAAATTTAGTCACAATTTTTTTTTTTCATCTTTAGTGGCCCATCTTTTCCGCCTTACGTTCGTATTAAGTGAGTGCTCCCGCCACTTTCTTCAAAACGCTGGACGCATCCTTCCATCTTTTTACGTTATTGAAGTTTTTTTCAATCGAGCGACTGTTTGGTTAACAAATATGCTGTGGCAGAGTAATGACGTCTAAGACTATGGTTAGATTAATAACGTCATTAACCTATACTAGCCAATTAGAGGCGTTGTAACCAAACCCTCGTTATGCTACCGACACGGCGACTATTAAAGGTAATTACATAGAATTTGATAACTCGATTAGTCAGTGCAATTGGTGCCCAAAAACTCGATTAAGTGTCTGTTTTGTATCTAAAGATAATGACGTGGGTTTTAGGACGGATACTTGCTCAAAGTAGTAACGTTCTTTGTCACATTGGAGTGGTTTTAGGACCTTGGGCAGAGTCCATCCGGATCGCTTCTCCATCTTATTTTTTAACCTAGGTGCCGCCAAGCTGCAGTTTTCGGATTATTGTGGTACCTGTAGAGATTAAGATAACCGATGAAATAACTAGCATAGAGGCATTCCACTTCTGTCCTCACGGCTAGCAACGCATTCGCAGTCTTGAGATAAGTAGCAGATGTCTACGGGCTTTAAATGCCATGTGTCATAGTATAAATAGGGAAGTAGTTAGTCTTCGGCCTTTCCGGAGTTTCTGTTAACTATTGCCGCTTAAGGGTTGCATTGATATGCGTTGCTCGATACTTAAAACCAAAAGTGGCGACGGTGCGACCCTGAATGAACCGGCTTGGTGCATCCTGCGGGCCTATTATGATCGTGTTTATTATGTGGATAAGCGTGGATAAAGAATCTGTCACTTTCTGACCACTGTGTAAGTGCGAAAGTGACGGATGCTTTATCCACCGCGATAAAGACGACCATAATACGGTCCTTGGTGAGCTGGCTTGTGCAGGCTCGAAGCGCGTACGGTCGAGGTACGCACACATACTAGACGCGTGATATACCTTTGTTTGAAGACAATCTTCTGTTCATACTGTGCATATGTGCTCCATGCCGAGAGAGAAAGAGAAGTTCCCGATACATTGTATACAATATATTTTACTGTAATGTCCCAAAATCATTTAAGTAATGAACCCTCAGGTCTAAAAGGTTTGTTAAATCACTCTTAATTTGCGTATCAAATGGCATCCGCGATTCCACATTTCACTTTGACTTTTTAACAGGCAGTTTGCAGAAAAAGTAATTTTACGTAAATGGGAACGGGGCCCAGGTTAATGGGCTTCCATCGCGTCCCGGACGATTTGACGGAACGGGGATCACCGTTGAGGGTCCCGCGGGGTTGCTTGTGTGTGCCGAGATTGAAAATTAGGGGGTGGATTAAAATGTAGTTATCATTTGCATTTATTAACGAGATTTTTCTTAGATTTTTTGGACTCGTTTTTTTTGGTATTGCGCATAAGTGAGTTTAACCAGCGGGTCTCATCAAGTTTAACCGATTGCTTTTGACATTTTAGGGTAATGTCAATGTTGTTTGCTTGACAGTAATGGCGGCTGACCTCGTATTGTTTGTTAAAATGAGACAATAATAAAACATGTAGGTAGAGACGATGAATAATAAGGCCCCACTGCAACAGCGGCGACGAGCGCTGAGTGGAAATAAACAAATGCATAGGGATGTATGAAACATGAAACTCATCGCGGCAGTGATGCGATTTCTATGCATTTGTTTCCGCTGCCGCAGGCTGCACGTTCTATATGTATTAAAATTACTGGCACTAATAGTGTAACACGATAAATAGTATATTTAACACCACTAAGTAGCGTCTATCCTTCAGCATAATTATAACATTTTTTTTATTCTTAATTAATGGCTTTCACTCCTGTTAAGGTGTATTTCTCCAATGTCGAGTTATTTATAGACACTCCCATGGACTTATTAGAGCAATAAGTCCATGGATATCACACGCGAAGACAATTGTTCGGTAAAAGAGAATTTTCTCAAATGGACTAAACAGAAGCACATGGGGTTAGCTCCACGCGCTTCTGTCAAGTCCAATTATAACCTTATAGTGTTATAGTTTCAGAAGGTTTGACAAATAACGTGTGTCACACGGATACCCGAAATTATTTAAATAGTGGTTTTATTCAAAACATGGGCATTAATAAGCCATCACTACTATTTATATCCACAGGGTGCTCTAAATTATGAACAATTTGTGATGTTTTTAACAGCTGAACGTCGTCGTACAATTTATTTAGTTTGTTTTATTGAACTCTAAAAATTCCTACAGATACTGCCATGTTTATTAACAATAAACATATCCTCTTTGCTGCAACGCGAAATTCTACTTAAACGCAGAGTTAAAAGGTAACCGTCTGATAACATTCGGAGCACAATCTCGATTCATTCATCAGAATTGCTTCAGAGCAACAATGAAAATTGTTTTTTATTTTCGCGAAACAGTTTTAACCAACCGAATCCGAAATGGGGTAAAGGAAATGTAATAAAAACGTGATACGATCTTTTTATTCTTCGAAAGGTAAATAGGCACAGGGGGTAATAGGTAGGCATTCATAGGCTGTTGGGAATAAAAGGATGTATGTAGTTACATACGTACATACATATAAATAAGTCGATGCTTTGCAAATAATACAATACTGAATAAAATGTATGTTTTTATTGAATAAACGATTTTTATGATATGAATATGCTTTAAAAAGCTTTAAAAGTGGGTTTTGTCATTTTTTATGAATATTTTATTTCAGTAGTTAAACAAAAGAAAAGACATTTAAATACACTAGCTGAAATAACAAACATAACATATAGATACAATACATACAAAAGTCTATAAAACATATTTTCAAACAAAACCAAATTCTCATTATTCAAAACCAAAAGCCGTTATTAAAATTAAACGATTTCCTGAACCGTGTCGTAATGATTGTATTTTGTTCGGACAAAATGTTCGACACAATACAGGAATTTAGAACTTTCCGGCGTAAGTTCTAAGAAGAAAGCGACGGGAAATCACCAGATTGACATTTTTTATTACTGACGCCCACTTGCATTTTTTTTAACCTACCGCCTAAAGCGTAAACATTGTGGTGTTAAAGTGTCGGGATAAGACAACCCGTGAAATTACTAGCATCTAGGCAGTTCATCTTAGTCCTCATGTTTCGCAACATCGCAACGCATTGGCAGTCTTAAGATTATAGTCTTGAGATTGCAAATCTCAATCTGTCTCAGATCCCACTAACCATCAGGTGGTTTGTGCGCTTTTTCTTAGCTAAAAACAATTAAGCACAAGGCTAATGAGACCGAAACATGTCGGGCCGGTGCCTGATAGTAATACGTGAGTGTGTTTATTTTCCTATAGCAAACTGTTTTTTTGGATTAAATCAATGCAAAAACTATTTTGTACGTAACAACGTAATCTTGCCGATTACGGACAAATTCGCTACATTCTTATAACATCCCACCACCGTCTTGGCGCATGTTTCATCTACAGGGTGTTTGATAAATGGCCACACGCCCGTGCTCATTTCCACGGGCGCCTTGATTGATTAGTCCCAATATTGAAATTTGCAGCCGCCTGTATCATGCTTAAGGAAACTTCCCGGTATAAGGCTAAATAAAAATAAACGTGAACAGTGTAAGCGCCAAAGAAATATGAACAAAATATGTATAATACTTTTTATGGAACAAAGTAACGGATATAGGAAAAGGACCATGGGCAACTTTATATGGAAGGTGGACCAAAAACCAACAGAGCTAAGAGTTATGTCATTAAATATATATTTACATGTGCTTCATTTCATTCTATGGGCACCAAGTACAGAGAACCCACCGAACCCTCCGAGGTATGTTGGGCCAAGTGTCAGAATGTCCAAGAAGTCATAACGTCCAGATGTTATAAAGACCGTTGGTCAATATGTACAAGTTTCAGAATATCCAAGAAGTCGTAACGTCCAGATGTTATAAAAATGACGACAGGTAGATTTAGGTTACGTTAGTTTTGCAGGAGGCCCGGAGGGCCAGACCACCCAGCAATAGGAACTCCGCGTCAGCGGAGCCCCGCTCCGTCGACACTCTTATTTCAAATCAATAAGACAGTGTCGACGGTGCTGTGCTCACGCAGAGCTCCTATTTCCGGGTGGTTTGGCAATTATAAGGTGTTCATGTATAACACAATTTCTCGAAGATCGTAGGTACTTAGACCGACTCAAATGTGTATATCTCGATTATGCAAAGGAAAATACAACGTTGTACCCATAGAACGAAATAAAGTGGATATATAAACAGACCTTTTTAATAACCTAACTCTCAGCTCTGTTGGCTTTTGGTCCATTTTGACGCATGGTCCTTTGTATGATTGATAGAAAATGGTGTTGTCGACATTTGGGTGACACCTAAACTGAATTCGCCTATTTTGCATTTTAATCAAATCAAATCAAATCAAATCAATTTTATTTCAGACAATGTACGTACAGTCCATACTTACACTAACAAGAACACTAAAATAACATAAACTAAACTAAAATTGAAGTTATATGAGTTCAATTTTTCTCTAAAGTCAATATTTGGAAAAAAAATGACGGCTTGATTTCTTTTGTATGGATTTAATTCACAAAATGAAAATACGAATGAAAATGTTAAACAACTGTTCAATTTATCTGATTTTTAATGTAGGTTTCGGTAATAACACAAAGTAAAAATGTGGAGTGAGTCTCCGAAAGAACGTCATTAAAAAAATTATATACTCAAATAAAATGCACTTTGAACAGCTTGCCTCTTCATTATTTTTATTCCTGACTGGAATTTAACGTCGTAATTGGAATATCTAGGTAACAAGCCTTAACAGTGACAACGTTAAAAACTATAGACTTATATAATAATAACGTCTAATAATGTTACAAACATAACATATATATAAGAACTCTTACGCAAAAGAAAATACATATAATACATGTTCATACCAACACAAAAGTCCAATCTGGACATAATTTATTAGATTTTTATGTCACTACAAAATAGGGTAACGGCACCAATAATGGACACTTAACTTTTAATTCAAAGATCTTTCGAATAAAGCTAAAATCAGAGACTGTAAATATATGCTCACATGGTTGCTTACTTGGCTTTGGACTACTATATTTCTGAAGATGTTTTCAAAAAATTTAACTATTAAAACTTCAACAATTTGAATTTTATGTTCTAACCACTCTTAAAAGTATTAATTCTTATAATTAGTATTCAAGCATTGTTAAAGAAATATACATAAAAATATGTATATGTAATATATATGTATGTGTGTATATGTGCGTGTATGTTTACATGCGTGTATATGCATATGTATATTTATATTTACATTTAAATTGCCAATCTACCTCGGTCTCCCAAGATACAGGCTTCGCCTAGTTCGGGGGCCTCTGTTTATTTTCTCCACAAGTCAAACTGCGTGTGTACCTCTAATTTAGTGTACTAATTTAGTGTAGTATTTAGTGTACTAAGATTTGATGTCGGTACCTTTCTCAGAATGTAATAGTGTACACATTCAAATAAATGTTTTTTTTTATAAGGTTATAAATTGTCAGTCTCAAAATAAATGCACAACCCTTATCTTCTGTAACATAAGAATCAAGTTTCTATCATTAGCCCTGGGTCATCCCCATCAGTTCCATCACCCTGGTTCTTTAAAGTACAAATAAAAAGTCGGCCTTTAAATCAAAACAGTTGTCTGTAAATTATTTCAATTAGACTCCATGTTTCCAAATTTACCTAATAACCAGTTAAGCAAATACTAACTGACGTCCGTCAGCGCAACAGGCGTAATATACAGTACGATCTCAAATTCCGGCAAAATTACTTGTCCAATTCCTCGCCCAGCTGTACTAAAACGAGCTATTGAATGTTGAATAGTTCGCGAGAGAAACGTAAGCCCAATTTCTGTGAGGAAAATGTAAATGAAATATTTTAATAAGTGGGCGTTTAAATAAATTTGAAATAATCAAAAAAAAATATCTTGTTTTAAATGAAAATGGTTTCATGTATCAGTTTCTTAATTATTTTTAGGGTTCAGTACTTAAAGAGTGCCAACATGGATCATTACTATACCTTCGCTGCGTGTATGTGCGTCCATCCATCCTAACTGTGTTGCTTATGGCTCACTGGCGTTATTGCAAAATGGATGCGAACTGAATGCTTCACTGCATTGCGATAAAGTTCAATTTTGATTGAATTATCTACGGTCGGTTGTCTTCTGTTTCAGATTGGCAGAAAGTTAAGTTTTAACCGTGATCGATAACCGTTTTTTATTTAATGGAATATTAGTTATTCTAGGGATTTTCTACCAAATAAAAATAAAAACAAGTATGAAGTTTTTTTGGAAACATTGCATTAATTACTCAGTTTCAAACCGCTGTTATTAAAAAAACTCAATGCCTAAGGACGCTCATCCTGTTTTGGTCTGCTCATGTGGTCGTTTTACTTTGCTAGCTAATTATTTTTAACAAGTCAGGTAACTGCTATGTGTTATGGTACGGAACCCTATGGCGTGTATTTTACTTGACTAGTTTTTTAGAAAAATCAAAGTTTTCGGCGCAGAAACCAAATAAAACATTAGGATTGCCTTACACGTATATTACAAAATATTTATTGGTTAGGGTCAAACACAAAGAAAATACGTTATACTAATATTTACCAACGTTAAGTGTATTCTCGTAATAATAACAGTAATTATAGTTTCAACATGTCATTTTCATTGTCATGTCATGGATTTATCATCTGTGATTAATTATCAGCATGACAAGAAAATTTTGATGAATGAATTTTTGCGTTTCCATTGGACTATTTCTAGTAGTCAACTTAATGAAAGCCACTCGGACATGTGTAAGTGTCACTTGTTTTTTAATATCGGAATCACGCTGTAGATAGGTAATTACTAGTTGCAGTATAGGGTTCAGCTCATAAGTAGATAATTACGTTAGACAATTTCGTACGTTACAGACAACAACGGACATAACTGATCAGTAGGTTATGATGCTCACGAAGGAAAACGAGGACATAGGCCACCTGATACTAAATGGTACTGAGACTAATAGATATTTGCAATCTCAAGACTACAATCTTAGGATTGCAATCCTAACAAAAATGCGTTGCCAAGCCTGAGGACTAAGATGGATGGATGGATAGATGGATGGATGGATGGATGGACGGATGGATGGATGAAGATGGACATGGATGGATGGATGGATGGATGGATGGATGGATGGATGGATGGCCCTGTATGCTAATAATTTAACCGGTTGTCCCCACACCTGAACACGACAATTCAAACACTGCTGGTTAGTTCTAAGTTAAAAGATAAGATGGTGGCTACCACCATCGTCCGGACAAAACATGCACATGGTTGGTCAATATACTCGTAAAAGTATGAAAAAACACTATACAGGGTGCCTCTGACCTTGGGGCTTTAAATGCAACGATCGATTCTAAAGTGAACTACTTCTGTTCTGCAACATGAAAAATTCCTTAACTTCAGATAAATAATTGATGTTTAAGTATAATTGTAAAATTAGTGTATTAAATCATGGCCATATAATCACTATCTCATGGTACGGGGGCGACATTTCCTTGATACGAAGGCTAAAGGGAAATGGATAATTGGATCGCGCTCATTGAAAATTATATTTAACTTATATGATTTTTTTTAGATTTAAGATGGACATATTTTTAACAACTTACAGAAGAAACGAAGATCAGTTTCAGGAGTACTATCGATCGTTGCATTTAAAGGTCAAGGTCAAAGGCACCCTGTATAGGTATTTATTAGTAACCCAATTCTAATCAGCCTGTATGTACAAAATGTCAAATATTGTCCACGTAGCAAAGTAAAATCCCTGTTAAATCCATATTCTTCCCAAGTTCCCTTCTTAATATTAACAGCATAGTTCACAGTTTCACAAAGGCCCAAAGTTTTATTTACTCAACCGGCTTTTGTTTAGTTTTTAGCGAATTTAAGGGCTAATTAATGAAGTTGAGGCTGCGGTTTGGACCCAACTTTGCCTCTATTAGGGAAAATAAATAGCGGTTCCATAATTGATTAAAGAAAGAGGTGGTTTAAAAGGACGCCACAAGAAAGTGGGACATACCTATTGTTGAACACCGTATATGTGTATGGAACGACATAAAGCTTATCTAAAGGTGCTTTTCCACCGGCGGCGCGAGACGAGACGAGGTGGCGAGAGAATTTTTATTTGTATTAAAACTAACATTTCCACCGCGCGCGCGCGTTGAGCGTGCGCGATTTTTCAATACAAATTTCAATTCTCGTCCCGCCTCGTCTCGTCTCGCGCCGCCGGTGGAAAAGCACCTTAAAACATGACGTTTGTTGTTTTAATAGTAAGTGGAAATAAGAGGCAACTGAATTGTTTGCCTTCGTTTTTATGTTTTAATAATGTGACTTGTAAAAGGATATTTACTGAATGCATGACATGTGCTTTGATATTTTCCTTTATGTTTGCTAGTGATCTATTTAGACAACTGCCGAAGGGAGGGTAATGTGTTTATCAGCCTATAATATGTTTGTACCTATGTACGTTTCTTCCTTTGTGGTCCTCTAGAAACTAAATGCGTGGACCGATTTTGATGATTCTTATGTCAATCGATTTGTCTTAATCTTGTGAGTGTTACTGAAGATATAACAGTAATCGAAACTCAAAATTGCAGCAACCAGACACCATATTATAAAAAATTAAATGAAAATATCTACTAATTATGACAAATGAGGTATCATTGAATAGGTATTTAAAATCGTCTTTAGGTCTTTTTGATCATTTTTCATTTTGAATGATGATTTAGGATTTATAACGATTTAAATTTGGTCAGCAACTAAGTACCGATTTCACCATACGATGTTAAAATTTATCAATGTTAATCGACTGTTAGTTCATAATATCGTCTGTTAAGTGGTTAACATCGTTTGGTGAAATTAGTACTAAGTATAGAAGAAAATCAAATTTAAATACGTTTACTCGAACGTATTTGGTTTTCTTCAGTACCTATCTAATTTAACTAACGACTAATGATCCGAGTGAGATTTAATTAACACGATATGTGGCTTGATTCGAGAGGCTTAACTTTGCTTATTTGATTTCGTTATTTGATATTCTTGTGTGAAAATACATTTCACTACACAATTTAATTTCACTAACACGATATTTACAATCCACATTAGATTAATTAAATTGATATTTTCGCATGTCCACGTGAAATAAGTCTATATTTACTATGAAAGCTTGAGTCCGAGTCATTCATTCTTTAAGTGTATAAAATTTTGGAAACAAAATATGACTACCAAAATTATCTTTGAGACCCAAAAGAAAACGACCACGAAATTAGATTGTCTTTGTAGATCAAATTTAGTAAATTACTCCCAAATCTAAGCGAGCGAAATTACGAATCATGAATGTTTTAATTTGTACTCGTAACTGTCCTACCTATTTTAGTAGATGTCCAGTGAATACTTTTAATTTTACCAGAGGACCAAAAGTAAATGGCTACCAAATCTAAGCGACCAAATTTAGTCACTATTACCACCTAAATAAACTACTGATTGCTATAAAATGTTCATATATTACCAAATTAATAAAGTGTGTCGCCAAATGCAAGGCTAGCAGTTCATTGTGTCCATAAACTATTGTAGTTTTTAATAAACTACAGATAGATATTTATTTATTGCTGTGCAGTTGGTAGTAGCTCGGCACATGACCTGCGCCTGCGAGCGCCATAGACCGGACTCTAAAGCCGGAGCCCCACTGCTGCGCACGCTACGCACCGACACGCTATACACCTCGCCCACGAGGGTCCATTGGTCTGGATACGTGTGTCAACATTTTCACAGCAACCAATGCAAGCACACGTAAAACGTGTGGGCCACGTGGTTACGTTGCTAGTCAGCTGCGTGTGTCTACATTCCCCGCTGCGGGCCACGCACATCCACGCGCGCGAGTTAAAGGTGCTGATAGCCCCAATATCTCCTTCGTCAGCACTGCATAAAGTAGAGCATTTACGTCAATGCCTAAATGCATTATTTTAGTATATATAGTAGTAGTACTTTATTATTAGGTTAGAATACTCTTAAGTGTAAGATCGGATTGTTACTCTGCTAGTTTAAATAAAACTAAGTAAATAAATTGTTTTTTTAAAATTAAAGTCCTGACGAACCACTTAATTGGCGCAGCCGGTAGGATCTTCGTCGTTATCCTTCTGCGTCCTTAGATCGATAAAATTTCGATCACGCGTCGCGCCGGGAAACGTGTGTTTCTACACTTCAACGGAGAGATATCGAACAAACAAATCTATTAAGTATCGTCGAGGCCGCCGCAGAAGCTGTCCAGTTCCAGCCGATCCAGTCACTTCAGGAAGCTGTCCAGATCCAGCCAGTCCTGTCAGTCCAGAGATTCCAACTAGCCGTAACGACACGTGAAAGCCGCCGGGGGGAATGTGAGTCAATCTTTTTCATCATCCTTTCTGTCCCTTTTAAACGTATCCTTATTTGCATTAAATATATGTGTGTTATTAGGGATTAGCCAACGCCGTAATAACATCGCTACATATTGCAGAGTGTCAAATTCCACTCGCAATACTGACCTAGTTACATTATAAGCATTATACCTAAGTATTTATTGTGTAATTTGTTTTTAAATTATAATGGAAGGCATTAACCGGGTTCCTGGAGAGATAGTTAAGATTATCCCGATCTTTGAAGGGGATGCTAGGTCACTCCCATTATTTATAAAAAAATGCGAGTACATTATAAGTAACTTTGCCGGGGGAAACGCGCAAAACGAGTATCTATTCCATGTTATTACGAGTAGACTCGCAGGACCTGCCGCTAACCTAGTGGGAGAACGGGACCAGATAGATACTTGGGGAGAGCTAAAAACTTTGCTCAGTCAACATTTTGGCGACCCCAGGACCGAGGAATGCCTACTGTTAGAACTAGAAGCGCTAAAAATAAATAGGGGTGAAAGTTATTTGGATTTATGCCATAGAGTTCAACATCATAGAAGTCTATTATTAGCAAAGGTATTAGAGATCATTGATGACGCCACATTACGTGCCGCCAAAACGCAAATTTATACTCATACTTCTTTGAATGTTTTTCTTTACAATTTGCCACCATTCTTAGTTCGTTTAGTGAGACTTAGAAACATAACGACCTTAGAAGGCGCCCTTAAAACTGTCATGGAGGAACAAAACTTCCAGACGGTTTACGATATGAAAAATCCGTCTAGGCCACCTAGAAGTAACAGACCAAATTTTAGTACCGGTAGTTCAGAGCATACCCCTAGGAATAGTAGTATAGGACAGGAAAGTCAGCAGCAGCAGAACATAGGTCATAGGCCACCGAATAATTTAAGTAACTCAGCCCAGTTTAGAAATAACCGACCGCACAATAGTAGTAGTTCGCATAACTTTAGGAATCAATCGCAACAGCTGAGTAGATTCCCACATAATCTACCACCTGTCATGTTACCAGAGCTCCAGATCGAGACCCGGAGGGATGACAACGAAGTGGATCTTCGAGGCGTGGACTTCGGCGACATAAGGGACATCCTCAATAGTGTTAAATTCAATAGTGAAAATGAAAAAAGTGATTTCTTTATTAATTATCGAGTCAGTGTATGGACCATAATACTATATGTGATAGCAATTACGATAGCATTTAGTTATTTGTCTTTTAAATTATATTTCATATTTTTTAAACGAAATTATCTGAAGCCGACTAAGCCTCCTTCAGGTAATTTCTCTCTTGAGGAGGGAGGAGTTAAAGGTGCTGATAGCCCCAATATCGCCTTCGTCAGCACTGCATAAAGTAGAGCATTTACGTCAATGCCTAAATGCATTATTTTAGTATATATAGTAGTAGTACTTTATTATTAAGTTAGAATACTCTTAACTGTAAAGTCCTGACGAACCACTTAATTCGCGCAGGGGGTGCGACGCCCTTGAAGCCACTTTTCCACTGCACGCGGGCAGCGTGGGTCGCGGTGCGCGCCAGCGTGTGCGTGGCAGGCACTTCGGAACAGACCACGCGTGTATCAGTGACGTCATTTCGTGCGCAGCGTGCTCGTGGACTACTGTGGAAGTATCTACCTACATTTTCATACAAAGCATTTTTGTACCCACGTGTGTAGCTTGACTGTGCGCAGCAATGGGGCTCCGGCCTAATGGTTCTGGCAGAATACCAGCGCTGCAGCCCTGCAGCATTATACTGAGTCAGCGCCTTTTCATCCCACGACACATGGCTCATCTATATTATCTATTCTGTTTCATATTTCTGTTTTTTTTATTTGGTGTTGGTATTTTATTGGTTTCTTTTTGTTGTAAATTTAATCTTAAGAGCCAGTTTGTGTTGTGTTTTTATGGATGAATAAAGTTTTTATCTATCTATCTATCATTAACAAACACCGGTTTGACGGGGGCAAAAATGTACCAGTGCTAGTGATTCATTAAATGTCGACTAAGTTTATCAACATCGATAAAAAGCAATTTTTTATCATCATTATCATAAGTAATGGCCAAGTTTGAATACCGTTTAATTATGTGCAACCCTCTTTTATGTATACTTATCGCAACTATAAACAACCCGTATCTGACATTGACTCTGGACTCAAGTCACTTTTGAAAACCATTGAAATTACATTGAATAACAAATTCATTCAGTACCTATAACATTCTTTAGCATTCCGACGAATTGAGAACCTTTTTGTTTTTCAAGTCGGTTAAAAATGCGTCGAAAGAAAAAAGTTCGTTTGTCTTGATGGAAAGCTGATCATCTATTATATAAAATGCTAAGCTGATTGTTGATATATCAACGCACAGCCCAGACCGCTGGACCTAGAGACTTGAAATTTTGCACATAGGTACCTTGTATAGTGTAGAGATCCACTAAGGAAGGATTTTTGGAAATTCCACCCTTAAGGGGGTAAAATAGGGGAAAAACGTTTGTATGAAAGTCCGTCAGTTTTGAAGTTAGACGCTTCAAATTTTGCGTTTAGGTTGGCGATTGAATTTTAACATATACGTGTCTCAGCGTTTTTGATAATTTCAACCCCGAAGGGATGAAAAGGGGTAAAACGGATTGTTGATATATCAACGCACAGCCCGAACCTTATTACCTAGGGACTTGACATTTTGCACATAGATACCTTATATAGTGTTAAGATCCTCTAAGGAAGGATTTTTGGAAATTCCGACCCTAAGGGGATGAAAATTTATATGAAAGTCCGTCAGTTTTCGTTTAAGTTAGACTATTCAAATTTTGTGTTTAGGTTGAAAATTGAAAATTAATTTATACGTGTTTCAGCGTTTTTGATAATTTCATCCCCGAAGGGATGGAAAGGGGTAAAACTGACTGACTGATCGATCAACGCACAGCCTAAACTGCTGGACCTAGGGACTTGAAATTTGAAGGGAATATTCCTTGGGGTACACTAAGAAAGGATTTTTCGAAATTCATCCCCTAAAGGGTTGAAATAGGGGGTAGAAATTTGTATAGGAGATTAGTTATTTTTAAAATAAGCAATTTGGAAATTGGTATTTAGGCTACTGTTTATAAATAAAAAATACTTCTTTCAGCGATTTAGAAAAAACTACCCCTAAGGGGGGTAAAAGGGAGTTTTAGTTTGTTCCTCCTTCACGCTGCAATGGCGGTGGATGGATTTGGATGAAATTTAGAATGGAGATAGCTTATACCCTGGATTAACACATAGGAAAATCCTATCCCGGAAAATTTAAAGGTTCCCGAGGGAATAACGACAATATCTTTGGTGTTTTTTGAAAAAGTCATTATGGGTGTCGTTTTCTTAGGTTGCGTTGACCCAGATTTCGAAAATGATATCAAATTTGGGATTCAAAATGGCCGCCATATTGTTTATTGAAAAAGTCGTCATTGGTATCGTTTTCTTACATTTTGGGGACGTAGATTATGAAAATGATGTCAAATTTAGAATTCAAGCTGGCGGCAATTATGTTTTTTGAAAAAGTTGTCACGGTTAACATTTTCTTAGTTTATGGGGACGCAAATAATTACTAATATAGAATAAGATTAGTAATTATTTGTCAAAATTGCGCAATTGAATAATTTATTTCTCCTATGGCTTTTGCCATCCAGTGTGACAACATGAGACAGGCTTTGTACTTACATTCAGTTTTGTTAGTCTATATCAAAAGGAGCGGTGTCAGATTGAAGTTGTCAGCGTTGACATATCCAGATTTTAAATTTTTTTCCGCTATTTTCAATACTATTCACTATTCACGGCATATTAATTCTCCGGCTGTTATTTAATATTAGGGCGGTTATTATGATCACTTGAAAATAATTACGGACAGGCATTTAATTTTTCGCCGAATTGGTCGGTTATTTAATTCTAAAATGTCATTTCAAACAATACTCAAGGGGTAAAAAAAATATACATCGATAGTTATACATAATATTGCTGTAGAAAGAAAACCCATACTAATATTATAAACGTGAAAGTAATTATGTCTATCGTCTGTCTGTTTGTTATGCATTCAAGGATAAACCGCGGAACTGAATTAGATTAAATTTGCATCTCTATTTGGGATGGCAGTTTGTATGACGATTTGGTCATTTATGTTAATTTTTTTTGTTGGAAACGTGTCAATTGATGTTTAAGCTACTGTTTAGTACTTTTTACATAAAAATTTTTTTGCGAAACTCCCCCTAAGGCGATAAATGGGGAGTAGAAATTTGTTTGGGAGATATCGAAATGGCTACATTAGGGAATTGATATTTAAATAAAATATACTGCTTTCAGCGATTTAGAAAAAACTACCCCTAAGGGGGTAAAAGGGGGTTTTAGTTAGTTACTCCTTAACGCTGCAAAGGCTAGATGGATTAGGATGAAATTTAAAATGGAGGTAGCACCCTGGATTAACACATAGAAAAATCCCATCCCGGAAAATTTAAAAGTTCCCGAGGGAATAACGACAATGTTTGGTGTTTTTTGAAAAAGTCATCATGGGTGTCATTTTCTTAGGTTGCGTTGACGCAGATTTCGAAAATGATATCATATTTGGAATTCGAAATGGCCGTCATGATGTTTATTGAAAAAGTCGTCATTGGTATCATTTTCTTACATTTTGTGGACGCAGATTATGAAAATTATGTCAAATTTAGAAATCAAGATGAGATCTTTTTTAAAAAGTGGACGTAATTGTCATTTTCTTAGGTTTTGAGGACGCAGATTTCGAAAATGATGTGAAAGTATAGGTAGAAATTAAAAATGGCAATTCAATTATGTCTGTCGTCTGTCTGTTTGTTCCGCTTTCATGGATTAACCGCGGAACCGAATTAGATTAATGGGCATTGGGTAAATTTGTTTGAGGAATATTGTCTTTTTTTTTCAGCGGCCACGGATGATGTTTGGGAGTTCCGCCATTTATAATGATAGATACCTACATTATAATTAGTATTAAGACTCATAATATAATATATGTAATATTGATCTATGATGGATATTTTAAGGGCAACCAAACTATCATGGGAGGGATGGTGCTTTGAGACGGCGAATTTAGACAGATTCTCATCTACCGGTGATAATTAGGGGCACACCAGCGGATAAAATAAATGCATTTCGGCATCTACGATATGGGTATATATATAAAAAATATACCTCACTACAAATATGCCAGGAATTACGAGTACACCATGATACACAGTCGGGTCAATATATACGGCAGCTCTATTAAAAATTGGCGAAGATCGTATGGCGAGAGATAGTAACGATTTGAATACATTAAACCGCGAATTCTGTAATATTGTACAAAACACAGATGATCTAAAAAATAACGTGTACCCCGATCTAAAAAACAATATAAAGAATAGAGAATGTTTGTGCGAGAGGGCGATATTAGCACCGACAAACGAAATTGTTAGGCGGATAAATATAAAAATATGTCTCATGTAGAAGGCGATGTTGTGGAGTATCTCTTGGTAGACAATGTCATAGACACAGAGCAAGTCACGTCCTACCCTTAGAGTTCCTGAACTCTTTCGAGGTATCGGGAGTGCCCTCCCGTAAGAGTTAATGGTGAAAGTTGGTGTCCCGGTAAATTTCGAGCTCAATATTACATGTGTTTGAAAGATCATTCTTGCCAGGGAGTACGTCAAACTATAGAATTACTTAAAACTATTAATTTACTTAACTGCGATAAACGAGTTCTACGCGGACGGAGTCGCCGGCAAAAGCTAGTTCAGATATAGAAGTTAAAGGTACGACTTACTTTTGCAAGAAATGTAAGATCCATGTGTCACGAAACAAGTTGTCGATAAACTTAGTCGATATTTAATGAATCACTAGCACTGGTACATTTTTGCCCCCGTCAATCCGGTGTATGATCATTAACATCTCGGCTCCTTAACACTGTTCTCCAATCAGTCACTCACGTGAGTAGTGTCCTAGTGCTTAGGTTGGATAAGCATCCAACTTAACTGGTTAAAATTAATTATGTACAGGCCTATACTATAATCTCTCCACGGCTGACCACGGGTGAGCTGAAATTCAGCCTAGCTGTGCTCACGCCTTTTTCATTACAGCAATCTTTGTTGTGTTTCTATGTTAAATGTCTAAATGTAATGAAATAAATAAATTTGATTTGATTTGATTTGATAAATGTACCAAACGGATATTTTTACTAATTAGTATTTGTCCCAATTGTAACTTTCTGTGGTGTGCAATAAATTGACGCCGCGTTGGCCTAGGGACCCTGCCTCGAAGCGGTCCGTGGTTGAAATCCCGGTAAGGGCAGATGTTTGTGTGATGAGCGTGAATATTTGTTCCTGCATCTTGGATGTTTTCTATGTATTTAAGTATGTATTTGTCTACATAAGTAAGTTGATCGTTTTCTAGTACCCATAGTACAAGCTTAGTTTGGACTAGGTCAATTTGTGTGACATAGTCCCCTGATATTTATTTATTTAATAAAGTGTACTTATCCTACATATTCCATGTGATTTAGTTCATGATTAAATAGGCTATTTCAAACCACATTGTTTTACCCTAGGGTTTTGATCATGCTTTTTTATTAATTTAAACATCAATTTATAAACATTAAATGGGTACAGCTTTATCCTTCCGGACATTACAAAGGCTAGAAGCGATTAGTCGACTACGGGAGCATTTTTCAAGTTAATCGTTTGGACGGGTTGCTTACGAAACGGGCCAAGGTTGATGGGCACTCGTCTGGAAATTATCGGTTAAGTTTAAAGTCAATATTATTTGATAGAAAGTGAATAAAACCAGAGTATTAATAACTAATATTCGGCTATCTATCGCTTTCACATTCTTTCTGCCATATGTCATCTCTATTGATCGGCGTCCGGTACGAAAGTATAACATGGATATGATTCTATTTAAATTTCGTGCACGATTTATATATTAAAACTGTATGCAGTTTTATTATCAAGGAAAACGATTAAAATATCGGTTTACAACTACACACATCCCACATATAATGATGTAGAAAAGTCGTTCTCTTTATATAAATGGATCCTCAATGTTAAAAGGAATCGATTGATGACATTAAACATAGAAAAAATATGATAATTTAATATAGCAAATTAAATTCAGTGAGTTTTGAACAGTATAATTTTGGTTTTATTTTTAACTAGCTGTGTCCGTGCCCACTTCGTTGGGCAATAAACATTTTTTCGTGATTATGACACTCACAAATAACGTGGCTTTCTATTTGTAAAAATATTTTCAAAATCTCTTCAGTAGATCCAGAGATTACCCCTTACAACGTCACAAACTTTACCTCTTTATAATATTAGTATAGACAACACAGCCTTATCCATATTAGTCATTACGTTTGACGTTTAAGTGACATAAAATGCTACCGGTCGGCGATTATTATCTCTATTCCACTCGGTAACACTACTCGGTAGACTAAATTGGTTGTTGGAACCCTACACTGAGTATGATCCGACATGCTCTTGCCCCGTTTTTTTCCATGGTGTGGGTGTGTTTTTAGGTAAAACTTGGATCCCCTTTTTTTCAAAATCTTTTTCGCCAAACGAGAGATATAGGTAAAAAACTTAAGTAAAGCTCCCCTTGCATATAGTTGTGTACAAAACTTTTATGGAATTTACGTCAAATTTCAAATATAGAATGTCGAATGGTCTATACAGATGTGTTACTACTACATGCAAGAGGAGCTTTACTTAAGTTTTTTACCTATACAATAATATAGAAGTAATAAGTCACGATACACTTGTCTTCTTTAACAGATAACTGTAACCATTATGTTATATGAAATATTCACGGGTATATATATATCTCCACTCAGCGGGGGTCCGATGCGTAATTTCCTGGGATGTGTTTGCATGAGGGGTTAGGTTAACAGCATTTTAGACCTCGTTTGTATATCATATCCCGATACATAAGATAAGCTAGAGTTGTACTCGTATAAGTACATTGTTTTCCTATTTCCAAAAAGGGCCTTAGTTCCAGCGTTTATCGCGTGACAAAATGTGGATAAAGTGTCCGTCACTGTCGTGCTTATGTAAATGTCAGTAAGTGACGGATGTTTTATCCACATTTTGTCACGCGATAAACGCAGCCATATTACGCCCACTGAAAACTTTAACTCTTATGGTTTCCGAATTCCTACTGACACATTTAGACAGCTCATCCCGTATATGTATTACTTTCTCGGCAACGAGCAAAAAAACAGATTAGGGGTTTTTCGGGTTAGAAATCGATCTGTCATCTTCGGGAAAACTCGGCTCCAACTCGGCGGAACATAACACATTTTAGAGCGTATATTCAATTTGGCAGCATGACTTCTCGAACGTATAAGGCTGCCTAATTGACAATGCACGCGCTAAAATGTGTTTTGTTCGCTCGGACGGCACTACTTAAACTCGCCTCTTCGATTCGCTCGTCCGTCCGACCCACCGCCGTTTTTTGAGAGAATAACACCCCAGCGTTTGGCCTCCCAGGTTTGTATTGATTTGATAAGAGATTTTTTTTAATCGGGCAGCTATATAAATACCCCATAATCCATAATTAGATGACATAATAAGACACGTGAAGAAACCTGGCTATTTCGGTATCATGACATGATCTCATAGAATAGAACCGTATTGAAATTTGTATAAATAGTGATAATTCAAAGTTTATCGTAATTCAAGCCCCGAATCAAAGGACATGCTAGTAAATAGACATTTAATTTTCACTCCACGTCACATGAGTCACATCGTGTCTGACACATTGGTAATTTAATAAATATTACAAATGTGATAAATAAATTGTAAATTGATCCGAATAAAAACAGAAGCCCCTCGTAATACGTGTCATCAAAGATTTAAAAGGTCAACGAATAAAATCCGCCAATACGGCGAATTGGATTAAATCTGATAATCCCTGACCGGAGCCGTTTATTCGCGGAATGTAAGGACAGTAGGTATAATAAAAACAGTAAGGAAGTTCGAAATAGGTCGTTTCTTAATTGCGAAAAAAAGCGGTGAAGGTTAACCGGAGTCTCTATTCCAATTTGATTAGCAAACCTTAGTTCTGCAAATTTACCTTATCTGGAACTTAGGCCTAGAAAAGATACATTTAAAAACTTAACAACCATGGATCTCAAAAGTGTTGACAACATGCGTATTAGAACAGTCAACAGTACAAGTACAAACGTGGACAATCGAAGAGTTCGGAATAATCTATACACGATTCTATTATCAAGAGATTTAGAGCGTGTGAAGATAAATTTGAGCTCTTTTTCTAAGGGGAAATCTATTATGGATACCAATCAACCCGCTGGGGGAATGGTTATGTCGGACTCACATGGACTAAAACCCCTGAGGTGTTCCTTCTTCCATCTTGGACGAGGTCGCGAAGTGGAGTGGTATTCCATCCGTTTGCCCTTACGGGCCCGTCTTTAACAGGATTATTTTTTCCCCCTTCTCCGTTAATTGCAAGCGATGGATCCCCCGACCCATCGCCCACTTTTTATTTGCATTTTTTATGACGATCAGACACATGCATAATGTTTTCTAGGAACTAACCGGCGCAAATTTCAAATCTCCGTTTCTTATTTTGTCATACTGTTCCTACACTGTGTTCTACGTCAGCGACACGCGAATCTGACATTTATGTGTCAGTGAACGCGACCTGCGACCGCCGGGACGAACTGCCGTGGGACGTTTGTTCTACTTGTCCTGGTTGAGCATTAATCCGTTCATAGATATCTAGGTAAGGCCCGCTTGCACGTAAATGTTAACCCTAGATTAACCCAGGTTAACAGGTTAAGTACCAATTTCACCATACGATGTTAACCACTTAACAGACGATTAGAGCGTTAACAGCTGTCAAAATGTACGAACTAACAGTCGATTAAAATTGATTAAATTTAACATCGTTTGGTGAAATTGCTACTAATTTGTTACAATTGACAGTTCTTATATGAATCTGACATTCTTTAATAATTTAATCTGGGGTTAACCGAGGGTTAAATGTATGCAAGCGGGCCTAAATCACTGTAAAATGTTTAGATGTAGTAGTAAATTCAATACAATAGTGGTGTAATTACATTGTTGACGCACACACGTGTTGTTGGCCCTTGCTTGTGTGAGAATTACTATGAGCAAGTCACATTTGGAAAAATACTGTTTCAAATTCATTTTCAAATGACAGTTTCCAGTGTTCGATTTTTGAAATCGGCTTACAGTTGCAAATAAAACCCTAACAAATAGATACCTAAATAGTTTTTGTGTTTTTCATGATTTATATTTATTTCGATTACGGTAAAATTGTGATATTAACTAAAGAAACTTGTGACGTCACAGGTCAGTACTTCAATGAACTTCTTCGTAACTTTTATTTTAAGTGCTAAAAAATCTCTATACTCGTACAAAAATTACGAACGAAATTTCTTGGTTCCTAACTTTCAAGTAGCGATATCTCAAAAAGTTACTGAGTATAGTAACTATAAGACATGGTTATTTTCCGTGTATTTTTCATATTAAATCTTGAACGGAATAAAATGTCGACCCTCGGTATATCAGTTGTAGATTCACTTTTTATTGCTGAATAATTATCGATTAACACATTATTTGCGTAATATCGTTAGTTGATTCGACCTGTTAGTCAACATCCCTATTAATCAAAGAAAAGTGCAGCCCTATTAAATTCAGTAGTATTGCACTATGCAGGTAAATATGTGATTTTGGTACGTTATTGCAATACAAAGTATTTGGGTCTCATTAACTAAAAGCTGAAATTAATAGACACGAGGCAAAAGCGCTTCGAAGTTTCAATTCCATTCATCAACTTGGCTGAATAGGAATGCAGTACGTGCATTACGTTTGTATAATACCTATTTATTTAATTCAATCATTTAATAAATACAGAAAAAAAGATTTTCAATTATATTACCCTATACCCTAGGGAGAAATACCTATCCAACGATATCTCACACTTCAAAAGCCTTCAAGCGGTGCAAACTAAATGATGTCACAGGAACTCAAACATAACATTACATAACAGTTTTATAAATCCACCATTTTTAGTGTTTTTATTTTATTTTAACGAACCTTTACCAAATAATCATTTCGAATAACATAGCTTTTGTTTAAAAAAAAAACGAGTCCTCATCTGTCAATCCGTTCAGGAGCTACGATGCTGACAGACACACACATGCACAGATACACAGTTTACGTTACACTTTAAAAAAAATATCGAGGGTTCCTGGGGAGCTGAATAAAAAGGCCGTTTCACATTTGTCACTAAACTGAATACCGCTGAAAACTGAAATATTCTGAAACTGTAAATAATGGCGTCGCAGCCGATGTCTGATTTACGAGGGGAGTTTTCTTGGCAACTTTTTCTTTTGTTCTTATATTCTGTCCTTACCTAAGATCTATTTGCTGTCAGCGTGAATGTGCGGTTTGCTATTTTTGGGTAAAACGTAGTGAATTTCATCAAATATCTAATACAAACGATTTGTGAATTATGACAAGTGTAATAGAAAGCAAGAAAAAGAAGTCTTTTGAAAAATATAATAGGAATTTTAATAAATTTGGCGACAAATATACTTAAATGATGATATACGGAGTCTATAGGCGCTATAGCAATATGCAAGTTGCAGATCACTTCCATGTTTTAAGAAATTTTCTCGAAAAAGTTACCTACTAAAAACATCAGTAAACATAGCTAAGAGTATTGAGAATGTATTTTACATACAAAAAATAACAATCTAGAAAATAACCGATAATTTTGTTACAGAAAAGTTTTCCGATATGACAAGTTTTTCGTCGATACAAGCTATCTACTTAAACTCTATCCTCTTAAAAATAAGACTATCTAACATGCCACGCTAGCTTCAGTACTTTGAGCACCACAGAAGAAAGACTAAAGGCATAGAAACCGTACTAAATAAGCAGAAAATACATTATGGATCACTTCTTTCTTTTTACTTATGGTTTCTTTTTACATCGTCATAAGTAAGGCGTGATTTGGACCTATAAGCACCTATAGTATTTGGACCTATAGACAAGGAAAGACATAATCCTTCCTATAGGAAGGACAAAGAAGTCCCTGTGTAAAACCTTGTGACAATGACAGTTAAAGAAGAAAAAACAGCCTACTTTTTGTTTCATTTTATTTCATGTAATACGTAATCTAGAGAAAGATAGCTGACGCAAAGTACGTCTTATAGTCCGGTTTCTATGCTATATGTTCTTATTCTGTGTTAAGCACGAATTTTTACCTTCTATCGAATAAGCAACGTTACCGTATCGTCATCGAGAAAATGTGTATAGGGATTGATATCAGCGCCCTCTATGTATTAAAGTACTTTAATTTGTTAGAAAGTTGATAGTGATCATGGTCTAATAAAACAAGGTCTTCTCTTCCGAAAAGGGGCACTTTCTACGTCATCACAAAGTTGCCACTTGATTAACCACTACCCAACAATAATGTTTTTATTTTTATTTTAGGTTAGTGTTCGATTTTATTTAAAATATATATATCACGAATAATCACGAGTCACGAGCATAATTTACATATTTAATTTCATTGATTTTTTTATTTTAATATTATATATACATTTATCCATGAAAATAACTACCAGGGTATTTTTTAAACATAAAGGTTACATTACAATGTGGAATTACAACCTGATACTACAGGCATCACCGGATTCAACAGATCAAACTGGCCGGTTACAAATTTGTCAACTTGATGTTTCTCGTCATACTATTCGAACCTATGGAAATATCATATTCCGCTCTCGCTCGGTATCATGACGCTAATGACACGCCAATGATTTTCAAACTGTCGCGGTAAAACTTGTCGATGACGTTTTTTTGTAAAATGTAAAATGGTTAAATGCTCTATTAAAAGCTGTAAGTAAGAGCAAAAAGGGTAGGGTACAGTCGGTTTCTATACTTTTCCACCAAAAGGATCGCTTGCCGAGGAGTGGTTGCGATATTGCGAGCCTCAAAACCACGGTTTAATATTATGGTGAGAAGTATTTTATGTCCTGTTGTACCTAAATGAGAGGAAGCGCCTAATAAAAAAGCGCTTATCAATATTCAAGTTCTCATAATCCATAACTCTAATATTTAGAACTTATTTTTTATTTTGTTATGAGTACAGTCGTATATTTACCATTAAACGTTCAACATTTAAGTGCCGGTGGTCACAGCAAATTGCTCGTAGAACTATACCCGTACCTACGTCAAAATGCAGCAACACGTCTATACCTTTTTCTTTTTAAGGAGAAAATTAAATGGTCAAAACGGAAAACCTATATACAATGATAGCCTTAAGTTAATAATATACGAGCAACTATTTTAAAATTACCCCGATTTTAAAGTTTGGAAATTTTCGTTTGACGGATACGTAGTACGTGTCCACTCACGTGACCACTGCTTCTCGGAAGAGAATACCAGGCGAAGTATATTATTGTACCATGATAGTGATGTTTACTTTCGTATCGTCATCTAATAGTAAAATTGAAGTATACGTAAATGAATGTTTGAAACGCTAATTTATTTATTTATTTTGTAACGTAAAGAACACGGTTTCGAATAGTTAAGGCGATTCGAAAACGTAACGTATGATCGAAATGTTCGTGTTCAAGCTAATGCTGCCGTTATACCAAAATAGGCTTACTGCATTGTAATAGTACAAACATTTTAAATTTAATGTGGTTACGAATAAAGAATAGAATGCTTTAAATAGTACCTACATTGTAGTAAGCCGCCTTCTTTTGTATTAGAATGGAGTAGCTCACGTAATGCCAAACTCACAAAATACAAAATAAGCCTCTCAGATTCCAACGCGATTATCCAAAACATAATCCAGACCCAGGTGTTCCGAAAAGTTATTAAAGTTCAAAAAGCCAGGACTTGTTGATCATTTATTTAATATCGAGGGGGAACGAGATTAGCGTCCCAACTTGGGACTAAATTGCCTTTCAAATACATTTAATGGCTTCATTATAAGTGAAACTTTGCTAATAGGCAAGGAAGGGTAAGATGGGCGATAATGATGCAATAAAGTGTGAGACTATTGATGAAAGCTTTATGAGCGAAGAAAAGAAAAATAAATCCTGATTTATACTTACCTGTACCGACAATTAAACAAAATGATATCCTAACAATATTGTACAGGTCTATGGGGTGTAATGGGACAAATCACCGAAACCGAATACTTTTTTTTTTTGGTATTAGTCCGATTGAAAAAGTCCTTGGTACCTAAATAGAGATTTAATGGAACAAACAGTGTATCTGAAAACCAAGTGGCGATGATGGCTTGCACACTGTACCTCCCGCAGCTGTAAGTGGGTAAGTATAGTAACTCTTATTTAATCTGTGGTATAAATAGGTACGTTGCGTTGCTAAATAATATAAAAATTAAACTTTTCAACTTTATGCGGAAAAAACATATTGTTGAAAAAACGGATAAATTTCTATTCGGTATGGTCTAAAACCAAAGTTTTTGTCGCTCATCCCCTGAATACCATTTTTGGTGTACGGCTTAATTACCAACCAAATTGTTTATTATGTTCATAGAAAATTTCAAATGTGGTGTTTCGAGAATAAGCAGTATAAGCTATCGGTAAATCTCATCCCTTACACAATGCACTCATGGTACAGTCAAGGACTTTAATTGTTATGCCACTATGGAATCCTGTCATAATGACAGCGTCAAACCACATGACAGAAATTTACGCTTAAATGAATGATTAACGTTATGCGACAGGGTTCCATAGTGGCATAACAATTAAAGTCCTTGACTGTACTTAAGTCTAGTTCGCCCGCGACCACAGACTATAAAGAGACTTATTTTGTCTAGCACAACTTTTTAAATATTCCTCCTGTTTGAGAAGCGATCGGATACAATACTATTAGGGCAACATCACTATAGCAGCTTAAATAACTTTCGACATAAGTAACGCGATTAGTAGAGCCGGCTTCTCCAATGTTGGAATTTGTTGGTTAATTTGTTTCACTTTGTTACCTTCTATTAGCCGATATACAGAGGCTACGCTACTTTGTACTTGATTGAGTACGTTGCAGTATTTATTAGTACTTGGTTAATTGTTTGCTGTACGAATAGTTGAACAGACTAGTTCAACTGGGGCATTACATTCGACGTCATAATATAAGTGATGCCTTTGTACTTCATCGCGATCGACGCAATTTAACGTATAAAAACAATACCTATTTTATGAATCCATAATTATTCGAGCTCTTCTTTAAAGTGAGAATATCAACCAGTGTTAGAAGAAACCTCTTTACTGTGGTTTGTAAGTAAATAAATTAATATTTAAAATTGCCAAATGGCTTACGTTGTCAATAGATTAAGTAAATACAATAATAAAATTTACGATAAATATTTTTAAAACTGCTTTAGGACCCTGAAATTTTTATTTACTTAATATTATGAAACTTTTTGCCTTCTTGTTTTAGATTCAAGTCACTCTAAAAGGGGTGATCGACGGGCGAGTAAGTACGCCGTACTTGGGCATTTTCACGAAAAAGTGTACCCAATTAAGGAACTTTAACTTTGTCAGTTTTGGCGGCCATCGATGTATAGCTAATTTTCGTCACAAAACTGACAAAGTTAAAGTTCCTTAATTTCAGACCTTAATTGGGTACATTTTTTCGTGAAATGCCCAAGTACGGCGTACTTACTCGATAGAAGATATAAACCAACAAAGATTTGTTCGTATCTCTTTCTAACAAAACAGAATTTAACATGGAGTTTATATGGCCGACCTGTTACATGACGTCACAGTGCATATAGGTTGCCGCTGTCTAATCGCTGCCTAATTATCAGTTTAAAATGTCTGTATCATCCGTATTTCTTGGCCAATTTTCATTTTCATTTCACCATTGGTGATCTAAGGTCTGTTCATCCCTACTTGTCTTATATAGTAAACAACTTTCTAACCTCAAAATTAACCTTTTTTGGCTAAAACAGCTATTTTAAACAAAATAAAGCAATCACAGACAATACATTGGCCAAGTGATGTCCAAAATGTTAACTCAGTTTACTTTATTTACGATAACAGAGCTGTTTTACCCATAAAATAAACGTTTAAAAAAACAAAAACCCGCCTTCAAAAATGCAAAATATAACTTCTTTTAAAATGGTAGGTCAGTCCAACTGCATTCGGCTTTTGGTTTAAAATATTGTGGGACGCCGACTTCAGTTGGACTACCTACCATTTTAAAAGAAGTTATTTTTTGCATATTTGAAGGCGGGTTTTTGTTTTTTTAAACATTTATTTTACTTTATACTTTTTAGTGATCCTATTTATGCTGTTACGTAGCTCCACTTCTAAATATTAATGAGAAACTATAGAACATTTCAAGCTCGCCGCAGACAACGCCGCGGGAATGTCATAGTCATATTTAAACCTAAATGTGCTTCGTCATAGTCGCTCAACTACCTTTATCGAAATATCTTATCGCCACCCTTGAAATAGGTACCGTTAAGGAGTTCCGGTGGCCATCTGTGGTCTTCATCATCAGTTCCACTTCACCATATAGTACTTTTCAAAAGCAAATGCATGAGTCGCTATAGGTGTGCCTATAATATTTGAGGAGTTCTCTTGATTTCTCCATGATCCCATCATCAGATCCTGACGTGGTGACAATGGGACCAACTAGAAAGTATACCCATTCGAACAAAGAAAAATTTTTTCAAATCGGTCCAGTGGTCTTCGAGTAATCGAGGAACATACATAAAAAAAAAACCCCGACGAATTGAGAACCTCCTCCTTTTTTTGAAGTCGGTTAAAAAGAGGTTCATTTTGAGGTTAGAAAGTTGTTTACTATATAAGACAAGTAAGGATGAGCTACCTTAGGTACTACGGTATTTTCATATTTTGTTGAGAAATCCTATTTAAGAAATCCATGCATATTCCCTATCCGGTCGTAATGTAACCTACTCATACTGTATAGGTAGTTATTGTCCCACAGTGCTCGTTCCCACATTGACCTCCTCAGCGGGAGTCAATCGCGGAAGTGCCTGGAACGGGGTCGGCGCCTTGGCCGGAGAAATGGAGCGAGCGGCTGTGATGACGATGACTGGGGGGGGGGTTGCAGTTGGGTATGACACAGTGTAAACATAACAGTACATTTTTATTCTCAGCTCCTTACGCGGGGAAAGCTAGTTTCGATACTTATAATTAGGACATCGTGCGGCTTGTACGAGTGTGTGTACAGTCGAGATCATAAATATGTGTACAATTAAGTACCCTGTCACATTAATTGCTGAGACAATTTTATATAGCAGTTCAAACATGACATTAAATAGGCGAGGTAGTAAAGTCTACACATATTTATGAACTCGACTGTACGCACGCGCCACGCCACAAACAAATGACGGAGATTGAATCAATCAGGGCTGCCCTTGTTGCCCTAGCTTGACCAAGCGTGCATGGTATGAGTATCTTATAAAAATATCTTAACTATAAATAAAGGGTCCATACTGGCTCATATAAAATGGGTCTTTAGATTTTTTATACAAATAACGATTTGCGTCTATACTCATCATTTCTTCGAAAAATTTTGGTTATACTTTTTTGTTCATACTTTTTTAACTCATAATCATCGCAACTCATAATGCATTTTGTTAAGAAACTGTTACTTTTTGAGGATTGTTATAAATCCAACCTAACCTAACCTAATTTTATCTACACGTAAGATATTTAAGTAATTCTGAAAAGTGTACGGTTCCATGAATATTGGCGTTATAAGTTCAGATGAGTATAAGATGAGTTCCGATCATTAGTATTAAAATATATTATGAAGAGTATGAAGAGTGACCATTATGATGTAAAATGGTATGAGAAAAAATTTCAGAGTTCCAATAATCGAAGTTGCAATTTTATATGAACTTTGACGCACCCATAAATAAATGAAAATTATCAATTTTTCTGTATTTACTTTAGGAATATGAAGATCGGTGTAGAGGTTCTAAAACTATATTTAACAGACTTTTATTACCTTTTGACTGTTCGATGTTGGTCTAAATAAGAAATAATAAAAACGAATCTTCTAAAGCTTTCCCAGAATTCAATAATAAAATAATTCGGCATTTTTTTTTCATGTTTGTCGGATCCTAGCAGGTTCCACCAAGCCAGACCAACTTTTTTAAATTATTTGTAACTGTTCTCTAAAAGTTCCAAAAGTGAAATTATCGTTTCATTTCTGGAAATGACTAAGTTTTCATTAAAATTAGTTATATTATTTTCAGAATCATTTATGTCTGATTACTGAGTTTCCGTTTAATTAATGTTACTTTAAAAAGCTGTTTTTTAGCAGTTGATGAATGTTGTGCAATGTTTTGAAAATCCTACACTATTTTACATTGAAAATCGCAGGTAAAACCTAGTCGTTAATGGAGGTTTCTCTTAATTATTTACAACACGAAACTCGGAACAGTTTCAGTGTACCTATGAACAAACTAACTACACTCTCGTAAATCAACAGCAGGACTTGAGTAATTGCTCAAAAGTTGAGTAATCCTCCAATTTATGGCGAGTTTAAACCAACTCTCTCGTCATGATTTGAATTATGAGCATTCCGACTTTAAGTTTTGAATAGAAACTTTAATTACAATTATTGTAATTTTATTTTTATTTTATTGCCCTGCATTATTAGTCATTTTTTTATAATGAATTTTTTGTTATATGTATAGCCTCTATTCTAAACAATATCGCTTTTGACGTGTTATTTTATTGTTTTAAACTCGGCCGCCATTACTGTCAAGTAAATAAGAACTATTGTGACGTTGAAAATTGCCACAGAATAAGAACATATAGCATAGAAACCGGACTATAAGACGTACTTTGCGTCAGCTATCTTTTTCTACTTTTTAGTCTACTTTTTAGATTACGTATTACATGAGAAAAAATGAAACAAAAAGTAGGCTGTTTTTTCTTCTTTAACTGTCATTGTCACAAGGTTTTACACAGGGACTTCTTTGTCCTTCGTATAGGCAGGATTTGTCTTTCCTTGTCTATAGGTCCAAATGCTATAGGTGCTTATAGGTCCAAATCACGCCTTACTTGTGACGATGTACCAAATAACGAAAGAACAGCTATAGATTCATCTCTTTCCAACTCACTATGAAAACCATAAGTAAAAAGAAGTGAACCATAATGTATTTTCTGCTTATTTAGTACGGTTTCTATGCCTTTAGTCTTTCTTCTGTGAAAATTGCCGATAACATGCGAAAGGCAAAATATGATTTTACTTTGTAGAATAGAGGCCCTGCGCCTCTACTCTAAAGGCCCTGGTATAGTGCATAAACATACGACAAAATATTTGTATTTGTCCTGTTCCGCTCGGGCCTAGTATGGCTGCGTATAATCGCGTGTCAAATGTGGATAAAGCATCCGTCACTCTCGTACTTATTTAGTCAGAAGTTTTGTCAGAAGGTGACGGATGCCTTATCCAAACTTTGTCACGCGATAAACGCAGCCTAATTCAGCCCCTTGCTTTCTCAATTAGCGACGAATTTTAACGGGTACTTACTGAAACTGATTGAGAAAACAAGATAAATACGAACTTTTCCGACCGAATACAATTTCGTACAGTGCAATAGCTCTTAGAAAATGCTTCGGGTTTGTACTTGTCTCTCACTCGCTCTCATATTCATTATTAAGGGGGAGTGAGAGAGAAGTACAAACCCGAAGCACCTTCATAGACTGTATGATAATTCACAACGTCTGAGACTCTATTTTACTCAGTAAACCCATAATGCTTTTGAAACGTTATTGTATTGTCAACGCTATGAAAGCTCTTATTTACGCAGTAATGACGGCCGAGTTGGGAACACCTTAAAATTCCGAATTACTTTTTTCCGAATATTAATTTGTCCGAATTTAAATTTTATGCTGGAGCTATTTTAGATTAAATGCATAATTTAATTGTTATATGTAGGTTAAGTAAGGTTTGATTTATAAGCGATAGCAAAAAGTTAGGTCTTCTATCAAAAAAAATGCGTTCGGACTTATGAAAATTCTGAGTTTTGATCAATTCGGAATAATTACTCTTCGGAATTTTGTAGTGTACCCCTTACAGAAGCAAATATTTGTATGTTACTGACTAGTATCTACGTATGACCTCGTTTGTAGGCTTGCATATTCCCAGAAGTGCCCACAGCGTTTACCTGAAACAGGAAATGGATTTTAATATTATGATCAATACATCGGTATTTGGTAATTTATAGTACTAAAATTTGAAATAATGCAACACAATTTAATAATAATAAGTATTGGTGTACTATCACTTTACTAAATTAAACTTGTTTAAAAGGCCTCTGCGTGTTGGCTTCGACTCCATGTACGCCTTCCAAACGTCCGAGACTCCCATAGTCCCGTGATTGGTAAAGAAACACAAATAATACGAAACAGTATAGTTGAAGCCCTAAAAACAAGGGAAAAGGAAACTAGGTAATTTAAAAGTAACCAAGAAAAACCCGGCGTGCGGCCAATACGTAAATTGTCGTATTTAAATAAAAACTGACCTAAGCTAGCTTCAGTGTATAGTATTTCAATTGAAAAAAATACATTCAAATCAGTCTAAGTGTTTGGTATCTACACAGTGATACAAACAAACACACAGATGAGCGGATAAACCGACAGACAGATGCCTCATCTTATTTTCTTTAGTGACAATAAGTTATGTACTTTTAAACATGTACTCACCACTTTTAAATGTGAGAATGTGAGGAAAAGTAAATTGAACAACTTATCTACTCTAAGTTAAGGTATTTCGCTTGTTATAAACTTGAAAGTTTCCAGCATCTCCTTAGCACTGAATAGAAGAGTAGTTGGCTAGGAACTTAAATATTACAGTTACTTGTTGTACCTAATTAAAGTTAGCAGTTAGGAGGCAAACAAACTAGCGGCTCGCTAGATGTGAAGTGACCACGGCTACCCATGGACACCTGCCACACCAGGAGAGGAATGACAGCTGCCTTTTCAGCCTTTGAGAAAAGATAATTATTCTCGTCTCTTGGATGTTTCCAAGTCGCAAAGTCCGGAAACACCGCCGCAATAATCTGATTCCATAACACTGTTGTGCGCGGCAAAATGTTTTGTCTAAAACGGACAGAGTGGTAGATTGACATCTAACGAGGTGGTAGGGACGAAAGGACAGCCGTTGGCGAAAGGTACGGTAAATATAGCCGCAGTATCCCAAAACAGTTCTTCGGAGCACTCCTCATGATGTATCTGGCATAATATACCTACTTATTGCAACAATGAAACCAAAAAAAAAAAAATCTCAACATCAAAAACTGTTTGGAAATTTGTATAAAAATACAGTAGGGTATTTCAAATGATTTCAGTGTAAACGTGTCTTTACTCTCTACTGTTAACAGCTCTTAAGAGCTCGTCTCCGATTTCAGCAACTCCAATTAAATATTTCCTTAACAAGTTCTCGTAAATTAAGCCTTTAATGTGTTTTTTCCAGTAAAGCTTTCCATAATATTTTATGTATGAATAGTTTTCACGAATACTTGTAGAATTCTTTTATTTGGGATAAGTATGAGAACTTGTAAAAATTATATTGAATCAAGTTTCCATGGAATTATAATTATGAGGAAAAAAAATTGCTGACATATTAAGCAGACATAATGTGAATTTAAAATAAGATAGCAAAAAAAATATCTCTCTTTATGCTCTTTAAAAGCTTATTTCAGTTGCATACATAAGAATCATTTATTGTTATATTCTTTCAACAACAATTTCTAAATCAATTTCGTCTAACTCAACAGGTGTTGTATTCCCAAATATATCAAAACCTGCCAAGTTCCTGGTAGTGAAAATGACAGCGCTATATGTAGATTTTCAAACTTCATAATCCAACTTCTGAAATTTACGATTCGAGGAATCAAACAGTCAAATAAGAATACCTACTTCCTACTATAAAACTATTACCTTCCTTCTAAACAATTCAACAAATCCCTCATTCACCCTAAAACAATATAAAATACCTTAGACATCCAAACATAGCCCACGAAATCCCCTTTTGCGGCTAATCCAAAAGGGCCTTGTTATCTTTAGAAGGGCCCATATGAAGGTATTTCCTAAATGAAAAGATTAAGGTGGTCACCTGAATTCGAATTCAGGACATCGCGTACGAGGGTATGATAAGAATTTTGCCTTCAAAGGGACAGCCCTTAAATTTTGTATTCAATTTTATTGAGGATTAGTCGCGGTTGGCTTGTAATCTATTTGGAGTCGTGGGTGGAAACTGGTTTAGTTCTGTAGATGGCTGAGGTTAAACTAATGACGTATCTGGATACCTCGTCGTGTTGTTCTCGTCATTATTACTCGAGTACAGCGAAGCAAAAATGAAGGTTTATAACAGTTTGTATGTTATTAGTATGTCTGTTTTTATGTTTATTATTGTTCCCTCGTAGGTCCTAGTCCATAAATCAAATTTTAACAAATTAATGACGTGTCGTGAACTTCGTTTATTTATTTTTAGTGTTACGCGAGTCATAGGCTATGTGTCGTCATATTAAATTTAACATGGTGGATTGTAAATACATACAAAAAATGCTTAGTGAATTATTATTTTTCTTACAAATATGTATCGATATGATACGATGTGTTTGGTATGATTAAATGCATACCTAGATCTGGTAAAGGTTTAATTTCTTAATAAGAAATGTATATTATTAGTATTATACCATTATTTTGTAACACAGGTAGGCAAATAACATGAGAGGCGACGTAATAAGAATTCGTTGATTTTTTAGTCGGGTTTTAGTTTTAACTTTATCTTAATTTTTATTTAAAGGTTACTGACAAAGCTAAGCTATTATTTCACAGACCGTACATTTAAAATGTTTTTTTGTGATTTTGTTGTGTTACCTTGTGATGTAACTTACTTTGAAGTATTATTGTATTTTATGATTGAAAAAATGTTCTGCTGGAGTTTTTTGCGTCTCTTCTTCTCCGCAATGATGGTCTTGTCCGAAGCGAACGACTTACTCTATATTATCCATGTGGCTAATTTACAGCATAATTATTTTGAATTTAAAATTAATTAAATAATATATGAATTTTGACCTTTTGTACCATAGTCAGCGAGATATTGTGTAATATTTTATTAAGGCGTTTAAGGCTACTTATTTCAGCCACAAATGGTACAACACACCACAAAATGAACGTTTTAAAGACATCTGGCAAGACTCCACACTATCTCGTTCCAGTAATAACTTTAAACTGCCCCATCCCTTTCTTGTGTCGTTCGTGACCAAATGGAGAGCAAAGGATAGTGCTTATTTAACTTTTCACTACGATTTTTATGGTAGTGTCCCTTGTCCATGACATTTTACAAGACTTAGCTATAAACCGCTGCCGAAATACTAGGTTACAATGCAAAATACTAGGTTTACAAGTATATTGGTAATTTTGTACGTGCTTTATAGTTATCTAACCTCTTTTTTAAGCCTAGATAAGATACGTAAAGCTAACGTAAGCGATTTTCGAAAATTTTGTTAAAATGTATAGAGTTGACGTTAACGGCCATCTATTCTAATCTTCTTTTAAATATAGAACATTACCGTGACTGAGTGACTGACTAATAGACAACGCACAGCTTGAATCGCTGGACCTAGGGACTTGAAATTTGGAGGGAATATTCCTTGGGTACCCTAGGTGTGCATTAAGAAAGGATTTTCCGAAAATCGACCCCCAACGGGAAGAAATAGGGGGAGTAGCGGGAAACTAGTTCTACGCATATGGCGTCGCGGGCGTCCTCTAGTCTCATATAAAACGAAGTAGTAAGGTAGAGTCATCGAGATCGGACTCATTAGTTAGGTTTCGATAAACAGATGACGACTTTGCACAAAACTAAAGTTGGCAACAAAAGATTGCCTCAAAAATGCAATTTTAGAGTCACGAAGATCGGACTCATTAGTTTGGCTTCGGTAAACAGATGAAGACTTTGCAAAAAACTAGAGTCGGCAACAAAAGCTTGCCTCAAAAATTCAATTTAGAGTCACCGAGATCGTACTCGTTAGTTTGGTTTCGGTAAACAGATGATGACTTTGCAAAAACCTAGAGTTGGCAACAAAAGCTTACCTCAAAAATGCAATGGCCCGAGATTCTAGGCAATAAAAACTATATCATCTTCGAACTGTTATCGTATTGTCTACGTTTTGATAGCTATTATTTATTTGACAGTAATGGCGGCCGAGGAAAAACGATAACATAACAGGTCAATGATGATATGGTTTTTATCTACACACATATCATAAGTCCTCTATTATGCGTTCAACACCCGTAGGCAATGACCAGCATTACCTGTGGTAGTAGCTGACAGCGATGACAGCTGTTAATTTTGCAAGATGTTCCAAATTTGGATCTCATTACCTTACAATATTCGATAACGTAATGAAATTACGTTACAGCTGTCATCGCTGTCACTTACTACCACAGGTAATGCTGGTCATTTGCCTTTCGGCTTCTGAACCCATCTTAGAGATGAGTGAGTGTGTAGATAAAGTATGTACGCGACTCTGCGTAATTGGCATTACGCAACCGTCACGTAAACTACTATTACCGCCTTAAATAGAGGTGATAGTAACAGGAATCTTAGACTTATATACACTTGCATTTTCAAGGGTGCAAATACGTTGCCTACACTAAGGACTTGGAAATTACTTTAAGCTAGTCATAATTTAAAGAGGAATAGCATATTTAACGTCACAATTAACGAACAAAAACTGTTTAACCGCAAACGAACGAATATCAGACAAATCTTACAGGCTAATCGAAACCTTCAAACGCAGAACTTCGACGCAGATGGTAAAATATTATTATGACCCAAATGTGGATGTCGGGAACTAGATACGGAACGTTATGCTCTGAACGGTGCTCCAAACTTGGCCGGCCTCCAGCCAGAGAAGCATCAAATGTGCTCTCAATTTACATTCTTCATATCTTGGATTAGAAGTGGATTGGTAGACAATGAAGTAACGATAATAATGTGAAATTGTTCTTTGAGAAAACAAGATATTAATTAAAAAATTAAATACCTGTTTAACTTAATATCGCGAGATTCGCGAGACAGTCTTACACAAACTCGTCTTCGTCTATATCCTTACATAGTATAAAACAAAGTCGTTTTCCGCGTCTGTCTGTCTGTCTGTATATATCTGCTTACTTCTCCTAATCCACGCAATTTTGATGCGGTTTAACCCATCAGTTAGATTTTTTACGTTATGTTAAGTACCTATAATGAATTCTGGTTTATGTAAACCGAAGCGAAGCGAAGGTGGGTTGCTGGTATAAATGATTCTAGGGTTGTTATGTACCTATTTTTAATCCACAAAACGCCCACTTACTAGATTCAATGTACCTATCACAATTGTGCGTAAATTTACCTAGGTAACTATAGATTTAATGGGTAGCTCGCTTGCTGAGCTATAAGGCACTACTATAGTACTCGACTCGTGTTTTAAAACAATAAAAAGTCCGTCGAAAAAATATGTCCCGCCTGGACGGTAGACGGAGCCAATTATGAACCATTTAAACGTTCCGGCGTTTTTTCTGTAAATAATGCATTTTAAGTAAATAACTGGGTCCGCGGAAATAACAGCGAGAATCCTATTAGCGGCCTTTACACGTAAAGTTCGGACCGCGGGAAACGCCACGCGCCATTACACTCTTCGTTCGGAACCGTAAACTTTTTACTATTTTACTATTACAGTTGCATGTACACGTACGGTTCGGAACGAAGATTGGAATGGCGCGTGGTGTTTCCCGCGGTCCGAACTTTACGTGTGCACGCTATTGCCACAGTCAAAACCTGGCAGCAGAATAACTCAGACATAATATTAACGTCATATTATTTGACATCAAGTTAACACAATGAACCTATTTCGTATTTCGGCCCTCTTCATATTTACTTGCAAGATATGGACTACACGTACAACTAATAAACATGTTAGAGCCCGACCAGCGAGTGGGGACACAAAAAAAAGGCGGCAAATTAAAAATATCACTGGCTGGTAACACGAAGTGCATAGCGACTGGATAGGTACTCATAATGTGACAGCTTGATTCATAGGTACAATTGACAACAATTCATATGTGCTAAGGTAGTAAAATAAAAATACCGTTTGTAGATTTTACACTGCTGATTACAGTAAAAATATTTTTGGATTTTTTTATACAGTAACTTTTTTTATATTTAGGAAAAACAGTAAATAAAGTTGGATTGAGAATGTTAGGAATACACTTGTAGTGCCCTTAGTCGATTTATTACCATAGGAATTGAAAAACATATACAACTTTCATGTCCATTTTTCATCTGTCTATATCTTTAATAAATTATTAACGACGAATTTAAGTTAAATAAAGAAAAACCGAGAAACACGGGTAGTCTAATTTGTAACGAGCTATTATAAACGCGAAAAAACAGAAATACTTTTTTTTTGAAATGTTGTCAGTTGTTGCCATGAAGAATTTGAGAAAAATGCTTCTGTCACCACTCGCTGGTCGGACTCTAAGTTTATAGAAGATTGTTAAAAAAACGTTACTTTAATTACGTATTCCTGCTGTATATCTTAAAAATGTTAACGTTATATCCAATACTACATGACATCCGTCTATCAGGAACTTCGTAAGTGTAGAATTAGTTTCGTACTACTCCCCCTATTTCTTCACGGGTCGATTTTCCAAAAATGTATGACACGGAGAAGGCAGAAGAGCACAAAGGCCACCTGATCTTACGTGGGATCTGTGACCCATAGACATTTGCATTATCAAGACTACAATCAATCGCCATAGACATTTTCTCAATGACCATACGTTAACGTTACTCGATAGAAGGTAAAAGTTTGTGCTCGGAGTACAGTAAAGTTCCCTAGCAATAAAACGTGCCGCACTAAACTACGACCTTACTCGTAACCACACTCTAACTTAAATGTTCTTGTTAGCGATCCGAGCGAAATTTTCTCTTAAGAAACTTCTTGTAGTCATTACCGTTTTCCAAATGATTTGTTCATAAGAACTAAATACTTATTTGCGAGTGTTGATGCGAGGGATGGCAAGAGGGTGACACATACAAGTTTTCACCAGAGCGGCGAGAACCTATAACATAAAGGTAAAAAAATCAACATAGTAAAAATTAAACCTCATTTATATTTGCCACCCAGCCAGCCACCCACAACTACTAACGACCACCCATTTATATTGTAAAAAATAATTAAAAAGTTACTAAGTTAGCAAAATCAGATTTTACTGAGACAAAGTACAGTGCTGGTTCAATACAATTGGGTGGCTGCGTGGGTAAATGCGAGTATACGTCATGGGGTTTAATGTTTGCCATATTGTATTTTTTTAGCTTTAGCTAATAGATTCGCGATGTGAGGTGAAAAGTTGTATTAGTAACACGAGATTGCTTCGTTTTTGATCTACACACATATCATAAGTCCTCTATTATGCGTTCAAAACCCGTAGGCAATGACCAGCATGACCTGTGGTAGAAGGTGGCAGCGATGACAGTTGCTAATTTTGGAAGATTTTGGATCTCATTACCTTAAAATATTCGATAACGTAATGAAATTACGTTACAGCTGTCATCGCTGTCACCTACTACCACACGTAATGATGGTCATTTGCCTTTCGGCTTCTGAACCCATCTTAGAGTACTTATAATATGTGTGTAGATAAAGTATTGTAATTGGCATTACGCAACTGTCACGTAAACTACTATTGTTATATTAAACCTCACCTGATGCTGCTCAATGCGCTCCTGGCTTCCGTGCCTGAGTGTGACTTGTTTGAATGGCGATGGGCAACACTGTGTTGTGAATGTCTTAGATTTTGCGAGATGATGGATGATAGGCCTTCCAGTATTACCTAATTACAATTATTATTTTTCAAATTTTATGGTTTTTAATCGATTTGTGTTCTTTTTAATTTTTTTTGTGTTTTTTGTAATAGTAAGTTTAAGTTCCTCTGTGTATTGGGTTCCACTGTAATGCCGTGTGAAATACATTTGCAAATAAATAAATAAAAAATAAATAAATATTCCTGACTCGACATAGTTATTTTTGTTTTGAAACATTATTGTCTCGTCTCTTTCCGATTCCAACATAATATTCTTGTCTCGACACAGTGGAACTTCCAAGTTATACTATAATAATATATACTTTAGTACCTTGTCACTTTAATAGTTGTGACAATTCATATATAGCAGTTTAAACATGACATTATAGACAAGGTACTAAAGTGTATACATATTTATGAACTGTACATGTTTCATGCTATAATAAACACGTCATCATAAAACGCTTTTCACGAAATTGGAGTAAAAAATGCAAAAAGTTAATTCGTCCAAAGTAAGCCCGGAGTTTCAACGAGGGTTTTCCCAAATTTTAATTAAAAAATACTAAAAGGTTTAGCAATTTGAAATGCCAATAACAAATTAACATTTGCATAAAAACAACGGGGATTAGATTTTTGCTTCCTCTTTGAGATTAACATTATGGCGTCCTTAATCCTCAGGCAGGGTAGACAGAGGTCCCTATTATATTTTTTATACTAACAACTAGGTAGCAACCTGCCGGAGGTATCTGTAACACGCGTACATAATACAGAAATTATTACACCCTCTGTTGCCCGCGACTCCGTCAACTCCGTCAGAAATAAAACAGCCTATGTTACTCAGGGATAATGCTCGGGTCCTAGTGAAAAAGGGTACAAGTCGACTTAACTCGTAATAAAAAAGGGTATAAACATGAACAGAGTATACTAGACTTAATCCCTTTTTCACTTGATCTTCAGAAGCCTTATACCCTTTTTCACTAGGACCCCAATGTAGCATTCTAGTGGTGAAAGAATTTTTCAAATCGGTCCAGTAGTTTTGGAGCCTTTTCAATGCAAACAAACAAACAATCAAATCTTTCCTCTTTATAATATTACATACATACATACATAAACTCACGCCTTCGTTCCCAGAGTGGGGTAGGCAGAGCTACAGAATTACCAACAACTCTATAAACTTGTTGATAATTCTGTAACCACATTTTGCACAATCTAAGATGTTTATCAGCGTATTAGTGACAGGTTGCAAGCCCATCGCCTAACAGTACTACAAGCCTTTATTCCCTTAGTCGTCTCTTACGACATCCACGGGAAGACATGGAGTGGCACTATTCTAAGCCGGCAACCACACGGGCAGATAATATTTAATATATTAGTGTAGATAAAACCCATCTTCTTGAAGTTATAGTTGAAAACCGCCTGAAAATCCGTTGCGAAGTTTGAAAGATCTCAGCGTACATACAGAGGGACATACAGACGGCGGGAAGCGACTTTGTTTTATACTATGTACCTGATGAAAATCGCAACATGCTTCATGAATCATACAATAAATAAACCCCCACTTTCAGAGCTGAATACTCTTAAACATTCCCAACGATGATTTCCATCAAAATTATCTAGGAAAAGAAGTTTTCTGTTTAAAAAAACCGCATCCGAACCGTTACGAAGTGATAAACACCAGAAATACTTACAAATCAAATTTATATCTTTACTACCTATAGGTACTACAAGTACGTACGAGTAAGTAAGTAAGTAAACTCTTTATTGCAAAAAAACACGAGTATGTTTTATAACTAACTATTTATTGAGAGCGTCAGTGGCCTAGTGGCTTAGAGGGTCGACTCGTGATCGTAAGGTACCGAGTTCGAACCCCCGCGGTCACCATGTACCAATAAGTTTTTCTAACTTAAGTGCATTACCCGATGCTCTTACGGTGAAGGAAAAACATCGTGAGGAAACCTGCACATTCGAACAGCTGAGTGTGTAAGAGGGTAATTGCACAAAAGATCCTAAAGGGTCGAAGTGTATTTATAGTTTGTAACTATACAAAAAATAATAACCTACGAGAGTAAACTTTATAAAAATAATCTCATCTATCCATTGCAACGAGTCATGATACTGTAAAACCGCGTAACCAACCAATTTATTATAGAGAATAGTACACCTAAACGTCTTAGAAAAAGGTGCATTTTGCTCCTGATCAAAAATGTTACTTACGCGTTTTTGCGGTTTCACCTACAATGTGTAAAATTCAGCAAGAGTATCCAGCGCGATATTCGTATGCACATTTTAAATCTATGAATATTCTAATTTTAATGGTTTTTATGAACATACAAACAACAAAATTTACTGATAATTTCTTTTTCTCAAAAATGTCCGGAAATGTGGATATTCCTATCTACATATTGAGACGCGAAGTACATAGTTTACTGACAGTTCTCAAATTTAAAAAAAAAAAACATTGCATACAAATTCCATTACTATCTAGGTTGTAACTTTTTAAAAAGTGAAAAGGGCCATAATAAAATGAGGGCACAAGTCTTAAACATCCAAATTTTACTCGAAACATAACTTTTTTATTTGTGCCTGGAATAGCTTATGTTTTTTTTAAAACAAGAATTGCGTTTGTCCTTGTCATAAACAAAAAGGCGGTAAGGAGTGATGGTTTTTTCACATGAAGTTTCTGTTTGTATGCAATTCAAAAAATGAGTTCAAGCGATGAAGATTTGACTCCAACACAATTTTTTTCTTGCCATTTTTGAGAAAAACACTATATTTGCCTCGGCAGGAACAGCAATTGCGGGCTGCGTATTTTTAAACGGACTCGCAAGCTCGTCCGTTTAATCCAATACTCGGCCCTCAATTGCCTACTTCCATGCCTAGGCAATAATGTACTATTACCGCCTACCATTTTTAACTATCCTAGTTTCGTGCGTGGCTTTGTATGTATTATCTATACATATACAGGGTGGAAAGTTGAGATGGGGCATTAAGGGCAGCTACCAGATCCCTTGCTGCCACGCGAAAATGATCTTAGGAGACCTTTCCCAAATTTTTGAGTGATGACAATCGACATTCACAGATTTTTGATAAAATGTACAGTCAGCGAGAAAATCGTCAGAATTGAGTTTTTTTTTTTAATGCCAATCGATCCCATTCCCATAAAGGATAAAAACACTCTTTGAGACCAACTGAGGTTAGAGTACTAGAACACCCACAAATGAAAGAAAACTTTTTCCATACATTTTAGTAGGGTAAAGGCAAAGTGGAATTTTCTTAAGCTTAAAGATCATTAATTTTTATGGGGACAACTTCCATTAGGACATTAAAAATGAGAAAAATCGGTATTCTTACAAATAAAAAAGCCACTAAATACGATATAAACTTTTTGCTACATAGATAAAGCTGGCCGTCATGGGTGAAAAAGCTTAATAATTAAAAAAGAATGTACGAAGAAAATTTGTATTTTGAATTTAGAACAGTGACGATATCTGATGTTTTATTTCAACGAAAACCTTTCTTCTCTGTTATTAGTGTTAAATGTATGGAAAACGTTAATTATATAGGTAATGACTGTTTTTAAGTCATTATGATTGTCAACATTTTCATTTATCTTAGCTTGTAATAAAAATATTATGTACTCACTACTGCCTATTAGAAAGCTCAACTAAATTAAAATAATGTTTAAGAAAAAACATAATTTAAATCCGAAAAGCACAAATTCATTGACATTGCGCACCTTAATGATTCAAATCAAACATTAAGGTGCAATGTCAATGAATTGCAGTTTCAATTATGCATTTCAATGAATCGCGGACGGGCAACGAATGCTTTTACTATTTGAAGGAGTTTATTCCAGGTATAATTATCTTGTAAGGACATCTTCAAACCTAGTCGGCTGCTCCAAATTGAAAACAAGCAAGTCCATTTTTGGAAAAAAAAATTTTTTTTAAGTTTTTTGTTTCCTTGGTTTGAGACGCACATAGCTACATTTTTATTTTATTTTAATTGTACATGGTTTTTTAGTTATTTGTCAAATATTTTTTCAAGTAACTCAATTTGAAAAAAATACCAAGTTAAATTCAAGTATGTCGCCTACAACCAAGTTAGAATCAAGTAAGTCGAAGCAATGATACTTGTTTTCTACTTGGTTAAGATAGTTGCTTGCTTTCATCTTGGTCCAAAATGCGAAGTAAACTATTATAGTTCCGCAGTTGCTTGGATTACAATTCACTTGCTTGTTTTCACCGTAGTGGTCATCCACCAATAACACAACTACCTACCAATATTAGCGTTTTGTTAATCCATATTTTTTTCATATTCAATGAAAAAGCAAACTATAAACTTACATAAATACAAAAATACAATGATATGGCATAATTAAAAATATATCTTAATAATAGCACATTATTCTTTTACCTACTAATTTTAAGATTATCATCAATATTATCTAAGACGTTGTTTAATTACCTAAGATGCTGTTAATGTTTATAATTAACAAAGATTTGTAACAAAACGCAAGGATTGATTCAATATTTTTAGACATGACTGTCATGACTGCTGTTGAGAAGTTTAACGTACCTTAACTGCAACTATGGAAAAAAACCAAAATAAATATAGCCGAGGAAGAAAGTTAGTAGCGATGAGTTTAGAAAATGAAATGTAAGTACCGTCAATGTTCACTTATCTACTTGTACTTAAGTAGTCTAAACAAACAAATACGACTTATATTCGTTCGTTCTTTTGACAAAATGCGTAACATGTACCACATTTTTGAGTGTGATTGCCGTAGGTGAACACGATTTTCCTATTTCAGGTCTCACGCTACGGATAAAGGACACCATAACCAGTATAAACACACATCTTTAGGACAATCCTCTACACCTAACAGAGATAATGATCCTAGTGATATTATAAGTTCGAGTGAACTTATGAACCTCACGGACCTACAAATAGAATTACCGCCTATTACCGATTCATTTCTTAACATTTATCAAGAAACTCAAAAGTTGCTCTTAGATACTGACCCTTTTCAAGAATATAATTTTTACAATGAACTAAATACAACTACAACTGGCGTTCAAGACGAGGATGATCCCAGTTTTATTGAAAACAGCAGTCATGAAGATTTATATTTCCATACACAAAGTCTTAGTAAAAGGATAAAGTACTCGAATAACGGTTTAGACGCTAATGACCAAAGAACGATTACAAAACCATCGATAACGATACCTGAAACACCTGAACGTTCTCTTGAGGATTTTTCTTTTAATAAATCAAGGGAATCAATTCAACCAATAACCACATCACCCGAAGCAGCTGGTGAAATTGAGCCTATTATATCAACTAATAAAAAAAAAACCTTAAAAGAAAATAAATTAGAACATAATAAAAAAAAACATCCTTTGCGTAGCCATTGTGGGTACAAATGTCGAAAACAATGTGAACAGTTCAGTCTTAAAGATCGAGAAGCTATTTGGTGCAGTTATTGGAACTTGATACATGAACGTCAGTTATTGTGGGCCGCAAGATATATACAACTGAAAAAGGTTAACTCTAGAAGTCAAAGTGGCCAAACAACATACAAAAGGCATGAAACTAGAGTATTTTATTTGCCTCACTCGAATGGAATATCGCTGACGGTATGTAAAAAGTTTTTTTTGAACACATTAGGGTACAAAAATGATTCTATTGTGACTACTATTTCTAAAAAACTTAACTCTTGTCCAACTAGTATTATAACAGACAAGAGAGGCACTAACCCTAAGGTTAAAATTAACTTGTGTAAAATTAAAGAATTTATAAATCTGTACAACCCTTGCACGGCACATTATAGGAGACACAATTCACCAAATATGCTATACCTTAGCCAAGATATAGGACTACATAGACTATTCCAAGATTTCAAGAAATGTTATCCAACTTTTGTGTGTGGCAGAGAAGTTTTTCGTAAAACGCTAAAAGAGATGAATATTTCTTTAAGAAAACCACAAAATGATAAATGTTATGACTGTCTCAACTTTGATGTCAACATCAAACATGCTTTAAAAATGTCAAATGTTCCGTCCCTGAAACTATTTTGTAAAGAGAAGCTACATATAATAAAGGCACAAAAAGCTACTCGGACTTACAAAGCAGACTCATTGAAAGACGATTCCGAAACAAAACATTTTTCAATGGATTTACAAAAAACTGTTTTATTGCCTATGATACCAGATGTCAAGGATTGCTTTTTCACAAATAGGCTGGTTGCCTTTAATTTAACATTTTGTGGCTTGAAAAAAGGAAGTAAAGAAGGATCGAAGTGTATAGTGTGGCATGAAGCAACTGGTGGTCGTGATGGCAAGGACATGGTTGATGCTGTATACAGATTCCTTTTGACCGAAAGAGACACAAAAAACTTTATTTTCTGGGCTGATAATTGTACTGCACAAAACAAAAATTGGATTTTGTATACAGCACTGGTGATCATCGTAAACGTGCACAACATTGATTCCATTACTATCAGATACCTTACAAAAGGACATACGCATATGTCTGCAGACGGTGTTCATGGAAATATCGAAGCATATTTAAAAAAAAATAAGAATGTTTATGATTTTAAAGACTACAAACAATGTATTCAAAAGAGCCGCAAAGACAATGAGGTCATAGAGGTTCAACTTGAAGATAAATTCAATTGGGAAAAAAAAAGAAAGCTTCATCGCAAGAGCTAAAAAATTTTCTTTTGAAGGATGTCGTCGAAGTAAGGTTTGTTATAAATAAAAAAGTGTTGTACTACAAAAAGTCATTCGATGAAAACCACTACAACAAGTTAGATTTTATTCAAAAAAAGTTTAAAGTAGACAACCTTCCAAAAAAAATAAACCGAATACGTGGAATCCGATCTTCAAAAAAAAAGGAGATTCTGTCTAAATTGGTCCCAATAATGCCGGTAAACAGACAACTTTTTTGGCACGAATTACCTGAAAGCGATAATGTTGGAGACTTAATCCGAGATGGAAACATGGTTGAGGATATTTGAAGTAAAGACAATTTGTATATTTACATAAAAGCAAAGTAGTTTAATTTTTTGTTAAAATTTAGGAATGCTTTTCTGTTAAAACTGTAGAAAAAAATGACAAACTCTCGTCACAGAGATGAAGCTAATATTTTGTGTTTTATTTATCTATGACTATTTTTATTTAAATATAATAAATATACATATTACTGAAATACCAATATTTTATCGACAAAAATATAATAATGTAGTTAAAAATGTAAATAGATCAATTATACCGTTCAATTTAGACTTATATTTATATAAGGTAATAGTATAATTTTTGCAAGTCATACCACTTTACAAGTCTGTTTTCAAAATTTGAGACTGATCAACAGCTCATTTTAAGCAAAAACTTATCAGAAAACAAGTAACATATACATACTTGTTTTTAGTGTGGGTATTATTATTTTTTTTGCCAAATAACCATGCTGAAACACATTTTCACCTGCGGTCCCAAAACGGCTTTAGCTATACCGGATTAAAACACACATATCATAGCCAAAACTATGACAAATCCCTAGAAAAAAACCGCTTTTTAAAATATTAAATATTTTTCAAGATATCGGTATTTTAAGTTCGTAATTGTTTTTTGGTTCTCCTGTAAAATTTGCATAAACACGGTTACTTGTTTTCAATTTGGAGCAGCCGTAGTACTCTGACTGAATCTGTTGAAATCCTGTACATTGATGTCGCAAGTCTTCTCATAAAGACTGCGGCAATAAATAAATCACTATCCCTTTATTTTCTCACAAGAACTTAAAAGAATGTACGTACCTTGTCATTTTAATAGTCATTAGCACTGTCATACTTGTCATTTGATATACATTTTGAAGTTCATTATGACAAGGCACTGAAATGATAATTATTAAAAATACAATGGGAATGTCAAGTGCTCAATTATCGGTCGTTACAATTTAAGGACATAAATATTCATGAAAGAATAGAAAAAACCTTTTCAAGAATTGTTTATGACATCGCGTATCGTGGTAAAATATTCAGTGTTTTATTTTTACGTAAGAGAATAGAACAAAAATTTGAAGGGAAAATATTTTACTTATTGGCAGCGCACATTGCTCGCAGGACTGATGGCCGATGGGGTCAGAAGGTTCTTGAGTGGCGTCCGCGGACCGGGAGACAAGCTGTAGGTAGGCCTCCAACAAGATGGAGTGACGACCTTGTAAAGATCGCGGGAACGCGGTGGATGCGAAAAGCACAAGACCGGTCTAAGTGGAGGGCCTTGGGAGAGGCCTATGTCCAGCAGTGGACGTCTTTCGGCTGACATGATGACATGTCATGATGAATTGGCAGCGCAAATAAAAATTTATAAGAAATATTTGCAAACAATATTTGCAGACTATAAAGTCCAATAAGAAGAGAAATATTTTTCGGAGGTATGTATGTATCTATGTATATCTATTTCATGGAGACTTATCGATTTAACGGCTTAGCAAATTTTTAAGTGCGGCATATCGAATTCGTTGGAAATTCAAGAACCATAGCTAAGAATAGTGTAAAATTGAGACCACCTTTCACTCTTGGTCATTTCCTGGTAAAGGAACTACTCCAAGTAGCATAGCATCCTACGTCCATAATGAGAACTCAGCTAAAAACAGTTTGAGGAGATACTTGCCAAGATTTCTAGAATCTTTGGACCACCGAGTATCCGACGCAAATCTACCTCAAGGTAAAGGAAGTTTGTCAGAGTCAGGGAAATTAGCGATGTGGTGCTTTAAAATATTCCAAAAGTATCAAAATCAAAATATTTATTCAGTAAATTGGCCACATACGGGCTCTTTTACACGTCGGTAATATACAGTGCATCTACAAGCGCTTCGGACAAGACCATAATTGCGGAGAAGAAGCGCCGCAAGAAACTCCAGCAGAAGGTCATTTTTTCAAACATAAAATGCAATAATACTTAAAAGTAAGTTACATTACAAGGTGATAGAGCAACAAATATGAATTATTAGAACTATCACAAATAAAAACATTACAAATTGAAAAATTAAAAACATTACAAATAAATGTAAAAATTAAGAATATTACATGTCAAATACATTAAACTAAAAATAATGACTAGGAGAACAACACGACGAGGTCTCCACGTCAAAAGCTATCTATAATCTAAGCTATCAGAGACTATATTTTCTTTTTTAACATTAACAGGAGGCGTAATCTCCGTACTATGACTATTACAACCTGACAACCTGAGTTAATCGAACAGAGACATGCGTCTATTGCTCTATCCATTTCACGGACTGTAACTTGGCTGCTACTCTTTTTATTGAGTAAAGGTCATCCAAGTTCCTATGCTATTTTCCCAACTTTTTGCCACTACTACGCTCTTATGTAGCTCTTAAGAGATCATCAGTAGTGTAAATGGCTGGGCAAAGAGGGTTCTGCATCATATGCTGCGTCCTTTGAGATAACTGGCAGACACATTTGGATTTTGTTTTTGCTGGTACTAAACCCCTGCAAGTATAAGAAACTCAATACGGGCTCAGTTCCGCAAATATTATCAAAACCCAACACCGATATAAAGTTTCCACAGATTTCTGTTAATTAGATTTGTTGCCTTCTTCATGGTCTAGAGGCTTAATTATGGTCTGAAGTTGCAAAGAGTTATAAGAACATCGACGACTACTGCTTCGTTTTAATTTTAAAATTTTAATTTAAGTTCAAAAGTTATCACGGGAGGGTTTATATTAGTTTAGAGTTTGGAAACTGCATCCTGGCGTTCATTGTCTTGTGGCGAAGAACGGACTTTGAAATGATTTTGTAATCACGTTTGCGGAACTTTGTGGAAGCGTTGTTGTTGAGAAAAAAATCGATTAGAATCGTCCGCGTTTTGAAGAGAATTTCATCAGGTTGATAGATGTGAATATACGACATTGAATTTGGTCAGAAAAACTCGTATTTATCTGGCTTTCCCAGTCAGCATCCGTTCTCGTCGATAAACCAATTGAGAAAGCCAGATGGATTTGAAATCGGACAAAATACGATATTGTATGTTTATTTACGACACCTATAGGTACAAACTTAATTCAAATTAAATTTAAAATACGTATTCTTCTTCTTATCAGCATAAAACTACTCGTTCACTGCTGAACATATGCCTCTTCCATGTATTTCCATAAATACGTATAACTTGATTCAAAAAGAACTTGAACTCCAAATTTTTAAAGCCAAATTCTTTTTGTGCGGTTTGTTTTCTACTTCCGAGCGCTCGATTGCTTAAAAAATCGACCCGCAATTCCCATTACTGAACGGGCAGAATAAAATTTTAGACTAGTTTTTTCATGGCATAGATAAGGCAAACGGACACGAAGGCCTGTAAGTAAGTGGAATATGTGACCCATAGACATTTGAATTCTCAAGACTGCAATCCTAAGGGCCGTATTAATAAACTAATCTCAACTATAATGCTCGCCTCGAGATGCGTCAAAAATGACAGTGTTCTATGGTTTGACGTTTACTTTGACGTATCTTGTGACCGGCATCTCGGCCAAGATGAGTTTATTACTACGACCCTAAGACTTAAAATGCGTTGCCAACCCTGAGGATTAATATTGAATGCTTCTAATTATGCCAGTAATTTCACTGGTTGTCTTATCCCCACATCGGAACACAACAATGCGAACACTGTATTTTGGCGGTAGGTTAAAGGATATGATAGTGGTAGAGACCCTGGTGGACCCTGCAAAAGATCCTACCACCACTATACCACACCACCACTAAAGATACTATACCACCACTTAGATATATGAACCTAACTGACAATGCAATATTATGGTGCCTAAGAGCTGATCTGATGTGGGCACTCGTGAAATAACACTCTGTTTAAAGGTATATTTATAAGCCAGAGCACACAGATGCTTAACTAAACATTCGTTTTTATTTAATTAGGTCACGATTTTTACTTCGTTTTTAAGCCTATTTGATCAACCCGCGGCAAAGACCTCCCATCTGTACCGACATTCGTCAAAGCATTCGTCCCTATAATGAAATCGCCTCGAAGAGCGTTACGTCATCCTCAATTATTATTTTTCTTTCTACTTCAAAGTTATTTAACTATTATATAACAGAAGAGTAACTTACATTTACCTACCATAACAATAGCTAAAGAATAGAAATTTAAACAATGGAGGTTAAACCGCCCAAGAGCCATTTTTTCCACTTAGCTGGAACAGAATTAGCCCCAGCGTTGTCTAGTGTGACACTAGTGTCCAATTGTCAGACACAAGGGCTCTCTAGCAACCTTGCTCTCATTCTTATTCCAGAACCTTGACACAACCTTGGAACCTTAATTGGAACCTGTATTTGCCAACAGAATTCTCACTAGAATGAATTTAAAATAATTGTCAATGCGACTGCTTGACAAAATTAATTGGAGGTTCGGATTTATTGAGGTTGTAACTTTTAAAGAGAGATTGTTGAGAATTGGACTGAATTATTTCTTGATGTTCTCTTCTTTCTTTTCATGTTAACGTTCAATGTTTGACATTATCTTAACGATTACGTTACGTTTGATTTCCGCTTTTCCTCGCTGTTTGTTGTTGTCTAATCTTGCTTTGTCAAAAATTAACTGTACCCCCGTCGCCCCTTCCCTCATCTCTGAAGTTTACACGTCAAAATATCTGAAATAATTGGTCCCTCATCACAAACCCACTATCCCACTAATTGGCAGATTTGGGGTGAAATGGGCATAGTTTTTACCCTGGATTAATACATACTCTACTTTTCATCCCGGAAAATTTAAAAGTTACCGAGGTAATAACGATTATCGAAATCTACGCGGGCAGAAGCTATCTATTTTTTATAGGAGAGGAGTCTGCGAGATATTAACAAAATCATCTAGTTTAAGCTACTTGACAACAGATGGCGCAAGCTGTACTCATTTACGTTATGGGATTAAAGTATTTTTTACGATAACGAGTGCGACTAGCGTCATCGAAAATTCGAATTGAGTTTCAATTCCATTCTGGCGCAACACATGGCAAAACTTTCATTTGAATCCAAACAACATGATTGTTAACGAATGTAATTTAGCTACTTGACGACAGATGGACAATACTAAAAATAGGGAAATACTTCTAATGCGAACCATAATTATATACGGACTTAATTACGGAACCCACGGTGCGCGAGCTCAACTCAACTTGACCGGTTTTTTAACAAGTTACAACGATAAAATTAAGATATTACCTAATACTTATAACTTCTGGATATTAATACCTATATTTTTTCCAATCATCGAAACTACTTAACTACTTTGATTTTTGTTATCAATGAATTCGAAAATCTAATTGAGAAATTCATTTTCTTTTTAAACCTAAACCAATTATAATAAAATTATTTAATATCGAAAGTTTCAGTAAGTTTACTGAAGTAATATTTGTTAATCACGCGCTATTAGATACTTTAATAAAATTAGGCTGAAGTTGCTTTTTTAAATGAAAAAATACTTCGTGTTAATATACCTACAATTATTTAATATCACTAAGAGCTGCTTGTAGCAAAATATAGTATTACCAATCTTACTAATTATTATAAATGCGAAAGTTTGTGTGTGTGTGTTGTCCATGTTAGTTTGTTACTCCTTCACGCTGCAACGGCTGGACGGAATTGGATGAAATTTACAATGGAAATAGCTTATACCCTGGATTAACACATAGGTTACTTTTTATCCCGGAAAATTTAAAAATGCCCGATCGTATTACGATAATTGAAATCGACCCGGACGAAGTCGCGGGCAGAAGGTAGTAGTTTAAAAACTTAGTTTTACCCCCTTATTAATAAACGTGCATTAAACTTATTTTAGCTAAAGAATATTTTGTTACTTTCTGTGAAATTCAAAAGTCACAATGAGAGATAAGGCCAAAGTAGGGCTTTCAATACCGGTATACCGGGATCCCGGTATTCCGAGATCCCGCGGTATTTTCCAGTCCCGCTTGTTGCGAGATTATGAGCGTGGGATCCGCGGGATTTGCGGGACCAATCGTTTGGTAGACGACACATTAGACATGTTATGTTTCGTCGCAAACAAATCACCTGAATGTTCACCAAACTAATCAAAGTTTTAATTCGGTTTTTGTTATTGATCTCAATAAAAGTGCAATTAAGAGCCGATTTCACCAATTAATTAAACGCGATCAATTTACGATAAACTCAGTTCACGTGTTATCTCGAGTTAAAATGACAGTTCTCGTATGAATCTGACGTTTACTAACTCGAGTGTAAATTGATCGCGTTTAATTGCATTCGTGAAATCGGCCCTTAATTTAATTAATCTCTTAAATTACTTTAATAAAAGTGAAGATATGTTCTTTATTTCTTTTCTTTCGTTCACTTTATATCAATAGTATCAATTTCTATGCGGGATCCCGCAAATACCGGGATCCTAACCTAACCTAACGTAAGCTTCGTAGGTTACGAAGCTAGCGGTCTCGGGCTCGATTCCCGATTAGGGCAAATATTTGTGTGATGAGCGTGTGTTTTGTTTCTGAGTCTTGGGTATATTCTATCTATAGGTATAATTATGTATAAAAAATGTTATTGTTACATAGAGGTTGAGGCCTTGCAGTACGTGTGAAATGTAGTTGTGTCAGAAGGTCTTGTTCTCGCAAAACTAGCAAAAATGTCTTAATCTAAACAATTCAATATAGCTCCGCATATTAACCAAATTTGTTCTACAATGTTTTTTGCACGTGTGTGTGTGTGTGTGTGTGTGTACATATTCATAGTGATCTTTTTTGAATAATAGTGGTTATATGCCCCATTACCCTAACAAAATAATAAGTACATTCTAACAATAGTAAGCGATCATAAGCTTTATGAAAAAGTGGCATAATGACCACGGCTATCTACTAAATACATTAAAATATAAAACCTGTAAGTTATTGATTTATTAAAATAATTATTGTGCATAAAAAAATCAGGGTTTTGATTCTCTCAACAAGCAAAGGTGATCGTTCACTCGAGTGAAGGTCCAAGCGGCGAGTTTAAATATTCCCGACAGAGCGAACAAAACACATTTTAGCGCGAGTATTCAATTTGGCAGCATGACTTCTCGAACGTATAAGGCTCCCTAATTGACAATGCACGCGCTAAAATGGGTTTTTTCGGTCAGACGGGACTACTTAAACTTGCCGCTTTTATTCGCTCGTCCGTCCGGCCGGCCGCCGTTTTTTGAGAGAATAACACACCTGAGGGCCCTGCAAAGATGCACTACGCTAACTAACGTTTCTATTCGATTCGTTTTTAAACCAATCGCGTCACTGGGAGATGACGTGATACGAAAAGTCACGTGGTCTATCAGAGACGCGATTGGTTTAAAAACGAAACGTTAGTTAGCGTAGTGCATCTTTGCAGGGCCCTCTGATGAGAATATTTTCTCGTTTCATACTTTTCAGCAGTCGGGTTTTAGTGTTTGAACTTATTTTTTTATTATACGTTAAGCTGAGGCACAAACAGCCCCGGATCTAGGGGGGGGCTAGCCGGGGCCTGTGCCCCGGGCGGCAAGCTCAGGGGGCGGCCAAATTCACACTTTATAGACGAATGGACAACTCGTCATTTACTTAACTTTGACCACAGAATAAATGCTTGGCTCTCTCCTTAAATCTTGTAGGTGTTCATACTGCCTCATCATGCCAGGAAGCTATTAACCTATTAGACTAGGTCCAAAACTGAAACACGCGTCTCTAAACCATTGCAAGCGGCAAATCATGTAAAAGATGGGGTGAAAGCGTTATCCGAAGGTTTTGACCCTGTAGAATACGGATCTGCCTGTCGCCATTCCGAAATTTGAACCGGAAGTATGCTACCGGCTACCGGAAAAAGTGCAGCCCATACAAAAAATTTCGTCGTATTTTCTAAATCCTTGTTGCGGTACCCTAAAAAAGGTCCGATTGTTATGGTTTTTTAATAATTTCTAAAGGACAACATAGCCATGTTAACCCAAATTTTTCGTCCGTCCAGCTCTATTTCATTCTCCGCCATCTTGCAAAACTGTCACTTTTTTCTATTTTTTGCCTATACTGTAGTTGAAGTTCATTCTAGTGCTAATCATGGTTCTGCAATATTGTAGAGTACAAAATTTGCTAATCATGGTTCTGCAATATTGTAATGTACAAAATTTGCTAAAAGTTTTGGGTTCAAAGATTTTTTTCCACGATCCCTAGGGACGAAGAAATGGAATCGTCTATGGGGAGCTGGCGTTAAAATTGCTACTTTTTTCTAGTTTTCCTTTCATATTTACGTTTTAGTGCATTTTAGCGTAAAATATTGGGCAATATTGTAGACCACAATATTTCCTGTAATTTTTGCCTTGAAACATTTTTTCCACGACCTCTAGGAAAGAAGATATGGAATCATATATGGAGTGCTGACTTCAACAATTGTTTCCCATTCCAGTTCTCTTCCCATATTTACGTTTTAGTGCATTTTAGCGCAAACTAAAGTTCTGCAATCTTTTAGGAGAAAACATTATCTACAAATTGAAAGTTTCTACGACACCTAGTAATAGTAATATGGAATGCTCAGGCTTAGCCCGTAAACCTCGTAAAAATTATGACTTTCAAACCTTCACATCTTAGAAAAGGGAGTTAAAATTCAAAGATTGACGAAAACGGTGGCACAACTTGGTGCATGCCAATTCGTTCTTCATACACGAGCACATGGGAGTCAGGTACTGGGATGAACAATTGAAAGATACAATATCCATGCAGACTTTCAGGACGGGCTCGAGGGTCATTAGCAGAGATCGGAATAGGCAGAGCTTATTTGCCTAAACTTGACGCATATTCATTCATACTTGAGTGAGATGGGAATACATTATTGAATGAATATGCATCAAGTTTAGGCAAATTAGCTCTACCTATTCCGATACCTGGCCGATTGAGAATATATTGGTTTTGATGAAGTCTTCACCCATATGACGTATTTTCCATCACCACCGGTCGAGTATGATGAGCATTTTCCCATACGTTCACCTGAAAGACTTTAAATAAATATTCAGTATCGCAAAAGCAATTGATTTTACACTAGCACTCCATAGATGATTCCATATCTTTTTTCCTAGAGGTCGTGGAAAAAATGTTTAAAGCAAAAAATAACAGCACATTTTGTGATCTACAATATTGCCTAAGTACAGTTTGCGCTAAAAAAAGTAGCAATTTGTTAAGGCTAGCTCCCCATAGACGATTCCATATCTTTGTTCCTAGGGGTCGTGGAAAAAATCGTTGAAGCCAAAAGTTTTAGCATATTTTGTACTCTAGAATACTGCCGAAGCATGATTAGCACTAGAATGAACTTCAACGACAGTACCTATCGGCAAAAAACAGAAAGAAGTGACAGATTTTGCAAGATTGTGGAGAAATAAATAGAGCTGGAAGGGATGAAAAATTTGGTTTACTATGGCTATATTGTCCTTTACAACATATAAAAAAACCATAACAATCAGACGTTTTTTAGGATACCGGAACATTATCAACGATTTACAAAATGTACGACGAAATTTTTTGTATGGGCTGCACCTTTTCCGGTTCAAATTTCGGAATGACGACAGGCAGATCCGTATTCTGCAGGGTCAAAACCCTCTGATAACGATGTCACCCCAAACTGTTACATGATTTGCCGCTTGCATTCTAATTCATCAAAAATGGTCCTAGACTATATTTGGACGGATTCAAAACGTATATTGCTTTTTTGCTGGCTCCACTAAAAATCTTCTTCAATAAAATCGAATTGCACACGAGTTAAATTATGATATGTCCATAGATTTATTTGCTGAACAAAAAACTCGAAGAGTAAAATTGTGATTTCAATTCAAAAATGCAATAATATACTTACATATTTTTATTTTAAATCCTATCCTGTGCTGTGTATAAAAATACACGTTCATGTCTATAGATCTGTAAATAAATAGGCTTATCACAGAAAGAACAGTGATGGATGCATTATATCCGGAAGGCCTATGTCCAAATGCCAATCAATTAGTGGACATATTTTGATAGCTGAAATTATGATGATAAAGGTAAAAATAAATATAAAGGGCGGGGGAGGCATTTTTCAGTTTTTGCCCCGCCTAAAAAAAATGAAGATCCGGGGCTGGGCACAAAACACATACCTAATTGAAATAATTGCAATAATTGGTCTCAAGTAAATTACATAAATAAAAGTAGTGCAAAGGCGAACTTATCCCTTTAAGGGATCGCCGATGCTATAACAATGCTATAACTATTACATTTTAACTAAATTAATAATGATTTGTAACAATTAATTTCAGTTAGTAATAGTGCATTAAAACGGTCAAGTTCTCTAGTTTGTATAAGTCGTTGCAAAGGTACATCCTAGATGGCGCTGTCTTTGTTATAAATGTGGGTATTGTTGTGCTCCCCCACAAATCATAAAGCAGCGGTAACTTAGTCTACTGTTAAATGAAATTTTGTTTTCCTCCATGCTGTGATTTTTGCAGACGTGTTCTTATGAATACCAGTAAGGATACGAAAATAATAAATAGAGTAGCAAATTGTGTTAAAGCCCCCCCACCTTTATCTTCGAACTAAACAGTATCTAAGTTAAATAACTATATGAAAAGCAAGCTTTAAAAAACCAGCCGGTATTTTTTATGCTGTCGTCGATATACCTACATATATTAATAATTGTCATTTTGCTATTGTTGTTATTTAAATTTTAACAGTTTAGGTATCCTATGTCACCCGGGATAACGTAAGGATTCTAACGATACCTCACACATCTAAATCGGTCAAGGGATTTCGAAGTTATAGTGGAATAAAGAAACTCACATACATACATGAACCCTGAAAACATTACAATCCTTTTTTGGGGCATTCGTGGAATATAAAAATAAATACAAAGCCAATAAAGAATAAAGAATTTCAATGAAAATCAATAAAGAATTTCAATGAAAATTATTTTCAACATGGTCGGACATACCGTTTTTGAGTTATTGCCGAAAAACTGAGCTTCCCTACAAAAGGACGTGCGGAGTGCCATGAAGATACGCTCTTTTCCACATCGTATTTTTTGAGATAGATTTTTGTGTTTGTAGAAACGGCTTTGGAACTAGTGATGGGCAGCTTGTAAGTTGCAAAAGTGAAACTTTCATTTAAATTTCATGTAAGTTACTGGAAGTTTCAAATGGAAAATTTCTGTTAGGTTTCTGTAGTTTTCAAGTGTAAATTATCTATTTGTGAGTAATTTTATACTCCCCGATAAACAACAACATTCTTATTAATTATCACAGCCACCACTTTAACATAATTCCTTTAATTACTCTGTTTATGGTGTTTTCTTTTAAGGCAAAGATAACACAATATACCTACTTGTAGCTGCCGGAACCCAGACTGCTCACGAGAGGATTTCCTAACAGCTTTGAAATAAAATTCGATCTAAATGTACTGTGTTTTAATAGGTACTGGTTGTACAGAAATAGTGCCTAAGCAGGTCGGAGGTGGTAAGGAGAGTGATATGCAAAATTTGAAGTATAGAAACGGTTTTAAATTTAGTGGTAGGGAGAAGCCCAAAATCTGCGTTTGTTATTACATTATGTTAGGTAGGTACGTTAAGATCTGAAAGTTATATGACAGTAAAATAATTAAATGAATTTCTATAAATTAGTACATTTTAAAATTATATAAAATAAATGTTGCATACGCAACACAGTAGTGTTGTTAAAAATGTTTTGTATATATTAAAAGTATTTAATATATACAAAACATTTTAATAACACCATTAGGCATTAAGTCCGCCATTTGTACTTTTTTGGTGCAATAAAGGTTAAATTAATAAATAAAATACAAAAAAAAACACGGCACTTCTCTTAACTTGGGTCTTGAACTTCCGTCCTTCGTATATCAACTGGGAAGTTGGGAACAGACACCCCTAGGCCAAGCGGCCACTGACATATAGTCTCGAATTTTATAATCATAACCCGTTCTACTAACGTCAGAAGTAGCGGACACGTGACGTGAAATTTAAGTGTAATTTATTCGGTAACATTACTGTCAGAAACGTTTCTTGTCAATTTTGTAATTTTCAAAAGTTGAAATATGTCACAGTTAAGGTAATATGTGAAATGTTTCAGAAATTGCCCATCGCTATTTGGAACCCTACATTGAGCATGGTCCGACATGGACTTGTCCGGTTATTTTAGCATTTTAATTGTTGAGCCACTATGGAACACTGTTATAATGACAGCGTGACACATGAAAGAAATTATGCCAAAAATTAATTATTAACGCTAAGCGACAGGGTTCCATAGTGGCTCATCATTTAAACTCCTTGGCTGTACGGTAGCACTGCTGTATGTGTATTGTCATTGAAGCCCTATTTATCACCCACGTAACTTTTTCCCCGGTGCAGCTAGGAACTTGTTTTTTTTCTTTATAGGTACTGAAGCCACTCGTAAAGCCCACGTCAAATTTCGTTGGTTCGAAAAAGAATCTTGTGTCGGTCAACTAAAGTCAAAAGTCACTTTAACGAATGTCCTAAGTTTACCCAACTAGTCGTTAGTAGTTAGTAGTCGGACCATCTGTAGGTAATTGAAACGTTTCATAGATATTTCACACCAAGTAGTCGACACAGTAACACAATGTTTCAAAGGCAGCACTATGAAAGGATAACAATGAGTGTATTATCGCTAACTAATGATAACCTCGGGACTAAACCGTGGGTAACACGATGTTAACATTGACGAACTTACCAACAATACCTTTTGAAAAACGATCAAAAGAACAGCAACCTTTCCTGAGGGCCCTGCAAAGATGCACTACGCTAACTAACGTTTCTATTCGATTCGTTTTTAAACCAATCGCGTCTCTGGTAGACCACGTGACTTTTCGTATCACGTCATCTCCCAGTGACGCGATTGGGTTAAAAACGAATCGAATAGAAACGTTAGTTAGCGTAGTGCATCTTTGCAGGGCCCTCTGAGCGTGTTTGCGAAATAAAACTTTATTGATTGTACCATCAAGGACTTTAAATGTTGATCTACCATAGAACCTTATCATAATGACAGCGTTAAATTACGAGATACAAATTACATAGGAATTAACCGTTGGTTTTATGCGACAAGGTTCTATAGTGGTTCATTAATTAAACTTCGTGGCCGTACCTACCGCTGCTTAATACCTACTTGTTAATGAGTTCTAGCCGAGTTGAGCATCGAACAAAGGACGAAGAATAACCACCTGTTCACGTCACAACTTCACAAGCTTGATAAATGATAGCCGAGTCCGTGAGGATTAGTCAATTGTGAGGATCCCCTGACTCATGGATTTGGAGCGTTCTTCCAAGCCGGTTAGAGGGGAGGGGGGCTTTCTAAACTAGGGCTAGGGTTGGACTTATTTTTGAAGTGATAATGATAACTTCTTTACGGAGGGTAAACCATTTCGTTACGTAACGCGCGTTACTAGACAGCCTGTCTGGCTTCCCTTTCTCTCACGCGCACATTTTTAAACAATTTCTAAATACAAAAAGATACTGGATTCGGACGGGATTTGAACCGCGGCACCATGGCGTCATAGACCTACCTCTCAGCCGCTAGGCCAATCGTAAGTTAAAGGTATGGACGAAAATGGTAAACGGTATTTGATCTTACCTGCTGACGTCACCCCCTATTGCGTTTCAATGTTAACAGCACGTTGACAGTGAGCATATAACCTAAAACTATCACCGTTTTTGAAAGTGATTAGTTTAAGTTATTTGTAACTGCTTCGATTGTCTTGAGAATCGATATCTGAGGGCCCCTTGGGACTACAAAAGCGAACCCGTTATCAGATTTAAAAAAAGTGGCCGCCGTGTTTAACTTTTTTGTTACTGCTTCGATTGTCTTGAAAATCGATACATGAGGATCCGTCGGGACTACAAATGCGAACCCATACTCAGATTTAAAAAAAGTGGCCGCCATTTTGAACTTTTTTGTTACTGGTTCGATTGTCTTGAAAATCGATATCTCAGGGTTCCTTGGGACTAAAAATGCGAACCCGTAAACAGATTTCGAAAAAATGGCCGCTATTTTGAACTTTTTGAAGTGACAACTTCTTATATGGGAGGGTATAGTTCAACTTAGATTAGTTTAAGTTATCACTTCTGTCGGGTGTCCCGAGACGCACACGTTTAATTTTTTAAAACCATTAGACACTTTAAAAATATACTATTTCGAAAACTTGTTAAAAAAAAAACTACTTAATAGAGAAGAAGGATGTTCGCATAACATTTTCCTTCGCCGATATTGATTTTGGTGATGTGGGTGAAAAATACATACTTACATACATACCATCACGCCTTCATCCCAGAGTGGGGTAGGCAGAGCTACAGAATTACCAACAACTCTAATCACTTGTTGTTAATTCTATAACCACATTTATATATTTGGGTGAAAAATATTATTTATTTATATATTACCTGCTAGGGAACCAGCCCTCGTTTCGCTTCTGTTTATATGAGTTTTCTGTAACTCCCAAAACCCGGAATATATTATCCATCCATTATTTCTATTATTTCCATCGTTTCCTGTAATTTATTAACCAGAATTCCTTATACATAAAAACTTTTCGTACAAAAATATCTAAGTGTTGGTGAAAACGGCATAAAAATCAGTTTAAGAGGAGTTAGCGAATGTAGAGATAGACAGACAGACGGACGCGGAGGGCGACTTTGTTGTATACTATGTAAAAAAGATAGGCATATTTCTTTCAGGCCATTCCAATAATAGGAATAGTTTCAAAATTGACTTACAAGATTTGAACTAAACACTGAACTCAAACAAACGAGCATGTTAAAACGAATTGAACCTTGTATAAAACTACAAATCAGCGAGTATATTTTATTTTATGTGCTACTTGACCAACAGGTGGGTGAAAAGTAAACAAGTCCATTTTGTTTTTTTCAATCCAACTCAGAAACGACGGCTCCACTAACAGGAAAACACGTTAAGTAAACTCACAAAGCTGGATTGAAAACATTTATCATTCCGTTCACTTAGGCATTAACTTATTTTAAGTTATATCCACTTTTTTAGTCCATTATACTGTGAATAGATCATTATCTCTTAAAATCTGTGCTCATGAGTGTATCTTTGATGGCCATTATTCGGAGTGGAGTACGTCCGTCAGAAGGTTGGATGCAGTCTGACGGTGTCGCAGCTGCGGTCGCTTCGCTACGTGCACTTCAGTTCGTTTGTAGTGCGCGTGCCGCGGTTTATGCTGGGGACCGTCGAGTGTCCTGACTTCTGGCCTTCTGGTTTTGGGGCAACCTACCAGCATCGACAATGACACCAATTTTTGCAAAACAGGACCGCGCTGTTCTCTCAGCTCGTTTTAAATTTTATATTGTAATGTATGTTAATCTATAAAGTATTTGTAATAATGAGCCTTGCTGCTAGAAATTAAAATATATATTCTTATTGTTATTGTTAGGATCGAAGATTTTCAAAGGAAAGGAAACGAAATATGGAATATGGCCCCGACGTTATGAATCCTTTGAATCCATAGACCCCAGATAAACCAGAATTAATTAGTAAAAATAACGGGTTACATAGAGAAGGGCGCTATAATCACCACACTGGACTTCTGACTAATGACAGAAGAACTTTATATTGCTCTTTATTAAGAAACCCACGAAAATACTGTAAAAATATCCGTGACCAAGAAACTTGAAATATCTTTAAACAACGGATTTTCAAATTAACTTTATTAAATGCGACAATCTATAACTAACCTGTGACTGTATCTAATACTTTTATGACAACAGTCTTCGTTTTTCTTTGAGAAATGTGTAGAATATTGGAGGGATAATCTCGCCATTGTACACCTCAAATTGGTTTTATGTCCAATAAAGAGTTTACGTACATAATATTGTTCAAACAAAAACCAATTTACCAACACTTATTGTTAGCAAATTCTAATAAAAAGCAAAAACAGCTGGCTCGCGGACCTTATGACCCAGGGTTGTCAACATCGATCACTGGCACAATCTGTTCCCTAATACTTGCAAACCGTTGGAGCCGTATAAATCAAGCACGGAACCCGTCGGACGGAACCCTACAGATATCCGCCTTATTATTTATCATCCAAATTCGGAGATTGATGCCTCTAAGACAAGCGACTAAGAAGGGATTGTCTAAAATTATGCCAGGCCGGAGTTCGCCTAAAATGTGGGATGATTGATGTTTTTTGTGAAAAGATCCAGGTACATATTTTTTAGATTCTGTCAGTTTTCATTATGATGCATATAAATAAATTCTCCTTTATCAATAATGGTAACTCTTCCGTTATATGTTCAAATTCCCAGTCTGCCCATGTTTGTTTAAACTCGAGTATATTTTAGGTATCGTAGAAAGTCAAAAACTGTTTTTAAATATATGAATTAACCGTATATGCCTACCTATTTATTGCCTAAACCTATTAAAAGAAGTTATTAATTATTTACCAGAGCAGAGGCAGACCAAATACGAGATGGCAACGACTTGGACGCGTTTCAAAGCACTTGTAGAAAACAGCCCTAAGCTGTAGCTAGGTTAAGTCTAGTTACGAGGATATATTTTTAATAGGCATGGGCACTGCTTATCATTTATACTATAATTAACAACATAGAGTATCTAAATTGGAAAAAAAAACGTGATTTTTTAAAAGATTTTCGAGAATCGTGTAAAATTTACCATGTCAGCTGAAAAAAGTTGAATGCTGAGCATTGCCTAAAATCTGTTACATCCTGTCTTATGAACTCCCATGCTGCATGCAACTTTATTTTACCTCAAAAATGCCTTTAATTCCCATTTTTTATTTTTTACTTAACTGTCTTAATAACGTTTAAATCAAAATATTTATCAATGTTTCAATCTGTCAGCCCTAGCCTATCTCCACCATAATGAGTGTTATGACAACGGGACGACAAGGAAGGGATCAGATGGCCTTCCGTGGAATACTTAATGGCTTGTTTAGAAGGGTTTATTGATGTTAAATGAAGCAAACAAGGTATCTTAAGGACAGGCCATGTTTGTGTCAGCTTTGAAATGTCATCTCTACGGGATTAGGTTTGACCACCGCTTCCTGAGGGCGTTTTACTTGCCCGAGACGGATTTAAGACATTAGGGTTGAGAATATCAGAATTTAAATTGTCTGATATCTACTTCTTCTGATGCTTTGGTAAAAAAAAAGAGCGATGGTTGGTTGAAGTGAAATCTAGGATCACTTCTGGTTTTATCTCAAGAGTTTTTTTTTACTTTTAACGGAGTTAAATAGTTTCAATCAACAAACCGGGCAAGAGCATGTCGGACCATGCTCAGTGTAGGGTTTCAAAGCCGTTACTGCAATCACAAAAATCTATCTCGAAAAGTGCGATGTGGACAAGTGCATACATAAGAGTATCTTCATGGCACTTACGTCGTTTTGTTGAGTGAGAAGCGCAGTTTTTAAGCAGTAACTCAAAAACGGTATTTCCGATCTTTTTAAAAATCATTTTCACTGACAGTATTTATTACGCGCTATCTTTGTATTTTTTTATATTTTTTGGAAGTATGGTTTCAAAGATAAAGGGGGCACAATTTATGCTACTTTCGGAGCCATTATTTCCGAAAATATTCCGACCATGAAAAAAATGCTTAGAAACCTTAATTTGTTATTAAAATTACTAATGTGCCAAAGAAAACCTTCCGAAATTGCGGAACATTTCATGAAGGAAAATTTCGGAAACTTTTCACAATTTTGTATGGGGATTGAAACATTCCGTTTCTTAAATTTATATTTTCTATATTTCTAGTGAAAGTTTCCGGAAATTTCTTAGAACTTTTCCAACTTTTTGGAAACTTTCCGCAACTTTCACATCAGTAATTAAAATACATACTTTAAATCACGCCTGTTCCCCAGAGACCACGTCCTCCCACCTGCTACGATCCTGACAAATCTCTTTCTAAAACTGTCGAAATATGTGCCACAGGTCAGTTTGCAGAAAAAAAAACTGCAGTCCAATAGGGCTCCCTGTTCTATGCCTTACGCATTCAAAACCTTCGTCCTCCAAGATAAAAAAATAGTCAAGATCAAAGCCATTACCAATGAAAAAAAAGCAGCTAAAGCTCCTTAAAAACGTAAAACATGGCATGTTACACGTTTTAATTTGTTTTTATAAAGGCACAGATTATAAAACCGCGGATACATTCTCGGCTCCCATTAATCCCGACAGCCTTGACCAGAGGCGCGGAAATAGCGTAAGTGCCACTCGGCGCCCCGGCCCGCTAGATAAGCACTCTTCATGCGTTTAGACCGATGCGCTGATATTGTCTGAGTGTGTTTTTACATGTGGAAATACTCGTTTATGGTGTTTGCTTTTAAATTCTTAATAACAAGTCTCCCTTTAATTTATAAAGCGTGCTTGAAAGGGGTTTGGGTAAAAGTGTTGTCATTTGTAAAATTCATATATTTTCAAGGTGAGCGGCCATTCATAAAAGTGGTAAATTATGATAGAATTATTAAAAATAAGCATATTTTGTTATGTAATGTAATACTCTAAAGTGCATCGGAGCCGAGATATTTAAATATTCATACTTGGGCGTACTTTTGTACTAAAAACTGAATACTTAAATCTTTAAAATCTCCGCTCCGATATTATTTACCGCCATAAATATTATATATCTATGTGTATTTAAAAAAAATGACAATATTATTCAAACAAATTTACCCAATGCTCTTTGCTATGCAGTTATCTGTCATTATGACATTTGAATTTGTCAAAAAGAGACAAAGAATACTTGAAATAAAATGGGTTTATTGTGCGTTTATAAAAAGGGGTAAATCTTTTAGGTATTCTAGACTTCTCGAAAAATTGTTTGGCGCATTACCTCAAACTGAAATGAAAATTAATTCGTAGGGCTACTTATTATAAAGGAAATTTTCAAATACTATAAAATGTGTATAACAAAATTATTGCTATTAGATAGATTAAAACTGTTTAAAATTGACTTTTAAACAACCCTACCAATTATTATAAAACTAGCTGAGAACCACTCCGAGTAACCTAGGTTTATATAAAAAAACGTATTTTAATCGCTCCATTCGTTTGGGAGCTACTATCCAACAGACAGATACACAAACACTCACATTAAACTAGTATAACACTTCCGTTTGCGTCGTGGGTTAAAAAAAATGCTTATACTAAAGGAGCAAATGTTTTATAGTATTATCTAGTCGCAAAAGAATTTAACTTTATTATTATATTACCCCACACTAATATTTGTATATCAAAATAACCGGACAAGTGCGAGTTAAACTCGTGTGGAGAGGGTTCCGTACGTTTTTAGGGACATATCAGACAGAGAGCGGTCACGCGGTCAAGCGTTGAAGCGATCAGTTGTAACGTAATATAACACAAAGACCGCAAAGAACGCAAAACTGATAGCTTGACCTCGTGACCGCTCTCTGTCTGATAGGTCCCTTAGGAATTTCCTATGTTACTTTAAATACCATAGACTTAATTTAGGTTTTCCTATAATTTAAAGAACTATTTCCAGTATTTTTTTTAACATTTTGGGGCCGAGTAGTGCAAAATATGGTTACAGAATTATCAACAAGTTTTTTAGAGTTGTTAGTAATTCTGTAGCTCTGGGTACCCCACTCTGGGAATGAGGGCGTGAGTTTATGTATCTATGTGTATGTGTATGTATGTAGTTTCGGAGATAGGCTAAGGGTGGAGGGAATGTTCAATGTTCGCCTATTTTATTAAATAACTTCCAAACTATTTTTTAATATATAAAAAATATGAGATTCTCACAACAAGCCATTTTATTTGATATGTCACACAATATAGTTTGCAAAAGTTAAAAAAATAATCTAATTTCAGATGTGGCCACTATATTTAAAATTCGTTTATTTACTATCTTTGGGTTACCGACTTACATAATGAATACTAAACTTCAACTCAATCGTTCCAGTAGTTTCGGAGCAATTTGGCTGTGACAGACGGACGGACAGACAGACATGCGAATAAGGATTATTATTATTATAAGGGTTTCTTTTTTTGGTTTTTAAGTACGGAACCCTAAAAACAAACATAGACCTAAACAAACTAGCTTATCCTAGATCTTATTAACTTTGCAAACACAAATTTGCCTATGCCAAATATTTGTTACGCCCCAAATTCTGTTTGTTTCGTAATACAAACGAAATTAGTCTGTTCTCTCTTGACATTACATTAGCTACGGACTCCTATTCATCTTTTATGCATTGATGTCAGGCGCAGACTTCGGAAAACGTCGTGGAAATACGGCGACGTCGAAAAAAAAAAACGTTTTAAAATGTCTATCTGAACTTTTAATTAAGGTTTCTGGCAATATTTTGTATAAACAAAATCGCTCCACACCAGAGGGCCCTGCCAAGATGCATTGCGCTACTAACGTTTCTATACGTTTCGTTTTTAAACCAATCGCGTCACTGGTAGATCACGTGACTTTTCGTATCGAATAGAAACGTTAGTAGCGCAATGCATCTTGGCAGGGCCCTCTGTCCACGCCTTGCTTGTAAACATGTACAGTTAGTTGACATTCAATAGCTATTGTCAACAAGTGCAACTTACTGCAGTTTTTAGCCGGTAATTTACGGACGTCAAGTATTCCATCCATATTCCATCATGCAAAATTAGAGTAGAGCAGGTACCTAATATAGCTATATTGTTGCCATCTACAAAAGCCAAAAAAAAATACAATGTGACCTTTATTGTCAACTGAGTACGAGTATATAACGTTAAATATGATAATCACGGCTTAACTTTCTGCAACTCCAATTTTAAAATATACAATCAACATTAAAAAGAATAAAAAAGTTCTGAAACATACATTGACGTCGGCCGTAGATACATAATCAAGGAAATACAATTTTATCTCAAAGATTTAATTAAAGGTTTAATTTCCTGTAATAAAATATGGCAAGCTTAATAGTATGGAGTGCCGCGGGATATTTTCCTAACCCTTGGGTTAGTAAAATAGTATTTGGTCCAAAAGTAAAAGTAGACCACGGCATTCCGAAGTTGGCATTATGGTAAATAAAGCCTATAAATCTGAACTCCTTTCAACAACACACAATAGAGCGAGACGAGGCCTAGTTAGAGGGAAACAAATCACTTTGTGGTGTTAGTAGTTGAGCAGTAAGGTTTTTTAAGGCATTATTATAAACTAGCTGTTGCCTGCGACTTCGTCCGCGCAGAAAAATAAAACATAGCCTATGTTACTCAGGGATAATTTAGCATTCCAATGGTGAAAGAATTTTTGAAATCGGTCCACAAGTTTTTGAGTGGAGCGCCCACACCGACGCGTAAAATCATCGTAAAATACGGTGACGTTGCGTAAACAAAAGAATGGGTCATAGTAACATGGCGCCAATTTTGACGGACTGTAATTTAATTACACTTGGTATTTATCTAAAAAAAATGTATTTACCTACACTGTCAATCTCTACCTACCGTGGCGCGAATGTGGTTTATTCGTTGTATGTAGGTGCAAATTGTTTGGCATCCTCTTTTTAGGAATGCATGCCAAAAATGCTTTAAGAAATACGACGTGAACATTTCATCTAAGAATTTTGTATCAAAGGAGTTATTTTGAAGCAATTTCGTTTAAACATTTTAAAGCTTGAATGTCGGAAACATGTTTTTAAACATACAATACGCGATAAAGATTGTTTTCGTATTAAAATATTCAGTCGTTTTTAAAACTTTGGAACGGGCTCCAATTATCTTCGCAGACATTTCTAAGGGTTAAGAAGGATCAGTGTTAAAATGTCATCATCAAAACTTAATTGACTTTGAAACTGATGAAAGGAACGGGAGAAGTTGAGTTTGAGACTACCTACTGAAAAGTTATTTAATTAAAATTAGGTACAGATTTAAAAATAAATTTAGGTGTTACGATTTTCAAATGGTAATATGATAATGGTATGATGTAAACCCCTGAGAGCGTCGGTGGCCTAGTGGCTTAGGGTGTCGACTAGAGATCGTAAATAATCGTATATCGATATGCGAGGTGAAACCACACAAGCTTCTTCCAACCCTATAGGCGTAAAGGAATCCTCACAACCCCAGACACACTGGAGCCATGCCATGGAGACATGCCCATGCACCATGTTCCTTACCCCGCACCTCCACCATGTGGAATAAGAAAGGCTATTCCTTCATGAATAATGAACACTTTTAAATAGTATATCTTCTTTTAATTCTTGGTTCTAGTTTAAAGACACAATATGTATGCTTAGCCCCATGGCTTAGACGTGTCTCACTAATTTCTTACAAAACAAAGCGCCGCTGTTCTATCGAGCCAATTTAATTTAAAATTTGTGAATTTAAAATCAAATTGGACATTTTGTACAAAGAGTTTAATGCGATAAGGTCTACTTTTAGTAATAGAACCTTATCTCATTACAGTACCGAGTTACCAATACCCAATTACCATTACCCAATGCTCTTACGTGAAGGTGAAATAACGTGAGGAAACCTGAACATTCGAACAGCTGAGTGTGTAAGAGGGTAATTGCACAAAAGATCCTAAAGGAGTCGAAGTGTATCCAAAATAAGATAAGATAATAAGCCCCTGAGTTGATCCTTCTTTTGCCTTGGGCAACTCAATCATTACTTTGACTCTTTACCTTATAATTAGCTCCAGAACACTTGGGTACCTTTCAGCTCGGGAACTCATAATAGACCCTCAAACCATCGCTCGCTGGTTCCTATTAGGGCAACAACCAGCTGCCATACGGCTTGCTCTTTTCATTCTACAAGATTTTGTAAGGAAAGCCCTGGGGGGTTATTATGACGTAGCTATGCAGTTCAGTTTACGCTGAGAGAAAAGGACAGAGCTATATAATTGCTATAGCTCTGTCTTTTACGCCCACCATAAAATGAACTGCGTAGAAACGTCATAATAACCCCCCTAAGCTGCTTTATACCCTCATTAATCTATTCCCTGAAACCAACAAACATCGGGGAACAATTTTTCTGCAAGTATTATTGTACAGTCAAGGACTCTAATTGTTGAGCCACCATGGAACCCTGTCGCGTAACGTTTATCATTAATTTTGGGGTAATTTCTTACATGTGACTTGACGCTGTCATTATGACAGGGTTCCACAGTGGCTTAACAATTAAAGCCCTTGAATCATGTACAAGACTTCTCGCACTTGACCTGTTTTCCATGGAAATAAGGTTTTGTTTTGCGTGACATGCCGTGTTGTCACCAAATGATCCCAGTGGAAGACCAGCGCTGGCTTAAAAATGTGTTGCTGCACGCTGAGCCATAACCATACTTTAACTGGCCCGCTTTCTTGTATTGTGCCCTTTTGTTAGATGTTAAAATATTATAAATTCTTTCCTTTTCCATAATTATGAAAACAGAATGTTCTCAAGCTAAATATGAACTTAACACGCAACACAAGGCCTTAATTAATTCAAAGGCAACCATGTTAAGACATTGTTAACGGCTACATGATCCCTGGCTTAAATTTATCTCACGTTAGTACTTCTTAGCAACATGAGAGCGTAAGGTTTCCCCTCATCATCTGCTAAAGGGGCTTGATACTTTGCATGTAATCATTTAAGCTGTGGTCTTGGAGATAAGCCCAATTTGCACGCGTGCTGTGCTAATTGTTTGTAGAAGTAGTTATGTGTTAGTAGTTTGGGTTTTAGTTGATAAGGGTGGTGCCCAAATTAAAATTTTAATTACAATATTAGTGAAGTTTTTTTGCAGTAAGTAGTTGATAGTGAAGACAGATCTTTGCAAGTGACTTTTTCTAATTTATAATTTTTTAACCCCCGACGCAAACAAAGGGATGTTATGAATTTGACGTGTGTATCTGTGGCATCGTAACTCCCAAACGGTTGGCCCGATTCAGACGGATATTTGTATGAGAAGCTGGTTATTCATTACTGATTACAGTGCGGTTCTCAGCTAAGTATATAGAAAATTGGTTAAGCAATTTAAGAGTTATTATCTCTTAAAGAAAGGGTCGCTATAGCATAGATATAAAGCAGCTAAAGTTGACTTCCAAGTGTCAAGTACAATAATTGCTAACAAGACAAGAAGAAGCTACAATAATTACTTGTGTACTGAAATCACGTAAATAACTTGTCAATTAAACTAATAATGAAGAGATCTTCAGAACTGAAAAAGCAGGTACCAAGTTACCACGAACCACGAGTCAATCTCCCACCACCCACGCCTTGAAAAAAAACTGAGGTGAAAAACCAAACCTTTGCCAAATTTGAACGGTAAATTTCTTTATGCTAGTGGTAATTTTGGTTAACTTAATTCACTGACCCTAAAAACCGCCTACATGAAATTTCAAGAAGATCTGTCGCAGGTGGAGATTAAAGATTGGTATTGTGTTCATCTCACTCACATACTGCAGTGTATGCAAGATGCCAGATTGCGTATGATTTTCACGTTTTTCCATTATATGTTCTAGGCGGTAAAATCCAAATCGTATTTGACCTGTTATGGTATTGTTTTTAACTCGGCCGCCATTACTGTCAAGTAAATAAGAGCTATCAAAACGTTGACAATACGATAACAAATAAAAGACGATATTGTTTTTACAGTCTTGAATAGAGGCCCTGAAAGCAAGGCCGAGATTCTAGGCGATAAAAACCATATTGTCTTTGATTTGTTATCGTATTGTCAACGTTTTGATAGCTCTTATTTACTTGACAGTAATGGCGGCCACAATCGCCCGTAATCGCTACCGCCGCGTCTACCGCTGTCAACAAACCCACATCCCAAGTAATCAGGCAAAACCAATTCCCTTTCGACTATTGACCACTATAATAATCATTCAAGTTTACCCCAAACTTGGGGCTATTTACTTTTAATAACTACCCTTATTTAACGAGGATCTAGTTTGTTTTGTTTCGTATCTTCAGGCTTGGCCGAGCTCATTTATAATGATCATGCCTGAATCACTTTAAATTTGAATAACAAGCTTTTGGGCAGACTTTTAATTTTATTTGCTTTGTTCCTTTATAGATAAGTCTTTATGAATACGAATTCCAGATTATGACTGTGCCGAGCTTTTACATATTCGAGGTTGGTAAGTATGTAAGGCGTAATGCTGGAGAATTCCCGGAAAAACAATGGAGAGGGTAGCGATAATGAAACCGTAGGGAACAGCATTCAGCCAATACTCGACAACGCCTGCAGAAGCGCTATAGGTCCACGCACGTCATTTGTGTCCGCTAACATTTAGTAAAATACCGGTCCAAATTAGGGACTGCAAACACCTTGTTTTGACCGGAGACTTAAAAACTGGCTGACACAGAACGCTTACTATTCCGTCAATGAGTACCTTAATGACATTGACGTTTAATTATTTTATTTTGACATATTATTTATTAACATTAACCTTAGTGATTGTATTTATGTTATAATTACTGATATTATTATTTTTACGAATTATTTTTAATGTAATTGTGTACTTACTGGACAATATAAATTACAATGGAATAAAGAATATATGAATATATGATCCTTACAGAATAAAGAATATATGAATATATGATCCTTACAGAATAAAGAATATATGATTTATGAATTATAACGATATGGATTGCACTGTATCATTAATGTATTGATACATAAAATAGCTTTTATAGATAAAAACTTCCTCTTAAATTACTCTATACATATATTGATGAAAATTAGGATTAAAATCCGTGGCTTAGTTTGAAACATCTTAGGGTAGGTAATTATTCAGAGGGACAGAAGGTTTTGTAGATTCGATGAAAACCTGAAATTAAACAAAATAAAATCGGCATAAGAGTGAGAGTACCGAATACAAGAAAAATTAAAGGTCAAGGTCTTGACATAAAAGCTGTTGCTTTCGGTAACATCGGTATTGAGTCCCAGGGTTAGTTTCAGAAGGCTATAAAGGAATTTCGAAATCTAAATAAGTATAATTAATTGCCCAAATTCGAAACTGTACACAGCCATATTTAACTACTTTGCAGAAACAAATTAACGAGACAATGAGATCTAACTACAATAACAAAATAGACTTTATTATAACATTAATAATAAAAACACAAATTACGCAAAAGTTACACAAATCTAAATTCTAAGAGAAATAACAGAATTATTCAAATTCATAATCCAGTGATTGCTTGTGAAATTATTAACGTAGATCTGTTGATGAACGAAATTAATTCATTAGGAATTACGAGAACCTCGTATTTTTGATGGTAATAATTTTATTTCAACACGTTTTTAATTAAAACCCAAACTGGCATAAGATCAAAACTATTTCTTGCAATAAGGAAAGTTCAAGAAACCATAGACTTAATAAAAGTAATAGGGCTTTCATTTTCCTTTTTTTTTTAAATGTTATTAGTTATTCCTTTTTTTCGGGGCTAGAAATCGATCTGTCAAGGTGACAACTTCGGGTAAATTCGTTTTCGAACCGAGCGAGACGTTTTTTACGTATCCCAGTTACCAAGTCATAATATCACATACAAAAACATTACCGTCTAAAATTTTATAGAACAAGAAGAATTATTTTTAATTTAAATTATCACTTGCTAAGTAATCATTATAAGCATAATTAATGTTGACGAAACCCTCACGGTTCCACAATATTACGCACTGATATTTAAATCACGAATGTTGAAATATCAAAGACAGAAGGAGTATTTCATTAACCTATTAGAAGCTTTTAAGGCCTATTATAAAATAATACGTTACTTAATGAAGAGCTCCATCTCTGTTTAAAATATGGGGGTTATTCTCCGTCTCACTCCCGCTCGGGGCCTTAATTGCTATCTTTTGGCACACCTTAATGACTTCCCGCGTTTTCAACATTGTTTTAAAATGGCGTCCGTGCTTTGTTTTATTTTTCACGCATGCGAAATTGGAAAGTATTGTGGGGTGACTTCTGTGAAATGCGCTTGCAACTGACGTTAAAAATGGCTGGGCATTTTCTTGGCTATAATATTTTTCATGTTGCAAACTTGGTTTGGTTTATTTTAATTTAAGTACGGTTTACATTTTTATAGTTATACTCAGAATCTCATTTATCTTATTTAATATTATACATTTATATTCCTTTTACTATTATGTTAAATTTAAATAAAAACCCAAGATAAATTTCCGTATTTACCCAAGTTTTGGGTAAGTATTTACCTTATTGATTAACTTGTAATTTTTTGTGTTCATTAATGTGTTACTGCATTTTAGCATTTTTAGTAAAAACGAATTAACAAAAACAAATGAAAATACAGAGATTTAATACAAAAATCAAATTGGAAAGACGTAGGCACTTTTTTAATTCGAGATTTTATTTGTAACAATCATTTCATTTAGTTTCAAAATCAACAGAATATTGTTCTGTCTCACGCTGTCTAAGTGCTCAACCACAGAGTTCACTGCTGTAATGCAATATAACCCCTATTAGTCCCACTAATCCTATCACTCATCTTCATAAGGTCCAATACACGATAGTGCACGGACGTAGGACTTCCCTTTCTTAATTAACAGCATTAACCTTAATGTATGCGTGCATTAGGACCATAACCTAACGAGTATGGACACATACATAATGTTATTGTACGCTGATTGTAATTAACCAAGTGGCTAATAAATATATTCTAGTATTAATTTCAAATAGTGAGAGTTCCTGATATATTCATATACCTAAGTATCTTATATGATTAACCGCCATACTCAGAGACATTTTAGACACAGTTAACTCGTTCCTTTTTCAAATTTGTATATGAAAAATCGTCAGGAACGATTTTAATCGTTATTAACTGACGCTGAGTGCGGCCGTTGATGTAATTTTTGTTATTATTTTGCATCAAATGATGAAATAGTACTTATTTAGTGTGTGTGTGTGTTTTTTTTGTTGTGTTTTTTTTTAATTGTCACTAACTTTGCCTATTATTACTTTGAACGCTTTGAACTCACGTTTGTACAGTGGCCTAGCCTTATAATAAGTCCATGTAGTACATTTTATTAGTAGACTTGTAGAATATTGTATGAAATATACTAATATTATTAGTCTAGTAATTTTCGAGAAATGGGCGTCAGCGGGTCTATTATGGTCGTGTTTATTGATGTGGATTAACGTGGATAAAACGTCCGTCACTTTCTTACCATTATGTACGTGTGCCAGAGTGACTGATGCTTTATCTACCACAATAAAAGCGACCGTACCATAACACGGGTCCTATTGGACAAATCAATAACAATCACAACTGATGTACAATATTAAAAAAGTAATTAATATAACACATTATTAAAATAGTTATCATTACATGTTAACGAGAAGCAGATAAAAAATATGTGACGTCATATTACAACAATTAAGGTTAAACGATTCCCGCCTCATTTAGAAAGGGTTTGCGTCAATATAGCGGGACCAGATAATTATTATTTAGGTACTGAGTAATTAGCGTACTTTTAGTTATAAACAAGCCATGTTATAACAGAACTCTACACTAATATTATAAAAAGGAAAGATTCATATTTTTGTATTTTTGTAACAAATAAACTCAGAAACTACTACACCGCCTTCAAAAATTATTTCATGAGAACCGCAACCTTAATGAAGACCGCATTAAAACCCGTTGTGAAGTTTTAAAGATCTAAGCGTATATACTGAGAGATAGACGGCGGGAAGCGACTTTGTAAAGATATAGATATGAAGGGTAACTTTTCGCTTTTTAACTCAGTCAAATATTTTTCGAACACAATAATTACGGTTATTATCTACTAAAATGATAACTGATGCTGACTACATTATTAATTTTGTTAAAGTTACCCGTAATTAAAGGATAATGTTTGTTCCAGCCATTATGATTTCGATATAGGGGATTACTCTCAATAGTTGGTATCATAATATTAAACACGAACATGCAGGATTAGTACCTGAAAACCGACTAATGGATAGCATTAGTGTTCTTTATTAATGTAGAAATGTATGTTGTAGGAAAAAAGGTTGATTTTCCATTACGCCATATCATAATTTGCGAGTAATAGTACAGTCAACAGCATAAATAAGTGATCATTCATGTACCTTGTCACTTTAACGTCGTGTTTGAAATGTCATACAAAATTGTGAAACGATTGAAAGCAACAAGATACATAAATGATCACTTATTTATGCTGTTGACTGTACTTACTCAAAGGTTTTTCAGATATTACACATTGTTGGTACCTTTTGTTACAAAAACTACACAGCTAAACCCGCTGTTCTAACGTTAACCAGAAAAGTCCGTTCAAAGTTCATTTTATACCGTCGCTTTTTATATTCTTGTAAATATGCCCCAGTCATGCGATGAGATTGCATATAATGGCTTTATTATCATAATTTCACACAAAATAAATGGACCCCATTCGTGATTTACCTCTACTAATATTAAAGAAATGGCAACGTAATGAGATGCGTGATTTGTTGTCCGTTGTTTACCAACAGTTTAGTGAAGTTAATCGCTGACTGGCAGCTGAATTTGCAAGCCAATTTGAATTATGAATAAACTGTTTTGAAAATGGATTTTTTTAAATTGTTCTTAGGATTTTTAAATTTGGAATCTAATTGTTTTAGTGATGTGAAATTGAGACTAACGTGCCAGTAACAAAATAAGGTACATATTTGGGGTAGCTTTTTTTTAAATTATGAACCTACTTGGAATCATGGGGCAACATTGTTATAAACAAAATTATGTCCAACATCCTACTCGAAGGCGAAAAATTTCATTTGGAAAGTTTCAGAATAAATTCTGAACTCGCGGAGGCGGATACAATTTAAACAAAATTAAATTCAATGCATAATGCGGCCAGTGCGATGTTTAAATTAAAAGCATTATTTAAATCACATCCCAAGTTTCAAGTTTGTTCCGTTATGGTCTTCGGAGTTTCTTGTGTATTGTTCGTTATGTTCCTTACTTTCATTTTATTTGAAGAAGTAAGCGGCATTGTATCTCTTCTATATAAGAAAAGTTATATAATGGTAAATAAAATATTATCTCTCAAAAATCTAAATCTATAGGTATATAACAAATTGGGCACATCAAGGCTTTTTTACACTTCGATAATACAGAGGAATCTGCATAGCGCTTCGGACAACACCATTATTGCGGAGAAGAAGCGTCGCAAGAAACTCCAGGGGGCCTAATATGGCGGCGTTTATCGCGTGACAAAATGTGGATAAAACATCCGTCACTTTTTGACACGTATATAAGTACGAGAGTGACGGATCCTTTATCCACTTTTTGTCACGCGATAAACGTAACCATACTAGGCCCGCAGCAAATCATTTTTTCAATCACAAAATACGTTAGTTGACATAATTATCTTTTCGTATGCATAATGTTTTTTTAATCTTAAATAAATGTTTTTTTTTCAAGAATACACGAATAAACTATTCTAATTTGTAGTATTTTTTTTAAATCAAATAATAATACTTATTTAGTATTTAACAAACTAAAGGAGACCTGGGCCTCTGTTCTAGGCGGTAAACGTTAACACCATATCGTCTTTGACCTGTTATCGTATTGTCAATGTTTTGATAGCTCTTAATAACTTGACAGTAATTACGACCAAGTTAAAAACAATGCGATAACACATCAAAGACAATAATATGTTTTTTACGGCCTAGAGACTTTATTTAATACCTACCCCCAATTCATGTTACGTAGGTAAATACCTCGCACGGCGTTCGAAGTCGTGAATTTCGGGGTCGATGACCTATGGTACAAGTCTGTTTAGGCCAATTAATGTGCAAATATCCCGTAAAAAATGAATTATAGCAACACAATAAAGATAAAGAATCGACTTTTGATTTGAATCACAATTATCTAGCAACCCCATTTTATTTTGTGTGCGGAAATATATTGCGCGGTGTATCCCCGCGGAAAATTTGCGGAAAATTTCTTTTGTTTTCATGTAAATATACAAAACAAACAACAATACCTGAAAGAACAATGCTTTGAAAAATGCTCAAAAGACTTGTATTTATAATATTTGTACATGGAGTATGGATAATGGATATTGCTAATTTAATAAGTAAAGTAATGGCACCAGTGTTCGGCATTTTAAGCTGACATGCACCGATAATCGACACTTAACTCTAAATTCAAAGATCATACGGTCATAAATTGAGTGTTACTAAACAAATGAATAACCCTTATCTTCTGTAAAATAAGAATCAGTGTCGATCATTGGGCCTTGTCGATTACTGGTTCCATTACGTTAATTCAGATTATATTTATTTAGCTCGGGTACATGCCGGAATTACCTGATACCTAATTTTAGTGAATTTTTACCATTGGCTGGCTAATATTACCATAAAATTCCGGTATATATTTAAAGCCATACTGTTGCAATGGTTAGTAAAATATGTTTCGGATTTTTTATTAAAAAGTATGTCTTAAATTATTGGTAATTCAAGTTCAAATACTTTGATAAATATTTTGAATTTGATCAAAATGTTTTATTGCACTTACGTAGTGATAAAAGTTCTTATAATATATGCACATTTAAAACGTGAACCCTGCAAGGGCATCGCAAACTTACCTAAAACTAACTTACTTATAACTTATTAACATTTCATTGTAATTTAAAATCATTACAGCAAAGAGGCTGATTTAACACAGACATTTTACAGTTTAAGATCACAGCTTGCCTAGGTAAATACCCAAAACTAGGGTAAATACCTCTTCACTAGGTAAGAACAAAAGTATTTAACCCAGTGAGTTATCCACCGCCCATCTCTAGCTTGGCCAAAGGTGTTATTCGCTTAAAACGTCTTCTTCTCAATCGCTCGATCGAGCGAGCGAGCTTATACGAGCGAAGTTTAAGCTACCTAATTGAGAATGCACGCCCTAAAACTCCTTCATACTTAAACTAACCGATGGATAATTCATCCGTTGAGTTGAAAAATTATATCCTTGAAAGGAAACATGGCAGGACTGGCGCAATTATATTTGCTAGCATCTCAGTTTTGCTTGGTTACGTGCGAATGACTACAAATTATGCGATAGAAGGGGAAACACAGAGCAGGCACGTTCAACGTACAAAACTTAGTTTGGTTAGGACCATCGCCTTCTGTACTTATACTATTATACAGTGTGTCCCAGGATAAAGTGTACATCGAAAGTCCAGAGGTAGAGCACTTAAAGGGGCATCCGAATTACCCCCATGTATGTTCAGCGATTTTTAGTACTTTCGGAGATATTGATAATTTTAATCGGATTTTTACAATTTTCCATACTACATGAAAAACAAGCATGGGGTACACTTACACCCGTATTTATAGTAAGGAAAAGTAATTAATACAGTATTAGTAATGTCAAAAGTCATATAAAAATCATTACTTTAGTCATTACTTTTACTCAAGTAATTACTTTTCTTGACTATAAATACGGGTGTTAGTATGGAGAAAGTAATTTCGTGTAATTACACAAAAAGTCGTCATGAAAAAAAACTGACATGTAGCTTTAAAAACATCCTAAGTTCATAATGATTCTATCAATGTAAGAAACCACTGAAAAAACATTAAAATAATAAATGAACTTAAAGGTTTTTCATAACATGACACAAGGAAACAAGGATACAAGGAAAAATTACAAAAATTCCAATGAAAATGATCAATATCCCCGAAAATACTAAAAATCGCTGAACATACATGGGGGTGATTCGGATGCCCCTTAAGGTGCTCTACTTCTGGACTTTCGATGTACACTTTATCCTGGGACACCCTGTATATTCTGTGGCTAGGTCTAAATTAAATTCGTTATGTCGATGCAATTGAGAACGTATGAAAGAGCGACATCTCGTGTTAACAAACATCGTTACTCCCGCTGTATTATCCAACCGTTGCGCGACTAATGGTCTGAAGCACTTTGCTCAAGAAAAAAATCACTTCAAACAAACAACTCGCATTAGAGAGAATGTCTTTTACGTATAAAATCTCTTTGTAGCAATACCGAAAGGATTATGTAAGGCTTGTTTCAAAATCAACCCTCCGGAGCTAAGGTAAGGTCGATTTTTAGACGGTTTTTAATCGCTCTAAGGAATGTCTCATTGCTGAGGAACTCTTTTCGGTGCGAAATGGTTTTAAGACCCTCTTACACACAAACTTGAGGAGATGTGGTTTATTTTACACCCCGACAAAGTGTTGTAGATTATTGAATGTATGTATTGAATCTGTATCTGCCTGCGACAGCGTAGCTACCAAACGGTTAGACTACTGATGTGCCAAAGGAAACTTTCCTAAATTGCGGAACATTTCAAGTAGGAAAATTTCGGAAACTTCTCACAATTTTGTATGGGGATTGAAACTTTCCGTTTCTTAAATTAATTTTTCCTATATTTATAGTGAAAGTTTCCGGAAATTTCTTAGCACTTTTCCAACTTTTTGGAAACTTTGGTTTTTTCAAAAGAAAGCTGGTTTAATCGGGATAGTTTTTAGCAAAATTTCATGAAAACCGCTCCGGCCGTTTAAAAGATATAAATGCAAGATGGGTAAATACAATGTAGGTAGAATAGAGGATTTGTAATTTTTCACTCATGTGTAGGGTGGACTTTTTTGAAGTGGCTGTTTAGACAAATATAACTCCGAGAAAACGGTAAAGTAACTAAGTAGTCTCAATATTTGACGGTAAAATTTCTGTGTTAGTAAGCGTTATCCGCGTGACGAAATGTGGATAAAGCATCCGTTACTCTAGTACTTATATACGTGTCAAAAAGTGACGGATATTTTAACCAAGCACTGAAAAAAAAAGTTTCTAACAAGGTTGTGATTATTGTGCATAAGCCTGACAAGAAGTTTGCTACACCAACTAAGATGTAAGTTGAATCACTAAAGAACTTGCTGCTGTTACTATAAGCTTTGGTTGATATAACTAATATCATAACTATTGTATTCATTTTATGCCAACTAAGAGAAAATCTCTCTTGGTTGGCTCACTTTTTTTTGAGTGCATTTTGTCACGCGGTAAACGCCGCCATATTAAGCCCCCAGGATCTGACAGGACCGCTACCACCATCTTGCTTGGTGGTCCAAGGAGCGGTTTAGATTGTTGTTTATCAGTATAGGTGAAGATACCTACTTAGTATGGCTGTCTATATCGCGTGTCAAATGTGGATAAAGCATCCGTCCCTCTCGTACTTATTTACGTGTCAGAAGGTAACAAATGCCTTATCCACACTTTGTCGCGTGATAGACGCAGGCATATTAGGCCGCCTGATGATCCGCACATTGACATCATTATCTTAGTCCTCAGGCTATCCAAAGGATTTTCAATCTTAAGATCTAGCCCTATGTGCTCATTTGCCTTTTCCAAGCCATTGAGACCTTAAGTTAAAGGTGTTTAAATCTTCTTAAAAGTTGGCGACTTGGAAATCTTGTGAAATTCACGACGGATAATTCGGAAAACTTTTAATTGGGGTTTTTTTTGCAGATTTTCCTTAGAATTTTCGTTAAAGTTTAAAAGTTGTACTTATAAGCCAATAATGTGTTTAGGTACACGTGTTACGGCTATATTTAGACGTTGGGAAAAGGATATTATCTGAATGGGAATATATGAAAAATACTAATCATTTCCATGCTCATTGGTATAATGTTTAAAATATAAATGTTTAGTATGGCTTTGTTCCTATATAGGTGTCTATTTTCTACAGCGTTAATGTTAATTGGATATGAATAATTTAGATAGACACCTATATAGGAACAAAGCCATACTGAACATCATGGAGACCCTTAGGAAAGGCTTATGTTATGTTATACACCGTGCCCGGGACGTACCCGAAGGATTTTAACGATTGATTCAAGACCCTATTTTGAGTATATAATGTGGTATAACATGTAGACCAATATCGCATAATTTCCGAGTTTTTTTATTATTTAAAAAACCATTCCATAGTTAATTTAATTTGAACTCTTTCACCTTAACTTAAGGATTATTTACTAAGAAATTGATTAAATTAATTTATGTTGTACGTTGATGATATTGCTACTTACAACATGAATCTTTCTTAGTAAATAATGCTTTAGGTTAAGATGACAGAGTTCAAATTAAATTAACTATGGAATTGTTTTTTAAATAATAAAAATCTCGGAGATTATGCGATATTGGACTACATGTTATACCACATTATATACTCCAAATAGGGTCTAGAATCGATGGTTAAAATCCGTCGGGTACGTTCCGGGCACGGTGTATTATTTATGACTCTTACCGCCTGTTTCACAATCGACAAGTACAGATGTAGTGAAATCCTTCCACATCGTATTTTCTCGGAAATGTTCGTATTTGTCATGCTACTTCAGTCTGACTCAGTACCCATCAAGACAACGCGGGGGAACGTCGCATCGCGAGAGTGATAATCGATATAGAGTGGTTAATAACAGAGATTTTTTTTGTTAATTAAGATTAAGTTTGTTTTCAGTTCTTTTTAATTGACATGCCGAAAGCATTAAGACCTGGGAAACGTTTAGATCGGCAAGCCTGTGAAATTATTTTCAACATTTATTTATATTTCTTCTTGTTTACCTACACCTAATCTCTATATATTTGATCGTGGTGGTTTTAACATCTCGGTGTGATATACTTCAAACTCGTGGTTTGACATTTGACATTGATAACTAAAGTACTCTATTTATTTTATACAAACATGCAAACATGTCACTTAATAATTAAATAATTCATAGACACGTCGGCATCATTCGGAAGTAGACGTGAGTTCCGAGTTTTCACGATGTGAAAGGTTTATTCACTAGATCCTGTAAAGCATGTTTGACAGATAAATTTAGCCCTATCTCTATCTTACACTTGAAAATAGACAAGAAGAGGCCAACTTCAAATGACAGATAAACTTACTTGTCGATTGTGAAACAGGCCCTAAGCTGATAATGATACAAAAAAGAACTTCGCGCTGTTGACTGACTCTCGTTTATCGTAACATTTTTTTAGGCGTCGATCGTTGTACATATAAAACCGATTTCTCATCCCCACCTCTTTCCGATATGAAATTGTAACGAGCAATTCTGTATTCGCCGAAAATTTATCGGGCTTTTAACTGTATATTGGCTACAAGTGGAGTAAGTCTGTGGAACAATCAGTACTTACCATGAGTCAATTGACACATTGAGAGAGAGAGAGACAATTAACGCACTCGCTAGCGAATCGAAGTTCTTTCCCTCACAGACCTCGCAGTATTCTTATAGAGTGCGAGGGACAGAGCATTCGACCCGCCAGCGAGTACGGTAATTGTAACTCATGGTGAGGGTACAGTAGGCCCAGCTAAAATGCAAACGCGGTTAACGTTTATGTTTTCTATTGTCTCGAAATGTATGGAGTTGACATAAGCGATCGACGCAATCTGTCATCAGCTTACATCAATCCGGGTTATTCCCACTTGTTACCTACCAGCGTTTTTTTATTTTGAACTTTATATTCATGTGTTATCTGTGGTTAAAAGCCGGCAAAATTGTGCGGGTGGTAACACTGGTAACAAATGGGCATAACCCGTTAATCCCATCCGTCGATTTTCGAAATCCGCTAACATTGTTATGCATCATGGCATTCATGACTAGACTCTCAGGCAATACTTTGTTTGAAATTGACCCTTAAAGTAATCTAACCCTAAATAACTTTAACAAAAAGCAAGCTTTCTAAACCCGACTGTTGCTAACCAACTTTAAATCGTTATAAATCCTAAATGATCATTCAAAATGAAATGAAAAATGATGACGAAAGATATGGGTAAAAATAATACAATATCATCCTGCGACAAAACCACACAAAAACTCACAAGTTGCCCGCGACATATTAATTTGTCGTCGGTAATCCCTCTCTTCCTAGTCTGTATGAAAGAGACGCACTGAGCGACACGCGAGAAAATACAAGTTTGCCGTACTGCACGATAAAGGAGATTCGGTTAAAAGCTTCGTAAGTGTTATATTACTCACATTTATCATAATATGTGGATCGAATTGCGATAGATGTCGCTTCGCACCAACCACAGAATAAGTAATAGTGCCATAACAGAACATAACAGCGACAGAGTAATATTTTCTACAGTATCAAAGTGTGTTTTTAATTGGTTAATTTTGTATATCGCTATGTATAGCCTATTTAACCACGTTTTTATTGTATAAAACATCGTCACTAAGGACGACTTAATCTTCATAAACTGAGTGCGGGCGTTAGTTGTTAACAAACATAGTACCAATTTCACCAAACGATGTTAGCCACTTAACAGACGATTAGAGCGTTAACAGCTGTCAAAATGTACGAACTAACAGTCGATTGACATTGATTAAAAATAACATCGTGTGGTGAAATTGGTACATAGACTGCCAAAATCCGTTTTCCGTTTTCCTCCGCCGTATTCGGATAAAGAAGACAGTAGACATTATAAATTTGACCAAACAGAGTAAGGTTTAAATCTTCCTCACTTTTAACCTCCGCGGCGACAACACGCTCGTTAAATATCATATTTAGCCATATTTTATTTAAGCAGCTCGACGTGGACACGGCCGGTAGACAAAAGGTTTTCCATTTTCAGTTCCATTTTGTTAGGGACGTGCGGTTTGGAATGGACGGATTAGTATTTTTATGGAAACATGAGCAGATAAAAACTAGATGTCATAAAATATTTAAGATACGAATAATAGTAGTTATCTAAACTTACAATGATACTAACATGTTCAGTGCTATGTTTTTTGTCGATATGGAATTTATAAAATAATATCAATGCGTGTTTTATTTTTGGCTTGGGTGGAAACACAACCTCCTCCCCCACAAGTGTGTGCAACATATTAGAAGGCACCTTTGAAATAATACAATATTTTTTTCTCTTTTATATTGAGATGCGAAGTACATAGTTTACTGACAGTTCACAATTTAAAAAAAAAAAGCATACAAATTCCATTATTATCTACCTTGTAACTTTTTAAAACGTGAAAAGGGCCATAATAAAATGAGGGCACAAGTCTTACACATCCAAATTTTACTCGAAACATAACTTTTTTATTTGTGTCTGGAATAGCTTATGTTTTTTTTTTAAACAAAAATTGCGTTTCTCCTTGTCATAAACAAAAAGGCGGTAAGGAGTGATGGTTTTTCACATGAAGTTTCTGTTTGTATGCAATTTAAAAAATGAGTTCAAGCGATGAAGATTTTACTCCAACACAATTTTTTTCTGGCGATTTTTGAGAAAAGCACTATATTGGCAGGAACAGCAATTGCGGGCTTCGTATTTTTATACGGACTCGCAAGCTCGTCCGTTTAAACCAATACTCGGCCCGCAATTGCCTACTTCCATGCCTAGGCAATAATGTACTATTTATTCTCGTTTGTTTTTTCCTTACAATAAACGTAAGTACGTTTTTTCTGACTTTCTTAAAATAAACAAAACGTATGGTTTAATGACCACTATTTTGCTTATCGAAAACAAAAACAAAGCTACCTATTCGTTTTTACAGCACGCTTACAACGTTTATTATTGTGAGTATTTTTTTTATACGTATTAGTCTCATTCATGCGTACTGTCGGTCTATTATAGTCATGTTTATCGATGTGGATAAAACATCTGTCTCTTTCTGACCAGTAAGTATCTAAGTGCGAGAGTGACGGATGCTTTATCCATCGCGATAAAGGTGACCATGATACGAGCCCTGCGAATAAATTACTTTTGACGTTGGTGTTGGTGGTACAGCATTTAAAAAAAACGGAAGCACTCTGAAAGTAATTAATTAGAAAAAAATGCAATCCAGACTTTTAGTAACGTAAACTTACGTTGTCCTGATAAATAATTAAAAATAGACCCTAACAAAAATAGAAATACGAATCATTTTCCATTTCTCATTCATTCGTGCAACTATTTACAGGAAACCTTTTACCATTTCGCTTATTAACTTAAGTCCTATTTAAATGCAGAAATAGAAAACATTTTTACGTTCATTGTACAAACGCAAATAATAGTTCCATACGGAAATTGCGCTAGTTCCCACACTTCCAACGCTGATTAATAGGAGTTCACAACGTCACAGTATAAACAGTAGTTGATATTCAAACAAGGGTATATTGCGCGGCTTAAGCTAAAACTGGGAATTCACGGACGCGCCGTTTGTCTCGGTGACAGATGGAGTGTATACAAATGGATGGACGTAATATATTAACCACATTCACGGGCGCGCCACGCCACGCCTCAACGGTGCGACATCACGGAGCAGACTAGTTAGAAAATGGCAGCCAGAGAACGCATTCACGACGACGCCATTTAGCGTGGCGCGGAGGTATAGCTTGTTCCAACGTTGAATTTCGACATTCACGATAGTTCCATTTGGTTGCGCGTTGGCGCGTCGCGCTGGCTTTCCGTCCATTTGGAAATCCAACGGACCGCGCCAAGTACTTTTGTCACTACAATTTTGACATTAATGGATTTATTTTAGCGCGGCGCTCCTATATTCGGCTTGTTGGAGCGGTCGTGAATGCCCAGCTTCAGTCGCCGCGTTTGGTTGCGAGCGTATCAAATATCGAACGAAACGTATGGACACAATAATTTTGTTACGTAAATGTCGTATATGGACAACTTGAGCGCACGAGCGGTATTAAATACAGAAATTCCTAAAGGACCAGGGATGACCTACTTTTCTATTTATGCTATGACAAAGTCTGCATTATTAGAGTTTCGTAAATAAAAAGTTGTTTACACCTGCCCCTGTAATTTGTCTCGCTCACACCTTTCATGTCACAACGGTAGTTTTTCCACACCTTTTTTGGCCAAGCCTCACGAACAACCATTGTGCCAACTTACGTGCTTATAAACTAGGACATAATAAAAAACTGGATTACAAAATGCTAACGTGTAGGTACTTAACTTAGATATTACCCAACAATTAAACTTAGCCCTCGTTAGATCTGTAAAATAAAATTCCGAAGAGTTATGTGATGACTCGTCCTAACCAGAAATTTGATAATTCCGAGCGTAAGTTGCCGTTCCGATCGAAACTAACCTAACACAAAGATTTAAATAATAGCAATTACATTAGGTTTGCATAAAATACTTCATCCATTCGAAAAAACTTCCACCTCCCAGCACTCAAAAAATGAAATTTCCGTCAAAGGAATATTCGAAAAAAAATGCTCTGAAGGTTCCCATGATTCCATCTGTAATAAGGTGACAGTAGCTACCACGTCTTAAAAAGACAGTTTTGCTGAAATGAAATGACTAAAAACTCCCTCTAGTAATTCGGTTGATTAGTCATAGCCGAAGTAATGGGAAGAAAAGTGAGGCATTAGTCCGGCCCCGCACTAATCAACCGAACTACTGGAACTAGAGGAAAACTTAGAATTAACAACGCATTTGCAATCTTAGGATTGCTGTCCTAACATTTTAGTTTTCAGGATGTCCATGGGTTTCAGGTCCCACTTACCGTCAGGGGCCTGTTTTATAAAGCTACAAATTACAATTTACAGGTTACAAGTTTCCATTTGACACAACCTCGACCAATGACGACAAGCCATTTGAGCAGTGTTGCCAGTTTAGACCTGTAAAATTGTAACTTGTAGCTTTATAAAACAGGCCCCTGGTGGCCTGGGTGCTCGTTTGCCTTCTCTACGCCATAAAAAAAACTAGTCAGTTAAAATTTCTACAAAGAAATACGTAGACCAATACAACACCCCTTTATAAAATAAATATGAACTACCGTATTCAATTTGCAGATATCCGTTGTCATTTTCCTTACGAATTCGTCTCGCTCACAACAAACCTGGTTTAATTTTGTAAATCCGAGCCACGCGAAACCTTTGGTGAAAAATACCTTTGCTCAAACAGAGGCACAGTATAAACGAACCAGTAGAATAGCTTTAAACAATGGTATCGGCTTGTATGTGTGCGTGCTTTGCACGTACCCGCCACAAACAAAAGATGAGGTGTGGCCGGGAACTGATAAGTCTGAGTAACTCGGGACTGCGCCGTTGTTGTTATAGGCTTAAACGCACCACGTCAGTAAGTGTCAAGGTAAACCGAAGGCATACGTTTCGTAAATAGAGTAGTTAAGCTTTTACCTACAATAAACAAAGATTTGGAGCGTTTAGGCGCCCCTACAGATCCAAACTGTGTATGCGTCGGTAAAAATGGGCCGGAGACTTACTACTTTTCTATATTTACTATGACGGAGGACTCAAATACGAAGACAGGAAGGGTTTTAGGTTATGGCGTTATATTACATAGATGTACAGCGGCGTCAAGTATTGTGAAATCACAAATTGTTATTTCACGCTGCGTCAGTATTTGCGGGAATCAAATATTCGTGTTGAATTTTAGTGCGTGTGTCTATGTATCCGTGAACATGTACAAATGTAGTGAAATATCCTTTCACATCGTATTTTCTCGGAAATGTTCGTATTTGTCATGGTACTTCAGTCTGACTCAGGTGACTCAGTACCCATCAAGACAACGTGGGGGAACGTCGCATCGCGAGAGTGATAATCGATATAGAGTGGTTAATACCAGTTACCTATTTTTTTGTTAATTAAGATTAAGTTTGTTTTCAGTTCTTTTTAATAGTCATGCCGAAAGCATTAAGACCTGGGAAACGTTTATATCGACCAGCCTGTGAAATTATTTTCAACAATTAATTATATTTCTTCTTGTTTACCTACACCTATTCTCTATATAATTTGATCGTGGTGGTTTAAACATCTCAGTATGATATACTTCAAACTCGTGGTTTGACATTTGACACTGATAACTAAAGAACTCTATTTATTTAATACAAATATGTCACTTAATAATTCAATAATTCATAGACACGTCACAAGTAGACGTGAGTTCCGAGTTTTCACGAAGTGAAAGGATTATTCACCAGATCTGTACATGTCTGTGGCATCGTACAGTCGAGTTTATAAATATGTATACATTTTAGTACCGTAAAACGGGGTGAGTAGGGATTAAGGGGTGAGTAGGGACACAACCTAAAATGAAGCATATGTTACTAATTATAAGACTGAAATTATTTCCAATAACGTTATTGTTATTTTCCATTTAATACTTGTTCTTATTTGTAACAAGTTATGACTTATTTTAGGTTGTGTCCCTACTCACCCCTCAATCCCTGCTCACCCCGGTGCCTTGTCTGTTTAATGTCATGTTTAAACTGCCATATACGAATTGTCACAGCGATTAAAGTGACAAGGTACAAAAGCGTACACATATTTGGGCGTTTCTTTAAAAGTTTGTACCTAGTTAAAGGCTAAAATTAAGAAACGTTAACTTTTCCGCTGAGTTACGAAAATTAGTTATACTTGTGATAAGATAAATGGTGGTATCTCAGACAAAACTCCTGCAGCAAGTGCAAGCATATTACTAACGGGTGAGGATTGAATCTACTTCATTGATTGAATTAAAGATACTGCTAATTGGCGCTGAGAGGTAGTATATAAATGTACGACTAATTTTCGTAACTCAGCGGAAAAGTTAACGTTTCTTAATTTTTGTCCTTAACTAGGTACAAACTTTTAAAGAAATGCCCATTTATGAACTCGATCTACCACGCAACAAGGTGAAAAAGTGGATACATCCCTTTGTAGTCCACAGTACAAACAGATTAAAGGCTCCGTTTTATTGGTGGATAGCCCGCATGCTTTTCGTGATAAGTACATTGCATCGTTGCAATAGTTCCCGGCTAAAAAATGTGAAAACAACCCGTCAATGGATTGCTACAAGTATGCGGGCTCGACTAATGAAAGCCTTCACTGCTGTTTTTCCGGAGCACTTCTTTTTAACGATGGTATTATGGCGTGCTGGTAGACTGGGTCGTATTGATAAAGTGATCTCGAGATGAACGTCTTGAGACGCGTTAGAAATTATATTGTTTTATGACTCTTCAAATTCAAAATTCAAAATATTTATTCAGTAAATTGGCCACATGAGGGCTTTTTACACGTCGGTAATATGGAGTGAATCTACTAGCGCTTCGGACAAGACCATCATTTCGGAGAAGAAGCGCCGCAAGAAATTCCAGCAGAAGGTCATTTTAACTTTAACGTGTCATGAGTCGTGCATGTCACTCAATATGCCTCATGATTTTACCCTCCAGACAAAGACACGTGAGATTTGAAATTTTAGTGTACAATGCGCAGCTTATATGAATCCCACTGATGCAGGAACTTGTTAACTTTACAATGTACATCTATTTTTCATCTGTCACCTATCGTAATCGTAAGGATGATGAAATAGGCGGTAGGTTAATACGGCTACATGTTAAACCGACTAAAGAGGACGAATTATGAACTCTGTCAAAACTTGCCGCGTTCTGTGCAGAGAAAAAGAAAGAGCTATATGAGTAATATAACTCTGTCCCTTTTGCTGCCTGGAACTTGGTAGGTTTTGAAAGATTATAATATAGTACGGACGGCCTTAAAACCCACATGTAGGATGAAGTTGGTTTTATTTACTATTTTTAATAATTAATTTACTTATTGCTTAATATCGAGCCCTTGTTCTATTTTGTTATTTTGTTTTTTACTGTAGGTACCTATTTTAAAATAAAAAAATCAATAAACAGATTATAAATTTTATTGGAAATAAATACCTACAAGTAAGAGTAGCCTAACATGTAGGCAGGCAACAAAAAAGGAAAACAACGGAACATTTAAAAATAAATTAGTAGTTTTATTTTATTTTAGTTTGCAACAATTAACAAAACTGTTCCAATCGTATGTTCTATATTCAGCGTTTTGATTTGAATATCCAGAACCCTCCGATTGAATTTCAAACTCACAAAAAAAACGATGAAGTTGAATAAAAAATCTATTAAATGGCCGCCATGATTGGACGGCCTAACTTCGACTGTTTTGGTTCGTAAAAGTTTTGACGAAGTTTCGGGAACTTCCGTGGTTTTTCCGCATGATGTAAGGAAAGGATCGCTTAATAATATCAGGTAAAAAGTTTCCTGAGACTCTTGCAAATATTTTTATAACTTCACTTCACCTCCATCTTACCCTGAAAAACCGGCCAAGAGCGAGTCGGACTCGCGTTGACCGGTGTTTCAAATAATGATGATAAAACAATTTATTTATTCTTCGAATTCTCTCTCTGATTAATATACAGGGTGACTTAAGTCGTGAACCCAAATATGTTTTTCTGGCTCTTTACTGTTACTCAAAGCAATCGTACGTAACACTATGCAAAAACCTGTGATTGTAATAATATTACAATTACAGGTTTTTGCATAGTACTTTGTTAATGATTACAACATATTATGTTGTAATAATTTGTAATATTATTAGTTTAAAATTTACCGACTCTCATGGTAACCCTACTACTTACGTTGAACTGTCAGACTCATACATAAGTTGTCTAGTAAATTGAGTGACCACAAGTTTGGTAATATTTACTCTTTAAAGAAATTAAGTTTTATTTCTAAAAAGTTAAATTGTTGGTGTTTGGAGTTAATGCACAGAATTCGCCTTAACCCTTAACCAGGCTGACAGGTCACACGTCACAGTAGAGATTCAGCCTTAGGTACTAACATACAAGGTACTATAGAGTAGATTTTATGTGGTACACATGGATCCCTTGCCTGGTTAAGGGTTAAAATGCTGCGTTAGAAACCATAATTTCGTTTCACGACTTAAGAATCACCCTGTATTATAATTCCCAACCAGCATAGTCGGTAATCATTAAAATCCTACTCATAATACTATAGCATTATCAGCAACCAAAAACCGTCACCAGAAATTAATTCATTCTGTCGATAACTCGCACATGGCACATTCACACACTCCTCGAATCTCATTATTAATAACAACCCTTCCATTGCAATATGTCGAAATTTTCGATAATGTAAACAGATAAACCTGTCACGAGCGAACAGTTCTGATTGATCATTTCAGGCGATCAACCAACCAACCAACCAGATCATCAACCAGAGAGTCAATTGAATATATCATTGGATTACTAATGATATATTCAATTGATTCGATTATATGAAATCGTGGTTTGACATTTGACACTGATAACTAAAGAACTCTATTTATTTAATACAATTATGTCACTTAATAATTCAATAATTCATAGACACGTCGGCATCATTCGGAAGTAGACGTGAGTTCCGAGTTTTCACGAAGTGAAAGGATTATTCACCAGATCTGTACATGTCTGTGGCATCGTACAGTCGAGGTTATAAATATGTATACATTTTAGTACCGTAAAACGGGGTGAGTAGGGATTAAGAGAGAGAATCAATTGAATATATCATTGGATTACTAATGATTTCGGATTATGAAACAGCGATTAGACTAAATAAAGTGAGTGAAAGGGTCAGTAGGGGCCGCCCTATATAGGTGTAAGTACTACTTTTTCGAATCACATCGGAGAAATATTGGAAAAGGGTCGAATCTTAAGTACCTGAAACCAACGTGGATGCATGACTCGATCTTATGAATGTGGAAGAAGCGTTAGAGATTTTGTCAGGATCGTAGCAGGTGGAAAGAAGTTGTCTCTGCCTACCCCTCTGGGAAACAGGTGTGATTTAATGTATGTATGTAACTATTAAATACCTCGTTATATAAAACAATAATTTGTTATAATTGTTGAGTGAGTGATTGGGACTACATCAATTTCTGTGTTGTGTTACTTTAAGTTTTACTGTTTCCAAAAGTACTATCATATAAGCTTTATAATGCCCAAAAATTGGATAGTTCCCGAATTTATACGAGGACTGAGTTTTGGGCAAAAGTAACATAAGAATTTAACAATATATTTTCAATAAAAGGATAAATGGGCATTTTTTGAGAAATGCCAACTCAAATGCTACAACTTCAAGTGTTTCTACAAATCAAGAAAACAAGTTTGAACAGGAAAAGAATAAAGTGTAGCGGTAAAGAAGTCGCGAGTTAAAAGATTTTTCTTTTGCTATCCCTCGTCTGACATTTCCGTGAAATATCCGCCGGAAGAAACATAAAACAGAGGATTTAGAATTTTAGTTTACTCAAAACGTATGGTGTTTGGGTAACAGGTATGGTATATTTAGATAGATAGATAGTATTTAATAAAGGACGCAAAAATCTTGGCCTCTATTCCACATTGTATCAGAGAGCTGTCATACCTCTTATTTATTTCTTTTTGGAGCCGTAATGTGATTATGATATCAAAGTTATATAGCTTAACCTCGTAAGGCCCACCGTACTACAAACACGGAGTTTTTTGTCAGTGGGACTTTGAATCTACCATCAAGGCAATAAAGTTCAATTACGTTTGTTCGATGATACCATTTTCTGTTTACCAAGAAAGGAAAATAAACCTTATTACCATTGTAACACAGTTCAATTTAAATTGCCTTGATTATTTACATTCTATTGCACACTGGGCCTTACGAGGTTAACCAAACTAGAAAAAAAGTCCCTTGCCTTTTCCTTCTTCGAATTCCTCCCTTTTGGCGGCTGTAATCAGCTCCGCATATAACTCCCTCTCGCGAAACAGAACTGCTCTTCAACCGTCATCTTTCTTCATATATTTGTCTGTTTTTGTGTCCGTCTGTCTGCCATGCCATGGCCTACGAAGTTTGGCTGAACCGATTCCAAAGTAGCATTATTCGAAAGCTTGTATTACATCAGGAGAGTCCTCTAGGTCTGAAAACTGTTTATGGTTCGCGTCAAAAATGTAGAGTATTTTATATTTACTGTGTATGTATGTGTGTAGGAAAGTATCTATCTTGTTAGTATTATAAACGATATTGATTAATGTGTTATAATAATGCACGACATACGGTCCTAGTTTAGTTTGTAATAATAATAAATCATATGAACTAATTTACTTGACGACCTCCTTTATTCTGGCTAACGCTGGCTGAAAAGAATATGGCATCATACAGCTCAGTAGCGCCACAGTTTCAATCTTACGCCGTCGGCGCCTTTGGCGGGAATAAAGTCTGGGATTTTTAGCAAGCGTTTGTTAAAACAAAGAAGTTGTAAATGATTTTTCATCACACTTGCTCGTAAATAGTGTCCTAACATGCTAGAAAAATCGATCGTAAATACAAAATAATACACGGGGGCCTTTTTTTTACCATTACGCCCTATCGTGCTTTTTTTTTAAATTATACGTAGACTCAAACTATCATAATACGCCAGGACCCCAATTCTTGTGCCATTCGATATGAAGTTTCATTCGAGATGAAATGTCAGTTGAATACAATTTTCAAAAAATCTCGCATATAAACTATTGATCTCGACTGTCACTAGAATCGGACTCCTGACCGCGTTTGACATTATCTGTGGTAAGTCTTAGACAATGATGTAGTCTGCCGCAAATTTATAAATACTGATTATAAACTGTGTGATTCCAAAATAATAATTAAAAGGGTGTCTTTGTATATATCAATAAAAACATGTCGTCATCAGAAGAAATGGATAATGCGACTCCGCCGGACATCGCCAACGCGGCTAAAATTATTAGTGAGAATCGTAAGTTAAAAATATGATATTTTTTCTGATTTTATTTCATTTCCTCGCAATTGTGATGAAAAACATTGTATGTTACACGGGTGGTAAAGGAAATACAAAGCTCGAGTCATTAACGCAGACTCTCTAACAGACTCTCGTTTGTAATTCTGCCTTTACCACCCTTAATACACAATGTACTAATATATGCCTCAGAATAATACCAACATTTTATTTATTATTCACGGCGTCTTAACACTATGCGATCATTTTGATCAATAATCGGAAGTTCCATTAACTTTTGAACTATTGGACTAGACTAGATGAAAACGTGTAAGATTCATCATTCCTACTAAACTTACGGGGGAAATACTTACATACTAACAGGCAAAAAAAGATTTTAATTATCAGTTTTAACGATGTTAATCAGCTGGCGAGCAAACAACATAAACACTCAGAAATTAAACTCATTATTTAAACCCAAACATACCTAACTAAGCGGTCGCGGTAGAAAACTTTCGTTTTATATTACTACAGCAGATAAAAACCAAGTGAGGTAATGACATTAAAAATAAGTAGCCACAAAGGCCCTCTGAAAGACAAGCTTTAAGTTAAACAAAATTATAACCAGGTATAAATTAAACTGGGAATAAGATTAAAATAGACACAAGGATATTTCCGCTTTGTTGACCTTAATTTGTGATTTTAATTCTGAAGAAGTGAACAAGTTGGATGGTCGGTAAAATTAGGTACTTGATAAGAAAACTTGAAATAAGTAAACGGTTATTGAGAATTAAATGAACTTCAGGAGTATTCACCCTTAGTTAAAGAAACAATATTTAAAAATAAAAAAACTGTGTAAACTATAGAATTTGGTACCATAAAATAGCGTATTCTTTCAAATAATGCAATTTTAGAAGAGCAAGGGCCCGGTCACACGACTTCCGGTTTTGTAGGATCTACAAACTATCGGATCCTGCAAATCCGCATAGTTTATTCACATGGCCGCCCGGTTTTGTAGGATCTACAAACTATCGGATCCTGCAAAGCCGCATAGTTTATTCACATGGCCGCCCGGTTTTGTAGGATCTACAAACTATCGGATCCTGCAAAGCCGCATAGTTTATTCACATGGCCGCCCGGTTTTGTAGGATCTACAAACTATCGGATCCTGCAAAGCCGCATAGTTTATTCACATGGCCGCCCGGTTTTGTAGGATCTACAAACTATCGGATCCTGCAAAGCCGCATAGTTTATTCACATGGCCGCCCGGTTTTGTAGGATCTACAAACTATCGGATCCTGCAAAGCCACATAGTTTATTCACAAGGCCGCCCGGTTTTGTAGGATCCTATCTGTTTTTTTGCGGGATAATTGTTGCGAGCTTGTGTGAATGCAAGTATAGAAATACTTTTGCCACCAAATCGGATCCGGCATTTTATCGGACGACCGGACCGATTTGTAGTCTCAAAATCGGATGACAAATTTTGGAGTATCCGTTTAATTACCGGATTCTGGAACCGTACCGTTGTGTGAACGCGTGCACTGAAATCCTATTGCCACTAAATCGGATCCTATAAAAAACAGTTCCTGCAAAGAATCGGATGTCTCCGTGTGAACGGGCTCTAAGTAAGCGATAAAACCGTCGGATATTGTAAGTGTTGTGTGTTGGTATAATGAGATGTCGAATTAATAAAAACAACGCCAAGTGAGGGTAGGTCAAAAAACTCGCACGACAAACAGACGAGCACCCTCCACTTCAGTCTTCTTGTGACCAAGGTTCTTGTAACACTTGTAACACAGTCGAATGTTATTCGATAAACAGGCGAGTTTTTTTACATAAACAGTTACACGAAAATTTTAATACAAAACGAAAATATAGATTTTTATCACTTTCGAACGCGCTTAAAACTCAAAAATACCCCACAGGGTTTCTCCATTTTCTATTACGAATATTTCAATGTGATATTCCCGGAAAATTACTTTAAGCGTTTCTATTTCAACGCCCTCATTTTATAATGATTTATTATAAAGCAGAGGTTCAAGTCAATGGACGCTAATTAAAAACGTCAGAAGCAAAACGCCGCTCAGCACGAAGTGACGTCATCTTTATTCACAGAGTGAATATTTTACTTTTAGAAATGTTAGATATATGTTTGAAAAGAAAATTGTTGAAACTAATTTAATGAGGTAGGGTTACAGTCCCAATGATGGACACTTTTAGCTGACAGGCACCAGTAATGGACACTTCACTCTTAATTCCATACGGTCCTGATTTGATTGTTGCAAAACAAATGAATAACCCTTATCTTCTGGAAATAAGATTTAGTGTCCATCATTGGGTTCTTGTCCATTTCTGGTTCCGCCACCCTACAAGTGCGTTTATGCAAATTGCGTTTTGTGAACATTAACGATTTCTGAAATCTTAGATTTTGTTTAAATTTGACGTAGCCTGTCGTGCCTAGGTATAGGTACGAGGGGTGCCTTTTAAGTTCTGTCGTTTGAAAAAACTAAAGACAATTTAAGTGTTAAATGGTATTTATTGTTTTTCAAAGTAATCACCGTGATATGTAATACACTTTTTCATTTGATCGAACCAGTTTTCGAAACACTTATTCCATTCCGAAGTCGGGGTCTCCAAAATGGCCGTTTTGTATGCCTCAACCGCTTCTTCAGGCGTCCGGTACCGTTGACCACGAAGTCGTTGCTTGATTTTTGGAAAAGTGAAGGAGCCATTAGGGCTTAAGTCTGGACTGTACGGCGGGTGATCCAAATTTTCGACGTTTTGTTCTTTTAAAAACGCAATTGTCTGCCGGGCGGTGTGCGACCTAGCATTATCGTGGTGCAGTACTATACGAGGTCTTGGGTTATTTTTTCGGAACTCGCCGATAACTTCTGGTAAACAAACAGTGATATACCAGTCAGCATTAACTGTTTTACGATCTTCGAGCACGATGGTCGCAACGTGGCCACTTTTCGCTACAAACGTGGCGACCATTTTTTTCGAAGTGCTCCGTGAGCGTATTACTTTGGTCGGTTTTGGCTCATCTTGAAACACCCAAACAGTCGACTGCTGTTTAGAATCCGGATCGTAGGCATATATCCAAGATTCGTCACCACTGATAATGTCATAAACGTGTTTAGAGTCTCCTCGGTTGAATTGCCGCAGAGTTTTGCGGCACCATCTAACGCGAGCCGTTTTTTGGTCTTCACTAAGTAAATGTGGTATCCAGCGTGAGATCAATTTTTTTACACCTAAGTGATCATGCAATATATTTTGAACACTGGTCCCTGAAATGCTTAATGAAGCTTCTATCTCGCGGTATGTCGCATGGCGATCTTCGACGATCAGTTGCCGTACAGCATCAATGTTTTCCTGGGTTACAGCTGTTTTTGGTCGGCCTTCACGATGCCTATCACTAAGACTAGAGCACCCACGTTGAAATTCCAAATATCAACGTTCCACAGTCCGGATGCATGGTGCTTCATTTTTAAAAACCGTAGTCAGCTCTTCAAAGCACTGAAGACGCGTTAACCCCTTTTAAAGTTTTAAAATATTATCGCACGTAAATTTTCCTTCGAAATTTCCATTTTCACAACCGACTTGTCAACTTTGAACCGACGCTGTACTAAAACGAATCGGCCGATGTCGAGACATTCTTTTGTTTTTGAATTCTAAATTCAAATATTTTAAGATGATACTAGGTTTTTTTTTAATAATCACGGGAGTTTTGCAAACGACAGAACTTAAAAGGCAGCCCTCGTATATATGCCTATTTCATACTTTAAAAAAATCTGCATTTGTGGAATGAAAGTTAAATTGCGATCGAAATACGACCATATAATAAATAATAAAATAAATAAAAACAAGGGACAATCTCACACAAATTGACCTAGTCTCAAACTAAGCTCTAGGCTTGTACTATGGGTACTAGACAACGATATAAATACTTGTATAGAGAAATATATACTTAAATACATAGAAAACATCCACGACTCAGAAACAAATACTCGTGCTCATCACACAAGTATCTGCCCTTACCGGGATTTGAACCCAGGACCGCTGGCTTCATAGGCAGGGTCACTACCAACTAGGCTAGCGCGTCGTCAATATTGTTGGGTTAGAGGATTCTTACAATAGCGAGTCAACAACAAATTTAATACTAAAGCTAAATTGAGTCAAATTCGTGAAGGTTATGTTATCTATCTATCTATTTATTTTAACACTGTGAATCGGAGGTTTATAGTAGATTGTTCACCAAGGGACTAGGCTCAAGCAGTGATGGAAAATCTTCCACCACCAAAATCAATGGAAAGATATTTTCTGTAACTAACTTTTTACAGAAAATATCTTTCCATTGATTTTGGTGGTGGAAGATTTTCCATCACTGCTTGAGCCTATTCCCTAAAATCAAATCTGGCGTTAAATCTATTTCCGAATCAGACGAGGAACTCATTGTAATAACACTAATAACTTATGAAAAATATAGCGAACGCAGTATATTACGTAGTACAACTAGATAGGTACTGAAGATCGTATCTTGTTTTCCCGCTTTTGTGTTTGACACAAACTTTTTTTAGACCACCAGAGTGCCAACCTTTTTACCCGACTGCCATGACGGGTTATTTATTAGGTGCGGTTTTGAGGCGGTTATTTTATTACAAACCGCAAGCAATCAAATATGAATTAAATAAAAAGTGATTTATAAAAATAAAGTTAATATGAAAATAAAAAGTTATTTAAATATATAACTGGTGCCTTATTCTGAAACTTGACAATAAAATTTATAAAAGTAAGATTCGGTAGTTTTACCAAAGAGTGGCTGTATAAGATTTTACCATGGCTTAGTACAAACTTAGTTTTTTTTTAATAATCTTACTACAGAGAGGCTGTATAGGTCTCTGCTACTGCACAGGTCTATAGACATAGTTCTTTTTTCAAATTACTTTTCTTCCCTAGGGTGGACATGTATCACTTTCAACCCGCTTCTAAGATAAACAAAGGCCTACTTTCAAAGTATGAGACATGAAAAATCTATTTTTATACGCAATAGCTAGTAATTTTATATGCAATAGGACCCTGTACTTAATTTCATATCGATTGCTAGCGACCCGCTCTCGCTTTGCTTCAGTTTATGTGAGTTTTCTGCAAAACACCCGTTCATAATCCAGAATTTATTACACAACAAACCTTGCTCTCGAATCTCTGTATCGATTGATGAAACCCGCATTAAAATCTGTTTTTTTATTTTATTTATTTATTTATTAAAAATATGAAATTACAACATATATAGGAACATATGTCCCACAAAACCGTTTGCACAGTTTGACTGTAGGATCGATCAGTCTCTACTCTCTTATTAAATCTATTATGAATCTAAACTAAACACAATATAGGTAAAGTATCCTAAATTACCATTATGTTTTTAATAAGGTAACTATACAGCTTTCTACCAATCTTTGCTTTAACGGCTTCCTGCCTGATGTCAGAGGGCAGGCTGTTGAGTATATAGGGTAGGCGTCTCTGGAGACACCTATCGCCGTAGTAATTAAACACCCTCGGCACAACAAACTTGCCAGCCGACATCGACCTGGTATCACAAGCATCATTACGGTGTAATTGTAATTGGGTATGCTCTCGACAGCCGTGATTATTTAACACTAATAAATGTTGCGTAGTTTAAAAGATCTAAGTGTACATACAGAGGGACCGAAGGCGGGGTTGTTTTATACTCGTACTATTAAAGATTAAGAAAAATCCCGCGTCATACTTCATGATGTGCTACGTTGTTAGCACAGATAATTTCCCAAACGACACGATTATTCACAAAACCTCCAAAAAGTGAAATGGCGGATTGACGTACGTGTTTTCGGCCAGCAACATTGCCCTTGTTTAAAAAAAGCACAAGCGAAATTTAGTAGCTAAGCCAAATACAACCTTACTAAACTATCAATAAGGACGTCGTTGCTTTAAGCGTTGTGTAACAAATACCAACGTTTTACAACTAAGGGTAGCAACACGTCTCAAAACGAAATGAGCAGATTAAATTATCCGACATGGGGTCTCCGAGTTTCCGAAGGTCGATCCTATTACGCACCTTAGATATCTCTATTGCGCTTTGGCTGAGCTGGGTTGATTTATGGCTCTTGATCCTTTTGTCGGTTAGAAAGTGCTGATGTTAAATCGTTTTAAGTTTACAAAGATATCTAGGCAATAGCGCTTCGAACCGAAATTTTCATAAACGGATTATCAATTTTGAGCAATCCTCAGTCAGTCAAACCAGTCACAAATGTATCCAAACAAAATAGGAGGTAGTAATCCTTTTGAATTTTATGTAAGTACTTTCGTTTTACTTAAGTGTTAAGTCCGGGACAGTATAAATGCTGTCGCATACCTGTTATTGGTGCATAAGCAGTAGGTCCTAACCAACCTAAACTTTTTTTTTTTTCGTTTTCGCTAGGGAAATGCTTTTGCGCATACCACCCAAGTCCAGGGGGACCCGGGATGACTATGTGGGACTCACCAACCATAGTGGTCGGAATACCCACTAAAACCCCAGCGTCTGCGTCTTTAAGGGAGGGCCCCGCGACCACGAGCAGGCGCATTCGGCTGTGACGCCTCGCCGCTTATGACTTCCGGAGGGTGCCTAAGGCACCCTCAGACCTCCGGTGCGCCACGGTGGACGGAGGGGTCTCCTGACCCCTTCGACCGGCGCACTGTTACAGTGGTGGAAGGAGGTGCGCGTAGCGCCGCCTTGCCCTTCTCCTCCGTCGTCTGCGGAGCGGGTCAGCGAGGGCGCTGGTCTCTCTAGCCCGCTCCGCTGCCTCCTTCTGCGAGATGACTGTTTCGCACCTAACCTAACCTAACGTTGACACTTTATAAGACTACACTATTGACACTTATGTATATAGAAACAAGGTGGAAACTGGTTTGACGATTGTTTTTCAGGAGTAAAAACTTTACGTACAAGTCTAACCATTTTCTGGAAGTCTGCTACAAACATCGTCACCAACTTCCATGTTAATAATTACTAAGCTTTTATATACACTGAGCTGTCAACCAGATGCCGCATAGTTTTCCATTAGAAACTAAGTTATGCCAACTGTGGGCGAATTCCTGTCACAGTCACAAATGGCTCTATTCAGGGGAAGTTGAAAGGTCACGAAACAAGTTTGTAAACTATCTTGACGTTTTTATTCTGACGGGTATTATGGTTGGACTAGGGTAGCAGGGATGAGGGAGGGTAGAACTCCAAAATCTTGATTAAGTGACGTCTGGTTACATTTTAGTTTCGAAAACTCTTGTTACTTTGTATGTGCTTTTTCTGTCTCGACTTATTGAAAGATAACTAACGGGTTTTTTTTGAGGTTTTGACAGGCATTGTAAAAACCATTGCCTATTGAAGATTACCTATTAATGTTACATTGCCTAGCTCTGTGTCCTGTTTGTATATGCATTCGAAATTAGATTATATTTGGGAGCGTAGGTATCGCTAACATATCCTACCGGTTGCGCCATGTAAATTTTTTTGGTTGTGTGACCCACCGTAAGGTCACCAAATGGTACAAGCGCAATACCAGCGATGGCCAACCAGCAATTTGCTGTGCTGGAAACATTTTAAGTCATTTGGTTTTCCAAATGATGCTCAATGGTTTATTCGTCGTAAACACTTTTATTATTTTCTTTCTTTGAAGATAATTGGGACACAGGAAATAGGAGAGGTACAAGCAATGACTAATGTTTATGAATAACAATCAGTAATGTGAATCTACTTTACCTCTGATGGGTACCTATTGGATGAAGATCAACATCTTCATTGGATTTCTTCATGCCAGCCAAGCCTCCTCGAAATACCACGTTTCCTATACACATACATACACTCACGCCTTCCTATTTAATCGAATACTAAACAGTAGTCGAAAAAACGGGACAGCGTAATCACAGAAATTGACCGTGATGTAGTCAACGTCATAAATATATATACGATCCAAAGCGTCAAAAATATCTACACGCCCTTATGCCACTAATAATAAGGTCCATGTTTACATATAATTGGCGCGATGGCCGTATTAGAGCTTTTGACTGTACTAATGTGGGCATCTCCTCTTCCAGGTACTCTGGAAAAGATCGCTGCCTTATGCGTGCTTTTTGTGTGAGGTATTCCTAATGTGTATTCATTCTTGTTTATGTTTACTTTGTTTTTAAAACTACCAAGTTAGCCCTTGACCTCGTGTTCGGCCATTTTCCTAGAAACGCGTGCTCCGTTGTATAATACTCTCGTTATCACGGTTCTTATTGCTCCGCGTATCCTGTGGATAACTTACTCGGATATTTCCCCGTTTATTTTGTAGAGAATCCAGTATAAGCACGTTTATGAATACAAAACATCAGATAAGTGAATTTTATTGATTTGACGGTTTGATTGCATTGAAGAAAATCTTACACAAATGAAGCAACTTAGCTCTGTATGTGCAGACGTTGAAGAAAAATAATAGATTAGATAGGTACACAGAAAACCATCACAGAGAAGAAACTTAAATTGTCTTTTTTGGGACTATATTTTGCGAGTTTGGCAAGTAAAAGACTTATGAACGTATGATAGATTTCAGCCACAGCCTCCAGTCATGTAGTTCTCTTAAGGACCCACTTTTAAATTCGACGAACGAAACGGTGAGTTTAAGTTGTTCTACAGTAAAAAAAGACGAACTTTTTTTACCGTGTTAGTATATTTTTTGCCCAGTCATCATCTGCTTGGCATCAGCTGGTTTACGGAGATAGCTATGTTACCCGAATATTGCATTGTCATGATTTATATTCTAGTAAGTTGCATTTCAAATTTCAGCCTATTCCAATGATGACCTGTTTCAAAAACACTTTCAGGATTTGAATTAACCGTACAGACAAACTAAAACATGTGAAGTATAAAACTTTCATTACAAAACTACAATTTTATAATACGCACAGTATAAAACCACTACAGAAAGTTTAAGATAAGGCAATCAGGCCTTACCTACACATTTACTATAATGAGTGCTTAAGACTGATACAGCAATAATATTCATATAATATTCAGGATTTGAACTAAACGTACTGACAAACAAAAACATGTGGTTCATTATATAACTTTAATTAGAAAACTGTACATTATAAAACCACTACAGAAAGTTTCAGATTAGGTAATCAGAGCTTACCTACATAATGTGTGTTTAACACTGATACCGCACTTGTACTTACAAATAGCAAAAATGATAAAGATCATTATTCTCTGGCAGTTTAAATGAACCCTACCCAACTTTCTTAACAAAGCCTAACAAATGGATAAACTTATCCAAGTTTAACTTCAAATATTTTATCAGCAAACAAAGGCAAGAGTCGAGTAACAAAGTGCCGACAGGGATAAAAAGATTTACGAGATATATTTAATACATAGACATTGACACAAACCTTGGTTCTACTTGTATCCATAAATTTTACGAGCAACAAACAATTTATTCACAATCCATTGACGTGTATACAACGAGCTTTTCATTTTCATCCAAAGTAAACCGGTAATGATTCAAGCGTTTGTTGAAAGTATCACCAAATTTGAATCGGGGGTAAATGAGAGGAAATGCCAACTCGGATTACAGGGGTTTCATTGTTTTGTTCAGCATTATAGATGCCGTTGGAAATCAATATCGTTTGTAAGGGATATCCTTTCAGGTTGACTCGGGTATATGTTGGCGAGATAAACCGCAGTCAGTGTACAGGGTTTAACGGAATTAAATTTAATCGAGATCTGTGTCAGAATTGGGAAATGCCATTCAACATTCAATTTAAAGATTGTTGAATCGTTTTATTTTCAACAAGTTTTTCGTTTTTATCATTGAAATGTTTTACACTGGTATACGCGAAGTAGCAAGAAACAGTGGCAGGAGGTCCCGCACCTTTCTAAATAGTTTCCAAATTGGAAATCTCGGATGGTTCACAAAGTTGAATTTTAGTTAGCAACTATTTCGTTTGTCAGAATTTTCATCTGTTAGAAAATATTTTTCCTGTAACCATTTCACTTTTCTGGATTGTTAAAAAACTAACCTAACCTAACTTGGTATATTTGTTTTTAAACATTTTGAATAGGTCTAGTTTCAAGAAAAAGTCATTTTCACAACACTACTCGGAAATATGGCCATTGATGGTCTTGTTTGGGGTCACAAAACGTCACTTATAAGGACAGACCAAGAATGTTTTTGTCGGCGTGTTTGCTGATTGGTCGAGAACATTGTTGTCCAACTTTAAGAACCAATGAAAATCAATCAACCAATTTTTGTGTCATAGCTCCTTAAAATGAAAAATTGAAATCGACCAATAAGAACACACCATTTTGTGTCGTAAAATATTAGGTGTATTTTTGCTAAAAGATACACAAACTAAAAACTATGTCATCGCTTTTTTTTTATGTAATTCAAACTTGGCCCCTAATCTCGAACCACTAGAGATGAAATTACATAGGAGATATGGCAAAACAAATACAATTTTATATGGAGTCGACATCTTCATCTCGCATGTTAGTTTGTTAATCTCGAGTGACACGAGATTAGGGGCACAGATTAAAAAAAAGTTATCTATTGTAAAATTGGCGGTGATGTCACATAAACATGAATTAAAATTTGAGTTTTGAATATGAATTTTTATTTTATTTCCTCTAAGTAGTTGTGAAAAGCACTATGTCTGCCTTGGTAGAAAATGCAATTTATGGACTCGTACACTAGAAGACCTCACCCACGTTTCGGCCCTCTCGTCTAAAAACCGCGTACTTTCTATCCTCTGCAACAATGTACTTGTAGCCGGCGTCTATATAGCTGTGAAAGCAAGCCACTTTGGGATATTTGGTGTGTTGTTAAATAATGCGCTTGATGATCAGAATGGAATATTTAATTATTTAAGGGTCCGCATTTAATACAAATAAAGTAGCGCACTTAGTTACTAAAGCAGCCAGGTAATTCCATACTATTTAATAACTCTTAAATACTAATTCGCACGTGGGTAGATAGAAACGTTGATTTTCCGGACTACCCCACTGCGCACTGCGTAGGCGGTCGGCCTGCGCCTGCACAACGTTATATAAACGGGCTCCGGCCGTGCGCGTTCCTTTCGCCGCCGGACGCCGATCAGCAAACATCGCCACTGCTCGAACCAACTGCTCTTCTCAGGGCAACCGTCCTCGTTTCCTCGTCAGCGTCAATCATGTCCTTCTCAGGACAGCTTCCTGGTTTCCTTTAATCAACGTCAATCAATCAATCCTTGCTTTCACAGCTATATAGACGCCGGCTACATACTATTAATAACTTATGAATTTTCGGCCAAATGAAACAACTGGGAAACAAAATTTCAGTCACGCGATAGGTTACCTTCTCGGTTGAATAAGCAACGTGTAAAATGAAGTGAAAGTTGAACATTTAAGCGTACTAACCTTTGTATAATATTTACTAGGAAAACAATAAAAAATAGTGATGTTGAAATTATCAGGCTGAACAGGATAAACTCAGAAAATCATGTTGACCTGACGGTTCCAACGGAGGACCAGCGCTGACTTTAATGCCAGCATTACGCTTAGTTCGTTCTTCTTGTACGTTTTTATCTATTCTTGATTATGTTTGTCACGAATAAATGAGTTTCTTCTTCTTCTTCTTCTTCCTTCTTCTTCAAATATGATTTCTCAACTTAGAATCAAAACATTTTTGTGGACTAGGCTAGTACGCTAGGCTAGTTGCTCAGCTGGTAAAAGACTAATAGAAGCGAAGCTCCAATCTTCCGCGATTCGGATTTTCGTTTGTCTGCATACTCCTCCCACACTATTAAAGATATCAGGATCAAATTTAGCCCGTAAATACGATATTTAGCCATAGACGGTTTAGAAAAAATAAAATTGAAAATCGGACATACCTACCACGGAGGAATCACCGAAAATCTGTTCCCATAGACTTTCAATGGAAAAAATAGGAAAAGTGTCGAAACTTCGATTTTAAGCGGCGCTCTTCGCTCGTACCTAACGTTTTTGAAGCTTCATCTTTAGCTTTAGTTACAGACATGATGAGAAATCTATAGCAGAGCTTACGATTGACAGCTGTCACGTTTGACGTAAGGTTGTTTGTTGTAGTATGTTATATTAGCAAACCGCTCCATTTAGACTTGCCCGGAGACGGCAAGTGCACCTAGTATAACGGTAATTTAACGGTAAATGAAGTGACAGTAAATCAGTCGTCGTACTGTCTTCGACCTATTACAGTATTGTTTTTAACTCGGCCGCCATTACTGTCAAGTAAGTAAAAGCTATCTAAACGTTGATAATTCGATAACAGGGGTGTGATTCTCTCAACAACGACGAACGGGCGGACGAACGAGTGAATGTCCAAGTGCAGCCATATTAGATCCCCTGGGGTGTTATTCTCTTAAAAACGGCGGTCGGTCGAACGAGCGAGCGAAAGCTCAGCGGCGAGTTTAAGTAGTCCCGTCCGAGCGAACACAACACATTTAAGCGCGTGTATTCAATTTGGCACCATGGCTTCTCGAACCTATAAGGCTGCTTAATTTAGAATGCACGCGCTAAAATGTGTTGTGTTCGCTCGGACGGGACTACTTAAACTCGCCGCTGCGCTTTCGCTCGCTCGTTCGACCGACCGCCGTTTTTAAGAGAATAACACCCCAGGGGATCTAATATGGCTGCGTTTATCACGTGACAAAATGTGTATAAAACATCCGTCACTATCTGACACGTATATAAGTACGAGAGTGACGGATGCTTTATCCACATTTTGTCACGCTTTCCATAAAAAGGACGCATGCGCAATTTGTTAGTCAAAGTAAATTTAACCCCCCACCTTAAGAAATAAGGTCACTAATACATACGCGGTTCTATGAGACATACGCCCTTTTTTCTAAGGAGGGCAGCACAGGTCAAACACGATATGGTTTTTAGCGCCTAGAATCTCGGACATAGGCCTCTATGCTGCAGGGTAAAAGCAATATTTGCCTTTGGCATGTTTTTGTATTGTCAATGTTACTATAACTCTTATTTACTTGACAGTAATAGTGGCCCAGTTATACAATATCAAAACACGTCAAAAACAAAATGGTGATTGTTTGTGTTGTAATTACTGGCTAGTTGGTAATCTTATTATTCTGTCATGTGTTTAGAACATTTTTTTAAATACTTCACTTGAATAAACAACTCTGTCAAGACAACTATATTTTTCCTTATTTTCTTAAATTATTAGAATTTACCACACGTTATCAGCACGAGGTAAAAAGGAAAATAATAGAATAATTGTCACATAATAGGAAAGTTGTTAATTTGTTGTGAATGTGAAGAATAGTTAGAAAATATTTCTTGAGAAAATGTCACATTTACAAGGAAATGGAGATGCTTCATCTTCACGTTCAAGTAAGTCTTTTTCCATGCCTACCTTCAGCCTACATAATAGAGAAGGCTATCCGACATGGAAGTTTAAGATGCGAAACTATCTTTTGCATGAGGAGTTGTGGTATACAATAGTCGGTTATCCTGAAGGAGATACGACTCCTGCATGTCAGAAATCTAAGAACGACAGTAGAGCTCTTGCAAAGATATGCTTAACAGTCGACGGTGGAGCTATTGTTCACGTGCGATGTGCGACAACTGCTGCCGAAGCTTGGACATCTTTGCAAAAGGCGTACGAAGATAAAGGAATGGGACGTAGATTGTCATTAGAACGCAAATTATATAGATTGAATTTATCCGATTTTGATGATATTGAAAAATATATAAATGCAGTTCTGTCCACTGCTCAGGATTTAGCGGATATTGATAAAATTATTGAAGACACGTTTTTGATATAAATGGTTGTACTTTTTATAAGAATGATACTTTCTCTTTTACAGGTGATTCGGTACTTCATGCTTCGGCCTGTGGTGGACTGTACGCATTCGATTGTACTACTAATATTCCCCGTGATGAGGCAAAAAACTATGTAATACATGATGTGCACTCTGACTGTCTGAAAAGGTACCAACTATGGCACAAGCGGTTAGGGCACTTATGTCGTTTAGGTATGATGCAGTTAAAGAATCACCAGGTGGGTGTAAACTTTACCGAAATAGATAAAAGTAGTTGTATCTTTTGCGTGGAGGGCAAACAAGCCAGAAAACCATTTAAAAAAATAGGTTATATAAAAGCAACTTCACCTTTAGAGCTGATCCATAGTGATCTTTGTGGACCTATGTCTACATCTTCCTTTCAAGGAAATAAGTATGTTTTAATTTCTGTCGACGATTTTACACGTAAAATATTTGCTTATTTTATTGCTTCTAAGACGGAAGTAAAAGATAAATTTGTTTTATTCCAAACACTTGTGGAAAAACAGTTGAATGCTCAAATTAAGGCTATTAGAACAGATGGAGGAAAAGAGTATGTTAATACCGAGTTTGTAAGTTATCTCTCTTCAAAAGGTATCGAGTTTCAAACATCAACGCCATACAGCCCACAACAAAATGGAGTTGCAGAACGAACTCATCGTTCTATAACAGAGAAGGCAAGGTCAATGTTGGCTGAAAGTTCTCTCCCCAAAGCGTATTGGGAGGACGCATTTCGGGTTGCAGTATATCTGAAGAATAGATCTCCCCATAGAGCCTTAAATGGACAAATACCGTATGACAAATGGTGTGGACGCAGAAGTGACCTTAGTCATTTAAAGGTATTTGGATGTCGTGCACTAGTGCATATACCGTCTTGTCGTAGGAGTAAATTGGATTTAAAGGCAGAAGAAGCTGAGTTCGTTGGATACTCAGAAGATCCGAATTCTTATATTTTTCGGGATTCGGTTAATCCGAGAAGAGTATTTAAGTCTCGAGATGCCACCTTTTTTGAAAATATGTTTACTAGTTTAAAACGAAACAATGATGAACCTGTGCAAACAAGTTCAACAATAATATTCGAAGATGAAACTGATGGTGAGGTTTCTCAATATTTTGACTGTGCTGAGGATTTAGCTTCCGAGCCTGAATTACCTTTGTCTACAGAGCTAGAGAATGAAATCGACTCAGTAAGAGTGGAGGCACCAGTACAACACATTGAGCCAAGATATCCAACTAGAAGTAGAAAAGCACCAGATTTTCTAACATATAAAGTTTCATCAAATGATTCTAATGAACCTACAACCTACTATGAAGCTACTCATACTGAAGATGCAGATAAATGGCAACTAGCAATGGAAAATGAGTATCAATCTCTTTTGAAACTTAACACTTGGAAATTGGTAAATAGACCAAATAAGAGAGTTATACCATGCAAATGGGTATACAAGCTGAAAAAAGATGCCTATGGTAATATTAGCAGATATAAGGCAAGACTCGTCGCTAAAGGTTTTAATCAAGTAAAAGGAGTTGATTATGATGAAACGTTCGCTCCAGTTATTCGCCATTCTTCCCTTCGCACATTATTCGCATTAGCTGCGGAAATGGGCCTTAAAATGAGGCACTTGGATGTGGACACAGCATTCCTGAACGGAGATTTAGAAGAGGAAGTGTTCATGGAACAACCTTCTGGGTTCACAGTGGAAGGTCAAGAAAATAAGGTTTGCTTGCTTCGAAAATCACTCTATGGTTTAAAACAGGCTCCTCGACAATGGTTTAAAAAGTTAAACGAAACACTTATTAAAATAGGTTTTATAGGAACTCCTTCCGAACCTTGTGTTTATACAAAACTTTTTGATCGAGAACTTGTTATACTCGGGGTCTTTGTCGATGATTTGATTGTTTATTTTCTGTCTGACTTGACTTTTAACATTGTCAAAAATGATCTAAATAAATATTTTTCTTTAAAAGATCTCGGACAGTTAAAAACTTATTTGGGCTTACAGATAGAATGCAAAAATGATTCTATTGAAGTTTGCCAATCAAATTATATATTGGAAATATTAGAAAAGTTCAATATGAGTAACTGCAAGACAGTTAGTACTCCTTTGTCTGGGAAGAAATTAGAACGAGAACCCAATATGACAAATGAGATCTTTCCGTATCAAAATCTAATAGGAGGTCTCATGTATTTGGCAGTTAACACGCGACCTGATATCGCATATGCGGTGAGTTATCTCAGTCAGTTCAATACATGTTTTGGAAAGGAACATTGGAAGGCAGCCAAAAGAATTTTGCAATACCTTAAAGGTACTTTGAACTATTCTCTGATTTACAGGAAAAATGATGAATCCTTAAGAGGATATGCGGATGCAGACTGGGCAAATTGTCCTTTAGATAGGAAGTCGTACACAGGCTTCGTTTTTAAGTTAGCTGGAGGAGCAGTGGCCTGGGAGTCGAAAAAACAACCCACCGTAGCTCTTTCATCAACAGAAGCTGAGTATATGGCTCTTGCGACAGCTACAAAGGAAGCATGCTACTTACGACGTTTCATATCGGAAATTACTGGTAAGTCGAACTTTGTGAAATTACTATCAGACAGCCAGAGTGCCATTAGCCTAGTGTACAATCCCGTGCACCATAACAGGTCTAAGCACATAGATACCCGTTATCACTTTATTCGCGAAAAATTGTCTAATAATATTATATCTTTAGAATATTTAGAGAGTTCAAAGATGCCTGCAGATATATTAACAAAACCACTTGGTTCTGTAGCAAATAAAAGATGTGCAGCTAGCATAGGATTAGTGCCCTTGACATAATTTATTTGTCCTTGTCTAGTAATTTTTTTTTATAACCCTTGTTGTGTTTTTTATTTGTTACTAAACTATTTTTTATTGCATTTAACGATAATTTCGATTAAGGGGGGCTGTTGTAATTACTGGCTAGTTGGTAATCTTATTATTCTGTCATGTGTTAAGAACATTTTTTTAAATACTTCACTTGAATAAACAACTCTGTCAAGACAACTATATTTTTCCTTATTTTCTTAAATTATTAGAATTTACCACAGTTTGAAATTTTGAAATAGAGGCTCAGAGGGCCCTACCAAGAAGCATTGCGCTAACTAGCGTTTCTATTCGTTTCGTTTTTAAACCAATCGCGTCACTGGTAGATCACGTGACTTTTCGTATCACGTCATCTACCAGTGACGCGATTGGTTTAAAAACGAATCGAATAGAAACGCTAGTTAGCGCAATGCTTCTTGGTAGGGCCCTCAGTTCTACGCTTTGAGTCAAGTTACTCGTTGTAAGGTTAATAAAATCACCATTATAACTATACCTAGAGATTTTACTAGCATGAACGTCGTGTTTTTAGTGCTTGACATAATAAAAACATCGACAATCCTGTTATCGATAAGTATCACTTCAACCACAACCACAGAAATATATTGTTAGATGCCGCAAACACACTCACTTCGCGTGCCACCGATCATGTAGAAATGGACATAATCCGTACATTTTTAGTCCTCACCAATTTTTTGTTTTATAACACACCGCACTGTTATATGAATCATAATGACATATGATTGTCATTTCTTCCTTGATGTAAGGATTTTGCTGTTTTCTTATCAGGTACTTCAATGAGTTCCAGAGGGCCCTGCCAAGATGCATTGCGCTAACTAGCGATTCTATTCGATTCGTTTTTAAACCAATCGCGTCGCTCGGCTGGAAGATGACGTGATACGACAAGTCACGTGATACCAGTGACGCGATTGGATTAAAAACGAAACGGATAGAAACGCTAGTAAGCGCAATGCATCTTGGCAGGGCCCTCAGAACATTGTGAATATTTTCTTAATAACTATATAATGACGTACGAGTATTTTCTCGATGACGTTGAAGTAGTGGTTATCGATAACAGGTTTGTCGATATTTTAATTACGTACTTCAAGCATTATCCGCATGTTGTTCCTGCTAGAAAAATATCTAGGTATACAAATAAATGCAAAGACTAAACGCATAATATTAACTTATGCAATGCCCCGCAATCATAAAGCCCTAAGGACCAACTCACTAAACCCCTCTTACCAGACTCGTACACTTTTTAAAATAAAATAAGGAAGCCAATATATACGGGTTCGTACAGTTTGCAAGCGAAGCGATGCTATACTTTATCAAAGCGTGGATAGTAGATTCGACGATGTCTAGCTGCGGTCATGGTACAATAATATTTTAATGGCTAAGGATTGATTTTTTGAGAATCGCACACTAAAAAATTTCATTCGTAAATGAAAGTGGAATGGTAATGTTTATTTTTTATAGTTCGGCGTTGGTTGTGATATGATCTTTCTTCGCATGAGAATTATTTTTTACTTTCGAGCACTCGCTTCTTAAAAATACTTTTTGTTGGTCCGCTTTGTAGGGGGCTAGTCCACGAAAAGTGTATACATGATTCGTTCTGCCTTTAGGTCTGCCTGAACGATTGGCCGTTGGAAAAACTGAACATGTATGGCCACTCGATCAGGTCAGGCGGGACTGACGCAGTTCGGCCTGAACCGATCGGCCTCTACACGTATGGCCTCTGGATCCGGTCAGGCGGAACTGACGCAGTTCGGCCTGATCCAATCGGCCTGTAACATGTATGGGGGGCTTTACAAGTCTATACAGATGAAGACGCAATGAGAGAGAATCGGTAACCTGAAATCTCAAATTCAAATTCAAATATTTTACTGTCATATCTCAGTGGACTTACCCGTTATTTGACATCATTGTTACAAAAACCGGTCAGTTGGACTCGCGCACAGAGAGTTCAGTACCGCCGCATAGTATAGGTGTTATTATATTCCGATTTGAATTCGATTTCGAAGCGCGAGGACGGACGGACGGACGGGCGGACAGCGTAGGCATACTAACAGGATTTCTTCAAGCACGGAACTCTAAAAAGCTTCTTTGCGCTACGTCGGGCTAGCGGCTTAGCTGTTTCACGTTGCCAAAATCGCATAGCCGACTATGTGTCTCTACCTTAAGTCCCCTACGTCTAATTTCCCTCGAGCCCTCAGTACAAAGGATACATCATTCAGTTCATCCATGACGGCGTCCTGAAACTAACATCCACTGGATACTTTGGATTTGGGTTTGATTACGTCAATGTCAATAAGATAAAGTTGACTTTCAAAGAATTACGGTTGCTTTGTCGATAATTCTTGTTTCTTTGATATTTGAGGTAAGTATAAATGATAACACAAGACCGCTCTAAATGGGCTAGAATGGAAGAGACCTTTACTCAGCATTGGGTAGATCAAGGTTAAAGAAGAAGAGAAGAGAGAGAGAGATAAATGATAATGACATTATCTAAATCATTTAGGCTAAACTATTACTTTTTCACGAGTATAACCGGTTGAGATGTTTTGTTTTTACTTAGGTAGGTACTAATAAATTACCGTGTAGTAGGTATCTTTAGTAAAAAATGACAGGTAGATTTGACTTAGGTACGAGTATGAAACGGGACCGTCTCTCGTGTATAACGTCTTAACGAATCTTACTAGTCTGAAATATCTGAGTTTTAAATATCTTTTGCATGTTTTGGTTGTTGTAAAAAAAAACTTGAGTTTTTTATTGTGTGTTTTAAACCTAGCAACATTTTTATTGATTGTACAACAGAATGCATAGGATTCTAGCCCGTAGATATTTTCCACAGGTGCGTTCAAATTATTAGAACAGACGACATAAAACCACGAAGTACTTTGGGCGTAACTCGTAAAACGAACGATATGCCGAACGACGAACAACGAGTATGTCAAGGTTCTAACTGATGTACGGTTTTTATTGATGTACCTAGAGGTTTCAGTCCGATTTTCACAAAAGGGCATTGACCTGAGGGCTCTGCCAAGATGCATTACGCTAACTAGCGTTTCTATTCGATTCGTTTTTAAACCAATCGCGTCGCTGGTAGATGACGTGATACGAAAAGTCAAGTCAATCGCGTCACTGGTAGATCAGTGACGCGATTGACTTAAAAAATGTCTTAAACAATATTTGTATATTCCAAAATAACATTTAATGTAACTGGCCATTCATATGCAATCATTACTTACAAGCTTTATTAAACATGCCCTACATTAGAAATTATGTTAAAATTTATACCACAAAATCGTTTTTTCGCTTAATTTAAAAGCAAATAAGCTTGGGTAATAATTACGATCGCGTGTAACGGGTGACAAATGGCCAGCATTATAATTTATTTAAAAATATTTCGATGAGTAAATTCAGCCGTTAACATTTAAATTAGGAACGCGAAAAATCTTGATAACGGTTAAATATTAAAATTTGATTACGGGGTGGTGACGTAAATGTTAAAAATGATATTAATTTGTTCTAAATTTTATTTTACATCTAGCTAAAATAACAAAAAGATTCTGCTTAGTTAATTGATCACAGAAAATATGCTTTACATTACAACGGTAGGTACTTAACGTAAAAAAAACAAAGCGAATAAAAAAAGTTAATTTTCTCGTTATACTTAATTCAACTTTTTAAATCAGCTTAGCAGACACATTATAATTTCTAATTTCAGCTTACATGCCCTTAAACAAAATTCTTACGTTCAAGTTCAATCTTCAAATCGGCTTAAAGGTCACCGCGGGACTGTTCCAAATTCAAATTAATTGGATTTTATTCAAACTGAAAACAATTGGTCCTTAAAGTTATTAATGGCGGACAGATGGCGCTGGCCGCAGTCATTGTTCTACCCACGTTATTGAACTTGGGCGAAATAGCTTAATCGATGTTTTCACAGGTTTGGGCCCTTGGCGACCGCTTAACTTGTAATTACGCGCGATTTATAATTAAAGAGCTTAAAGTCGTGGTTTAGTTGCGTTAAAAAGGCCGTTGACCTGTCCAGGAAGAGATTTTTTTAACAAAATTGGTTTACAAGTTTGATCATTACGATAAATCTAACAAGTACAACAACCTTCATTCACAAACACACACGGACATAATTGCAGAACTTCGTTTTAAAATTGATGTGATCAAGTTAAAACAAACTAAAAATCAAGATCGATAGGACAAAACCATTGATTGTTATCAATAATTAGTGTTATTTCATAGACATTTGCGTGATTTTAGGATTTCGAATCGTTTGGAACAATTTAAAGAAAAATAACAAGCTCTTTTTAAGAAACGTCAAATAGGTATATATGTACAGCGCACGGATACAGTGCGCTTTTGTTAAGTATCATGGTATCACGAGATTAAAAATATGAGTCATGCCCTATATGCTCATTATATTTTCTTATAAAAAACGTGACAACGCAAGGGAATTTAAAAAGCAATTTCTGGGGAGGCGATAAGGCATTTAATATTCACGCCGAGAAGTAGGAGGTTTTCTTGACGTGAAGTATAGGATGCGGGAAGTATAGGAAGTTTGACGTCACTGTTCTTATTGTATCTTCCGCATTGCAGTTTTAATATCAATTATACAGGGTGTCCCAAAACTCAACGATAACCCGCCAATGGCTGATAGAGCAACTAAAAAGCTATCGATTTAACCCCTATGTATGTTCAGCGATTTTTAGTAGTTTCGGAGATATTGATCATTTTAGTCTTCATTTTTGTAATTTTCCCTTATTTTAAGACATTACATGTCACAAAAAAACCCTTCATTTTATGATTTATTTTAAAAGGTTTTCAGTGGTACCTTACATAATTAGAATCATTAATAATCAGCGAAGTTTTTAAACCTATTTGGCCGCTTGTTTTATGAACTGTCTTAGTAATCGCATAAAGTTGTTTTTTTCAATACATAGTAAAAAAGAAACACTGAGATACCTAGTATGGAGAAACCAACTACATACATAATCTCACGCCTTCGTTCCCAGAGTGGGGTAGGCAGAGCTACAGAATTACAAACATCTCCAAAAACTTGTTGATAATTCTATAACCACAATTTGCACAATTACGCTAAGATGTTTACCAGCGTATTAGTGACAGGTTGGAAGCCCATCGCCTAACAGTACTACAAGCCTTTATTCCCTTAGTCGTCTCTTACGACATCCACGGGAAGACATGGAGTGGCGCTGTTCTAACTCGGCAACCACCCGAGGAGGAGAAACCAACTTTATGTTAATATTTAAAAATATGACTAAAAAAAAAACGAGTTCATAGGTTTAAAAACTACGCTGATTCGTGATGATTGTAATAATGTAAGATACCGCTCTGGTTCCAATGATTACCTTCCAAAGCAATCTTATAAAATCCGCTCTTTTATCATCATCATCACTTCAGCCGAAAGACATCCACTGCTGGGTATTCTCTATCATTTGACCGAAATTCATATGCAATCATTTCATTTGCCCGAATTTCATATGACCTAATTTTATATGCCATAACGATCATGTGCCATAATATTCAATTGCCATAAAGGCATTTTACTGAAAACGTAAACTATTCAGAATTGTATTAAAACAAACCTAACCTAACCTCTTATGTTATCTGATATTATGGAAAATGAATGGATGATATGAAAATGGCTCTATTATGTTATCTGATATTATGGAAAATGAAGGTTATAGCCAGTGACCATTATGGCAAATGAAATTAGTGTAAATAAAATTATGAATAATGAAGGGATACCCCACTGCTGGATATTGGCCTCCCCCGAGGTTTGCTACATGAACCGTTCAAGTGCCGCTTGAATCTATCGGTTTCCCGCAACCCTAGCCACGTCGTCGGTCCACCTTCGCTCTCTCTGATTATAATATTATTAAGTAAGACTTGTATTTATTTTCTACACCAAATTAGGTGGGAATTGGACTTTTTGATGGTAATTAACAGATTCAAGAGAATCAAGGTTAGTACTATATTTTGTAAACTAAATTACAAAACGATTTTCGTCAACGTTTTTCTTGCCATTTTCTATTTTGTGTCTGCGCTTTTTCAGTTTTAACTTTCATGAGACTCGATGTAGGTATATTACTTTTACTACTTCTAAGTCTGACCGGAAATTTAAGTTTGCTCGGTAATCAAAGGAGCAATATTCTAAACTATTAGGTGGTGCAGCAGACTATAAATTACGTTCACTAAACCCATCTTGTAACTATTTTAACCCCCTACAATAAAAGAGGGGTGTTAAGTTTAACGTGTGCATTTGTTTGTCTGTCCGCGGCATCGTAACTCCCAAATGAATTGACTGATTCGGACGCGGGTTTCTTAAAAATAGAGCTAGTTTAATCGGCATGGTTCCTAGTTAGGTTCGCATAAGAGTTGCGGTTGTCAGTTGTTATATAAATATAGGTATATTAATATGGCTACACATACGCGTATGAAACAACGTTAAATTTAAACTTTGCCACCATAAAAGCTAGTTATAAATTTTTCCAACCCTTTATTATTTTTCAAGCATTGACCTCATTTCCTTATAAAAGCGGATTGACGTTTTGACACGAACGTCAATTACTTCTCGCTTCAGTAAGCGAAACGATAATTTTCCACCCGTTTATATTTGGTCGAGGATACGAAAATGTAAAGAAAACAGACGAGATCCCCGCGTTAATCAAAAGGAAGTAAGTCGAGCGTTGTTATAAATGAAAAATATCGATGGTTTGTTTAGTTGTTTAAGGAAAAAAAATACCTCCTTTTAATGGGTAGGTAAATTGTTCTCAAAAGTATTTTTTTGCGCATAGCGTTTGTTAGTTTTGGAATTATCTTGCAAATCTTCTAACAGTATCTTTTTATTTCTACCATGTTTATAATACTTTTCGTATATAACAATGAGTATGAATAGGGTGGTGGAACCAGTAATGGACAAGGCACCAAGAATGGACACTTGATTCTTATTTTACAGAAGATAAGGGTTATTAATTTGTTTTGCAACAATCAATTTAGGACCGTATGAAATTTGAATTAAGAGTGAAGTGTCCATTACTGTTTCCTGTCAGCTAAAAGTGTCCATCATTGGTGCCGTCAGCCTAGGAAATGAAAATATTCAAGACTTGGGGCTCAATAGAGCCCCAAGTCTTGAATATTTTGCGTTTGCCCGTAGTATTCTACGGGCAAACGCATAATATTGCCCTTGACATGTAATATAGTTGTTAACGTGGCCGCCATAACTGTCAAGTAAATAACAGCTGTCATAGGGTGACGGCACCAATGATGGACACATTTAGCTGACAGGCACCAGTAATGGACACTTCACTCTTAAATCAAATTCATACGGTCCTAAATCGATTGTTGCAAACCAAATGAATAAATCTTATCTTCAGTAAAATAGGAATCAAGTGTCCATTATTGGTGCCTCGTCCATTACTGGTTCCATCACCCTAACAAGATCATAACTAACAATAACAATACGACAACATGTCAAAAGCAATTAGGATTTTCTGAGTAGATGGAGCCTTAGTTTGACTAATCAGAAGTAACGCAAGAACTTTGATAATTACGAGTATTAACTTCATCAAATTCATTACTCGTATATTATTTTGTTTAAAAATGCATATTAAGTTACTTTTTTAATTTAAATGTTTTTTTTATTAACAATTAGCGATCCGCCCTTGCTTCGCTTCGGTTTATGTACGTTTTCTGTAGCTCCCGTAGATAAACCAGAATGTACTCGTATTATACATAAACACCTTCCTTGAAAAATTATCTAGCTGATGGTGAAACCGCATGAAAATTATTTTAGTAGTTTTTGAGATCATAACGAACATACGGACAGGCAGACGAGTGACTTTGTTTTATAATATGTAGCGGTGATAGTGAATACAATTTTGAGGTTCCAAATTTCCAAAATTAGCCAAGGTATTTCAGTTTACCTAACCATTAGCGAACTTCTATAACAACTTCTCGTTTTCGCGGCAGATTTCAGCAAATATGACAAATTAAAAAAGTGTCGACAATAAATCAGTTTTATGAAATTTCCGCCCTTATATACCAATTTCTCGGCCGCAGAAGGGTGATCGGAAAATATGAAGGAATTAAATTGCCCACGAAACTTCTTATTTTGGCTAGGGCAAGTAATAAATAAACCTTCTCTGGGGTATGTGCTCCGCATTTATACGGGATATAAGAAATAATAGTTTTCACAATCGTGTTATAATAGAGAGCTTTTTAGTCGAGTACCGTGTTTAGGCCACGGCTTGCTGAGTGGCCTAAGTAAGGTACGAGATTAAAAAGCTTGATTATGACACTATTGTGAACAATACTTTTTGTACGAGTTCATTAAAATTAATAATTTAAGCGGTTAGTTTTTATTTTAACTTTTAAAGCTTAGCTTTGAAAAGAAAAGTTATCACTCACACCACCGGCACCGGCGTCCGTAATGTTGCAGTACTGTGCTGTGATTGGCTAAATACTAGCCAATCACAAAGCGTAGTTTTTTTATTTTTTTTATGCCCTGTATACAGTAGCAAGTTTAAGTAGATTTTTGACAGATGACGCGACGCTGCTACGTTCCGAAACGCCATAGATTGGCAATTTTCTATCGGATCGAGTCTCCTTAAACAACGACACAAATTATTGAAATACGAAGTTCTATTTTCAATTTTTTTTCGGTTGTCTAGAGCGTATCGAAACAGTTATTGCGGTTGTTTCGGAAGTAACATAGACTATTCAACGATGAAAAGAGTGACGTTGCAGTATTCTCTATGATATCTTAATAGACAGATTTTAATCGACGAGTACAAAAATTATATTAACTAAGTATGTCATGTAATAAGATTCATTGCAGACGTACGAGTAAAAGTATCGTATCCAAGTCTTTAACACAATACCGATTAGGCGATCCACTTCTGTTTACAAATTCAATTTTGAAACCCAAGTTAATGACGCGAATGCTTCGCGAATGACGCGAAATAAATATGAAAACTACGTTTTCTCCCACATGCTCGGAAATGTTAACCTTACTGGTGTAAAATCAGCCCGCAAAGTTCTGAGTTTCAGGTCCAGGCAAAATTAAAAAAAACAAAGTTATTATTTACCAACGGCAACGGCAGCGAAAATATATGAAATTTCATTACGTACCTGGTGTTTTACTTTTTAAAACCATGTTTGGACTAGGATAACTATCTCCAAACAGCCAAATACTCTTGCAATCAAAATTTTTAAATGTCATAGACTAAAAAGTTAAGCCTTTTCAAACAGCGTTTACAACGTATACAACGTATTTAAAAGTGTGACTTTTTTATAAGAAATTGCGTTCATAAACAAAATAAATTGATGAAATAACATAAATAGTAGTACGTAGTAAATGTTACAGTTTAAAGTATATTTTATTCAAATTGAATTTATTACGTTAAAATTTGTGATTTTATTTAATGCTTTATATTTATTTCAGAAGAATAGCCAAACTTAAGTGGCAGTGGGCGGGGCACATTGCTCGCAGGACTGATGGCCGATGGGGTCAGAAGGTTCTTGAGTGGCGTCCGCGGACCGGGAGATGAGCTGTAGGTAGGCCTCCAACAAGATGGAGTGACGACCTTGTAAAGATCGCGGGAACGCGGTGGATGCGAAAAGCACAAGACCGGTCTGAGTGGAGAGCCTTGGGGGAGGCCTATGTCCAGCAGTGGACGTCTTTCGGCTGACACGATCCTCGACTGCGTCTCGGCCACGCTAACTCTACTCGTCCCGCAACAGCCTATTTCCCGGTCTGTGCAGTAATGTACTATTTAATACCTAAAACATCTGTAAAATTAACACTCACCTGTAATCGCCCACAGTTCCTTCAAGCATTCTTCTCTCGACCGCTGTATAGCGGTTCGCTTCTGCACCTCCGGCCCAGACTCAAGATACTCGAATAGCAGCGCCCCAAGCAGCACATATACCACCACTAGTACCACCAGGCCGATCTGCGAGCACGCAGCGCGTACGCACCCAGCTAGCGCGCGCCGCGCCAATCCGCGCTCGCGACCGTCCAACGACACTTCCGAAGACATTTTGAATTTTAACGCTCCTTTTTCGGTTCGGCACGTTGATCGGCCATTTTGTTTTACGTTTAAAATATTGTTTTATCTGTAATTATCAAATGATATAATAAAGTAATTCCTACAGCATTTATAAAACACAAAAAAGGTTTTAACGTGATTTTAATTTTCTTCTTAGGTTGGGTGCTGTTTAGGTGTAGGTACCTATATCCTAATGATTAAGAAATAATGACAAAATATTGGGATCAAAAGCCTAAGATATAGATTTTAAAGTCTATAATTAAGTGTTTTGTATTTAATATTATTATAATAAATGACTTCAGCAAAAAACATGAAAAATAGATTATCATATAAATTTTAAAGATATGTAAGTATTTAACCTATCGCCTATCACAAACCACTGGAAAACGTTACCAGCCAGATTATTAACAATATAAAACACTAAGTTCTCTTTGTTAAATTTTGAACGTCTATTTGAGCATGCAAAATTGGTAGCAGTAATAATTATTACCGATGTAAGAAACTTTGTCCAAATTTAATTAAAAATATCAAAATGCCATGACTTTGTTTCGTTTTATTGATTTATTTACTTAAAAAGTAAATAAATCTACACTTAAAGAGCGCAAGCCTAGACTTAAACTATACCTAACTTAACAAGGCAATTCAATATTGAAACACTTACAAAAGAAACGCAAACTAAAGACGCATCTTAGTAAACAGTTCTATGAAAACGTTCCGTTCAAACTCGCCGTATTATCACATTCATCGCCAGCCGCTGCTACGAGTGCTACGCTGTAGCCGTGTATCCGCCATGTAGCGAAAATGTGCTACGAACAGTGTACGCGAGTTCATAGATATGTGTACACTTTCGTACCTTGTCACTTTAATCGCTGTGACAATTCGTATACTTATGGCAGTTTAAACATGTCATTAAATAAATATAGACAAGGTACTAAAGTGTACACACATTTATAACCTCGACTGAACCCAATTATCGGGTCGCTGACGCTGAATGTACGAGTATTATGCGATGCGATGCAAGCTTCCCAGAACTTTATCAAAACAATGTAACTGGAACAGGACGGCATGCATACGGCATACACATTTCATGCAATATCTAGTTTGATTTATGAATCTAGGGTCGATCCCGTAGGAAATCTAGGACATAAAGTATCTGTTCATTACGCTTTCACAGATAAACAACTCAATCTATTTCGATGTATATGGCTATGGAGATAGCTTGAACTATACTTTTGAACAATACTTACTAAAGAAAACAAAACAATAGAATTTTACGCGGATGACTTTTTATGTCACAGAGAAGACAAACGAGCACAAAGGTCAGTCACTTGATGGATCTGAGACCCATAGACATTCTCAAGACTACAATCACAAGATTGCAATCTCAACACTGCAAATGCTTTGCCAACGCTAAACACTAAAGTGGATTGCCTTTATGGCATAGATGAATAAATTACTAGCATAGAGTCTATACTAGTAATTCCTCCGCACCCTCCGGTTCTCTTATCCCCACACTGGGTCACAACAATGAGAACACTGCTGCTTGGCGGTAGGTTAAGGGATGGGACGGACCCTGCACGAGGTCCTACCACCACCCAATTGTTAATACTAGTAGCTAAAGAATTGAAACTTCCAGTTCTTAAGTTACAGTATCCATTACACGAATAATTTGTAATTAATCTTCATTATTCATTACGCGGCAACACCAACCTACAAAAGTATAAGTATACAGTGATACCAGAATTACCCTAAATGTTTCCGCATTCCTATTTACGCATGTACAGTCGACCCAGAAACTTTATGACTTTTGGTCCTTAACATACTATAAATACAGTCGAAAATTGGTAAATGAGTTTCTTGGTCGATAATACATACCGTTTTCTCACACATGACATAGGGCAGAACGTCAACGTCATATTCATTAGACAATGTTGATTCTAGTTGCTTTAAAAATATTATCGAAGGAATGAAAGCGTCGTACAAATATTAATATTTAGGTACATAAAATGTTTGTACTCTCTGTCCGTCCATACCTATTGAAGACCCTTAAAAGGGTTAAAAAAGGGTCATAATCGATTTCGATAAAGGGAATAGGCATGTTACGACCCTCAGAGGTCGATATAACGACAATGAAAGATAATGTCAAATAAATGTGGGTCTTTACCTGTGGACTATAGTCGGAGACCAAGTCAAGGACCCTAGAGTTAGACAAATATGACACGTATTGTGTAAGCAATAGTGACGTGACAGGGGCCTTCCGTTCATTTTCCAACTTTATTGTAACCTATATTGGGAAATTACTACTGCTTTACGGCAATTTAGTATTCCAATTCGTGTGTGAGAGGTGTATAATATTTTCATTTCTCGTACGGATCGAGTTATTACGTTATTATGTTACAAATGTGAATAGTGTTGTGTATAACAATTGTCAGCTTATTGATATTACCCAGGGTGTTATTCTCTTAAAAACGGCCCTCCGTCCGTCGAACGAGTAAACGAGTGAACGCGCCACACCGGTGAGCTTAAGTAGTCCCGTCAGACCGCACAAAACACATTTTAGCGCGTGCATTCTCAATTAGGCAGCCTTATACGTTCGACCTTATCGACAGAAGCCCTGCCTAATTGAGAATGCACACGCTAAAATTTGTTTTGTGCGCTCTGACGGGACTACTTAATCTTGCCAGTGTGGCGCGGTCACTTGTTTACTCGTTTGACCTACCGAGCGCCGTTTTTAAGATAATAAGACCCCTAATATAAAAGACATGAAGAAGAATATCTTCATACTCTAAAAATAACAGGTTAATCTATTTGTCATGTTTTTCAGCTCAAAATGCGCTGTATTTAAGTTCAGTTTTTACCGGTCTGCCAAAGGAGATGGATAATGCTTTTGACCTGTATGTATGTATATACATTATAATATATCTATATGTATGTAGATATGTTTGATTGTTTTTTTGTAGAAGCGGAACGGCTGGCCCGATTTCGACAAGGTGTCATTATATTCGTCTTAGCGTCGCGGGTGGCTCTGGGTACCTACTTTATTTTTTTAACGTGAAATTGGCGAAATGAAAAATATATGGGCATGATAACTAACATTATATTGATGACAAATCCAAACAACGGTTGGGTTTTTTAAGGCTTCCTTATTGTTGTTAGGCCGATTACACCTGTAAGTTATTTTGTAAATTTTGAAACAAAGCTATATGCGCGAGAGAGATGCAGATATTTGCCACTCACTCTTACCCATAGTTGTGTCTCAAAACTTACTTATAAATTACTGGTGTAATCCCAGCCTTAGACTTGTATCTGTAAATATTATTTGAACAAACCTAGATGTGATCAACTAGTTCAGTATACATCGACAAGTCAACGATATACCAACTCACAAAGTAACTCTTCTTTGATTTTACTGAAATGCCAACGTCTCTTTATTATTTTGGATCAGTAAACTGGTATGCCCTACAACAAAACGCTAAATAAATAGTCTTTCATCAAACGTACCCAAACTAAAACCGCCCCCATCTTATTGTCTACGTATCCCCGCAAAAAAGCCAGTGAACGTGAAATAGGGTGACCCAACGTCTGGTCACTGTCAACTAAAATCAGAGCGGTAACAAATGATCGCGAGCTCGAAGTAAATGCGTAGGGTTAACAAAAAACATCCGCTGTCTCCCACTGAAAATATTTCTCTTAATGAAACCCTTAGATCGTTGTATTTGGCTCAATGAATACTCTGGAAGATCTGGAAATGACGCCATTGTCATCTTGTCTTTATTGGTAACAGTAAATTTATTTTTATTTCGTATCTTTAAAATTTTTGGACGTTTTCACTGACGAGTAAGCAGGGAATTTTATTTCAAAATCACTTTTACCGGTGACTCTGTCCGCGTAAAAGTCATTTTTTTCGCTCTGCCCTCGAGAACTGTAAAGTTTTTCGGACTAAAAAGTACCTTATTTCCAGACATAGAAATCCATGGGGCAAATTTTATGACAGGTAGGGAGTTCCTATATCGATAAACTCAATTATCGATGCTTGTTTTATATACTAGTGATCACTCCAGGTTTTGCCTGTAAAACATTTTTTTATTAAAAGTGTAAATATTAAACAAAATAACAGCGTAATTGTCTTCCTCATTTTTCTAAAATATTTTTGAAACTTTAGTCATCATTATTTTTTTCTTCATAATTGTCCCATCTATTGTTAAAATAATAGATCGGAATTGGCTGGTAAAAGTGATAAATCTATTTCAGGTGGCTAAATGACTTTTCAATTTCTGTGGAGGTAATAGGGTCAGAACATTTTTTTTTAATATTGTGTGTGAACTTCATACTTACTCAGAACAACACTTACAAAGAATACATACAATGCTGGGGGCGATCACTAGTATATGGAAAAAGCATCGATAATTGAGTTTATCGATATAGGAACTCCCTACCTGTCATAAAATTTTGCCCCCTGGATTCCTATGTCTCCTTATATCCTTCTGCAGGACTCAAACTATATCGATATCAAATTTCATTAAAATCGGGTCAGCGGTTTAGTCGTGAAAACGTAAAAAACAGAGTTACTTTCACATTTATCACATAATACATCATCGTATTTTCATTTATTTATTTATAATATTAGTATAGAAGTTTGGAAATTTAGTATAAATAAAACGTCCGGTTGTTTTAACAGACTGTACTTACTTGCCAGTAGTCTGGTCACACTGTCAACTGAATCGTTGGTAATAAATGATCTGACAGCGGCGGTTTGAAATGTTCAGAAATTGCTAAGGCTAGGGTTGCCATGATAAACCAAATAGTGCTGTGCCGAAATCCAGGAAACTAGATAGGTATATGTTGTAAATCAATGTTGCCAATATTATCAAGAGATTTGAGTCACACTAATAAGCAGAGCTCGGAATAGGTAGTGCCTATTTACCTAAACTTTGCGGGAGGACATAACTAAGAGTGGCTACAACCACCACAAATAATTACTTCTTATTATTGAATGCGGGATTTCCCGGGATTGACTGTATTACTCTAAAGGCTTAATACATTTAACTTCACTTCTAAATCAGGGTCGCAAACTGCAGGTAGTAAGTACACAGCTGAAGTGTCGGCTACATCTGTTTTTGTTGAATACATTCTATATGATATTATAATTCTATTTAAATCAACAAAATATCAAATTTCAGGCTCCCTTTGATTCAATTTGATCTATATTATATTGTTTTATGACTGATTGTTATTTCAAGATAAATAAATAAATAATATGCAATATAGCAAGATTTATAATTAAAGCTAAATGTATTAAGCCTTTAGAGTAATACAGTCAATCCCGGGAAATCCCACATTCAATAATAAGAAATAATTATTTTTGGTGGTTTTAACCACTCTTAGTTACGTCCTCCGGCGAAGTTTAGGTAAATAGGCACTACCTATTCCGAGCTCTGCTAATAAGACAAAACACATTTAAGTCTTTTGCACGAAAACGATAGATTTTAGTTTTAAAACCCGGATTTAAGATAAGTTAAGAACCATTTCATTTTAAATAGCATTCAATTTAAAAACACCGCATTGAAGTCGAGCCTTTTGTTTAGGAGCATGAACTATTACACAGACCGACAAACACATCCCTCTTTTTTAGTTGGAGGTTAGTAAAAACGGATCAAAGCAAGACTTAAATCGCCGTAATGAACTTCACATCCCTAGTCCAAATTGCGAAGACGGGGAAATCGAGTGGAATGAGACGACAAGTATTTGTATTTTACTTTCAGAAGTTTATAAATTTGATCCCTGGCAACACACGTCGATAAGTAAGTATAGGTTGAATCTATGGTTGAATTACCGCACCGTGGCAGTTCTACCCTCCTTAGAAAAGGGCGTATGTCTCATAGAACTGCGCATGTATTAGTGACCTTATTTCTTTATTATTAAGGTTAAATTTACTTTGACTAACAAATTGCTCATGCGTCTTTTTTATTTAGGAGGGCAGAGTTATAGTGGTGTGATTAAATGTAACGGTATTGGAGTCTCATCGATAAATCTAGGTTTTAGTTTGGAGAAATAGAATTTACCTAGATGATTTACCATTGCTTCTAAATATTATTACAAATACAGAAAAATACAAATAAAAAATTATTGAAAATAAACAAAAAACCCGACTGCAATAAAAAAACAACTGAAAAGCGAAAAACAAGCTGTATAATCTATAGAAAATTGTAAGAGCATGTACTTATTGATATTTATAACAATTTAAATTTAACTTGAATATTGGTAAAAGTATTGCAGGCGGGGACAAGCAATGAATTTCAAAACCTATTGAAAAAAATTAACATTTGGACTAGCTTGTCCCCGCCTGGAACACCTTTACCAATATTCAAGTTAAATTTAAATTGTTATAAATATCAATAAGAACATGCTCTTAATTCTTTTTATAGATTATATAGCTTGTTTTTCGCTTTTCAGTTGTTTTTTTTATTGCAGTCGGGTTTTTTGTTTATTTTTAATAATTTAATTTATTTAACACTTTTTAGTTTTTATTAATAAAATAGTGGTTGAATTAATTATTACTAAGCAATATATGAGCTCTCTGATTAGGAGCTTAAATTTTTAATGTCGCGAAGCTACAAGTGATACTTAACATTTATGTATTTTTTGACTTTCCTGTCAAAATAGTAGCATAAAAGTGTTATAATGTATATATATTTGGAATGGGCTATTTAATAGCTTTCATTTGATACCCATTTTGTTATAATAAAAAAAAAACCCCTCCATATTTTTTTCCGCGGACGCCATATTGAAATATAATATACCCTATGTCACTTCGGCAATTAAGACGAATCGAATGACACCTCGTATGTTAAAATCCGTCAAGCTGTTTAGGCTGCACAGCGTGCCCAGAAATAGACATACATACATACATACATACGCTCGAAAAGCATAACTCTCCTTCTGACGCAGTCGGGTAAAAAAATTATATTCATAAAATACATGAGGTACGTATACAAGGGATGAGGTCACCCTTTAGGCAAAATGTTGCCTGTGTTGGGTTGGGAGACAGTACCGCTCTTCCTCCGACAACTTAAATCCTTAAAAAAAAATCAAGCGGTGCTGTTGCGTCTGTGGGGCAATTACGTCAAGTGGCATTATCTCCCGGTATAAAGTTCGTATCAAAAAGTTACATCTATTGACAAGTAATTTTTTTTTCTCTACTTCACTCTTCGATATGAACTTTAGAACGGGAGTTAAAGGCACGTGACGTAATTGCCCCACTGACGTAATAGCCCCGTTTGACCTTATGTAGAAATGTGTGCTTGATTCGTTTTAACAGATCAACGACTCTACTGATTGTCGTGAAATTTAGCACAGGATAAGTTTACATCCCAGAGACGGGCACAGGACTCCATTTTATTCTAGAAAAATGTACACTTCCCAAGGCAATAGCGGTAACATTAAAAAACCTTAGAAAAATTAGAAGTGCGAGTCGGACACGCGCACGAAGGATTCCGTACCATTATCTATACAACATTAGCAAAAAAACGGCAAAAAAAATCACGTTTGTAGTATGGGAGCCCCCATTAAATATTTATTTTATTTTAATTTAATTATTTTTTATTCTGTTTTTATTATTTGTTGATAGCGGCGACAGCAATACATCATCGATAAAAATTTCAACTGTCTAGCTATCACGGTTCATGAGATACAGCTTGGTGACAGACAGACGGACAGTGAAGTCTTAGTAATAGGGACCCGTTTTTACCCGACTGCCGAAGGAGGAGGGTACTGTGTTTCACAGCCTATACATGTATGTTTGTTCCTTTGTGGCACTATAAAAACTAAACCCGCTGTCCGATTTTGGTTATTCTTATGTAAATCGATTTGTCTTAATCTTGTGAGTGTCACTGAAGATATGACAGTAATCTGCAAAATTCAATATGACGGCAACCAGACGCCATATTGAGGAAATTAAAAAAAAAAGTCGACCAAGTATGACCAGTGGGTGGTATCATTGAATAGGGATTTAAAAATCATCTTTAGGTATCTTTCATCATTTTTCATTTTGAATGATCATTTAGGATTTATAACGATTTAAAGTTTGTTAGCAATAGTCGGGTTTTGAAAGCTTACATTTTGTTAAAGTTATTAATTACCCTTTGGGTACGGAATCCTAAAAATCAGGTAGTAGTGGAGTCTATTGCTCTCCCGGACTGCTTCAATATACACTAATGAGAAAAAATAACGGGTCACTTTGTAAAGAAATTCAGACAAACATGAGACCGTTATTTTTGCACATGAATATACTAAAGGAGATTGAAGTGGTGACAGGTGGGACTTCATTATTTTCAAGTGATAGGTACGACATTTTAAGCTGGAGGGACTGGGTAAAAATTGGAAAATGTTATCAATGCACTTTGTATATATATTTTTTAAACAATTTATGTAAAGGTAGGACCTATTTAGATGCACGTCATGCGCACTTTAATCGAGGTTTTTGACAGACTTCTAAAAAAACGGAGGTTCTCAATTCTGTTTTTTTGTGATTCTTTTTTTCATGAGTAGGGTGCTCAGGGGTGGTCCCATTTAAATTTTGTCAAGATCTGGTCCTTGGATCCGTGACATTTTAAAAGAACTCTTTCATTATTTAGAGTCGGTTTACTATATTTTCAACTGCAAAATTAATTTTTAGATAATACTCTTTGCTGTTTTACTTCTAAGTGTTCGCATTGTTGTGTTCCGGTGTGGGGACAAGACAACCTATGAAATTACTAGCATAGAGACATTCTATCTTAGTCCTCAGGATAGGCAGCGCATTTTCATCCTAGGATTGCAGTCTTGAGAATGCAAAATTATATGTGTGTCAGATCCCACTTACTATCAGGTAACCTGTGTGTTTGTTTCCCTTTCCTTTACATACGAAAACCATCAATATACGAGGGGTGATCCAAAAGTTTTGATAATCGGTATTAAAAATGGGAGATATGTAAATCATTATATTTTAATTGGAATGAGCAGTGAGCACACTTTCTATATTTCCGAACACTTATTAACGTCATTCAATTGTTTTATTTTACCACTATAAAAATAATTTTACTTTTGGAGGTCAAAATGGCCAAATTTTGTACCTTCACTATGTCATCACCAGCTCGTGATTTTTATGTAGTTGTTTTTGAACATTGGTGAATGCGAAGTAGTAGTCGAAAGTTAGGGCTAAATAACGGGGAGAGCGGTTATCAGTTCTGATCTTTGATCGACGAGAGCACCCTTATCAATTAGAAGGCTCTGAAGCACAATTCCTGCCGAAAATTCATTTTTTTTTTCTTCACCTTATTTTTATTATTTTGCCTTAATTGGGATACAGTAATGTTATATAACTCTCCTAGATTATTTGAACTCAATTGCTAAAAACTAATGTCGCAGTATTTATTTGTAGGCCTCAATAATCCTGGAAAAGGCCGAAAAAACCACCCTAAATTTTGGTGACAGAGCTGGAGATAAAAAAATTCACTCATGATAACTTATTTATCCCTTAAATTATAATGATTTTTGTTTAGCTATCACAGGAAAACAAATGAATAATGTAGGTATACATTTTTTTCTCTAATTTAAGTTTCATTAGTGCCATGGTATAGTCCACATTAAAAGAATATCATTATGTAGATGGTTCTTACTGATTCTCAAAACTTATGGATCACCCCTCGTAGGTCGTCTACGTATAGTCAACAACTTAAATTGTTAAGCACCTATAGAACCCTGTCATAATGGCAGTTGCTTCTGCGACCTGGTTCCATAGGTTCTCAAAAGATAAATTTTGATAAATCCACTCAATCCGGTATTTCTCGATATAAATATGAAACAAGCAACCTACACCTCCAAAAAAACAATGTAGACTATTCAGACAGTATACTTTATAAACTTGAAGATAAACCACGGACAAAAGCTATCAGAAGTCAGAACGGTAAAAATATTGCAAGAAAAATGCCTCACGTTTTCCTTAGAGACGAGGCAGGCACTTAGCAAAGAGTAACATTTTTCAAATAAACACAAAATGTATTCATAATCTCTTTCCTAAATTATTTATTTACAAAGTATTTTGAACTGTGTTTAAGGGTGCGTTTCCACCAGAAATGCGCATTAATGTGTTTTCATACATTTGACAATCGGAGCGAGGTGTCGCGAGGTGTCAAATGTATGAAAACACATTAAAGCGCATCTCTGGTGGAAACTCACCCTTATGTTGGTACTTAATTCATTTTACGCTACATTGCGCGCTCATTAATTATAATTTCTGACCAATTAACTGACCACAATATTATGCATGCACAGTCAAACGTTTGCGTTTTACTCGTAAATCTCGTAATAAGTACTGTAATCTATTTTACAACTTGAATTAAGTTTGAAACATTTATTAATACAGTTGTTCAAATGTGGTGCTTTTTGTAGGTGTAATCGAAGTAGTGCTTTTTTGAACTAGGTCCATAGATTTTTACTTTTTGTAGCCTGCATATTGTGCGGAAAGTTGGATTTTACTTCCCATTTTTTATTTCCACAATTCGATAATGTAAGTCGAAGTTAACGTTTGGATTAATCTTGGTAGGTATATTTCTAAATTAACTTAATTGAAAATTAGTGGTATGGAGATTACATAGCTCCGGACTTTTTTTTTAGTATATAAGTGGATTGGTTTTCTATCAAGAATAAATCCTTCACGGGTGTTTTATAATTATAAGTTCTTGATGTATCTAGAAAAGTACAAAACAATAATGTAACAGCATTTATATAATAAATCTCAAAAAACGTACCTATAAACTAATCAAAGTAAGGTGTTGCCAATAAACTTACGTTTGGCAAACTGTTAAATTAAAAATGTACCACACTGTTTTTGGAATAAATAAATAAAAATAAAATAAACCTCACTAAACTAACTAAACCAGTCATATACTTATCTACACTATTCAACCTAAATTATATTACAGCAAAGCTCTCCTTACATGTAATTAATAATGCAGTTAGTTCTAATGTTCTAACCAACTGTACCGAAGTTAAACTAATTCCTAAGTACCACTTTAGAGCCTCAAACAGCAACTAAACTGGCAAGTCGACGCATCAGTTAGCAGCCAAGGCATTAAAAATTAAAATCACGTTTACCTACTTTGAAATTAATTAGACCTAAGCTTCCTAAACACACACAACACCAAAGTATTTAAGTTAAACTTTTAAAAACTTTAATCATCCATTTTTGTCACTATAATATTCACCAATAGCAAGTCACATTAACTAAAAAGAAATGTAATTCAGTTTTTAATTTTCACGCACGGAAGTTGAGCGAATATTCGTCCGCGGAGCGAGTGCTCGCTTTTCGTACCGACGCTCAAGGTGGCACTGAGGCATGGTTTCAAACCCTGCACACGATTTTCCCGCTGTTCCTTTCCGTCTGTAGTTCCCTGCGCAAACCTGCGGAGAACTTTCCACGTGGTTTGATTTATTTATTTACATTGCATTAACCGCCACCTTTTGGGTGGCTTTGAAAACAAGAAAAAAAGCTGACAGCAGCGGTTCTATCTAACGGTGATGGTCGACTTTATTTTTAGATGCAATTGATGTAGTACCTACAAAAATTAATAGATGGCGTGGCTAAGTCTTTACTTCTACTCAAGATTTTAAAAATGGATTACTGAATAATTATTTTAAATCCTATTTAATATACGTCGAGGTTGTTATTTTCGTATTTTATATTTTTTCTGCACAAAACTGTACCGTTTATTTTTGACAGCTAATTTTTTTTGCCTTTGGCAACACTACCCGGCTCTTTCAATCAAATATCTGGAAAAGGTGTACGTCTACGAAGATTGTCACGCTTTCCTTTTATATTAATTTCTTATCTGAAATAAGAAAATAACTTATTTTTATCAATAAGTATTTGTATTTGTAACTCGGTGCTAAGTAAAAACTAAAAAATGAGTACTATACTGGAGAAAATTGCTGCTATAGAGTCCGAGGTTTGTAGACAGAGGTTATGACTTAAAATTACGAATTTCAGACTTAAATCAGCAGAAATCCTTCATAATCTTTCTAACAACTTACGTGGACGAGTGAAAAGTGTGAATATATAGAAGGTATCTCATTGTTATTCGCTTGTAAACTAATTTCGCGCGATGTATTACAGATGGCTCGGACGCAAAAAAACAAAGCCACTGCGCTTCATTTGGGCTTGCTCAAAGCCCGTCTGGCTAAACTGAGGCGCGAACTGATCACACCCAAAGGTGGCGGTGGAGCCACGGGTGAAGGTAAGACCGTTTATCTATCAACATATCAATATTTACATTTAAAAAAATACTACACCAGAATAAAGAGAACATAATTATTTATTCCCCACTCAGGTGTTAATATGGTTGTACTATTACACTGCTGTATATGGCCCAGCGCATTGGCTGTAGGGCTGTACTGTACAGAGATCATATGACACAGCCAAGTGCAAAGAGATTTTCAGCTTTTAAAGTATGATGATGAGCTAAGAAAATCCGCCCAGTAGCTTTTTCACTTAAGGGTGGCAGAATAATGGGTGTCTTAGTTAAAGAGAAAGTTTATGTAGTAAATATGAATAAATCTGTTATTTTTGGCAGTTACTCCCAGCCCCTAATACTTTTGTGTGTGAGGATGTATAGTGTCAATCGATATTAAAATTCATGTCATGAGAATGAAAAACAAACTTATAATTTTCTAATTAAATTAACTAACTAAAATCATTTAATTTTCAATTACAGGGTTCGATGTGGCCAAGACTGGTGATGCTCGCATTGGTTTCGTAGGCTTTCCATCAGTGGGCAAGTCTACGTTGCTGTCTAACCTGGCAGGGGTGTACTCGGAAGTGGCAGCGTACGAGTTCACAACGCTCACTACTGTGCCCGGCTGTATCAAGTATAAGGGGGCTAAGATACAGGTTTGTTATGATGTTACAATAAGACTGATAGGATTCATTGTTTAAAAATGAATCAATGCAATCGCAATACACACCTGTTCATGTTTAATTTCTTTTGAACTTCATATTTTCTATATGTATCTTTTTTGTACCAATCTTGGTATTTTGTGTTTGGCTTACAACATGACTAGTAAGGAATTCTAGCGGAAATGATTCCCATTTATAGGTTGCTTAACTAGATTTTTGCAACCTTTCGCATTAGTCTTTAATAGCGTGCCCATAATGACATGAACAAGTACATCAGGCTGTCTGTAACACGGAGTAACATTCCTCATGGGCAGTTCCTTTAACTTTATATTCCTCCAGCTTCTCGATCTCCCTGGAATCATTGAAGGCGCCAAGGACGGCAAGGGACGTGGTCGGCAGGTCATAGCCGTGGCCCGAACCTGCAGCCTGGTGTTCATAGTCCTGGACGTGCTGAAGCCTCTGCAGCACAAGAAACTCCTCGAACACGAGCTGGAAGGCTTCGGGCTGAGGCTCAACAAGCAACCGCCAAATATATACTTTAGGAAGAAAGATAAAGGCGGGGTCAATTTGAATGTTACGGTAAGTTTTTATTATTTTGCAAATGATGGAACAAATTGGAAGAAAAATAGAGCTGTTGGAAACAGTGCATATTCGCAAATAATGTTTCTAGATTATAGAGTATTTTACATATACAGATGGATGTAATCTGAATCTTAATTATTGATCAATTGAAGTAAACACTAGTTCTTTGATTAAACAGTCGACTACAAAGAGATGTATCCACTTTTTCACTCTATTGCATTGTAAAAGGTTAGAAAATCGAAACATCTCTTTTTTGTCGACTGACCTTAATAAATTTTAACATCTGATTTTGTATTTACAATTGGCAAAATTGAACACTATGGAACTGTGTCACAAGCTTGTCTTTTTTTTTGACAAACTTGTTATTATTAATTATTAGTGATAGTGTAAATTGCAATTAAGCGAGCAAAAAGTGGGCACGGCAGAGTGGCAAAGCTTAAAAAATAACAAGTTTATACTTAGTATTTGTACCTATCCGGTATTCAAACCAGTTTCAGTATAATGTCATATGTGAATACGTGATGAGATAAAATCAATGTTAAATCAATTTCAATTCTTAGATAATTTATAATTACCAATGTATTATTAAACTGTACTACAAATACTAAGTATTGACACCTCGCTAATAATTCGTGAACTAAACAGATGCACATGAGATTAGCTCCATATGCTTCTGTGAAGTCCTCATAAATTATTTGTTTTTTTTAACCTTACACACTGATATTCCCACTTGATGACGTAACTCATTTCGTCAATGCCCCTTATAACACTCCTAATCCTAACAGTGTCCACAATCTGAGCTGGACCCAGAGGCGGTGAAGTCCATCCTCTCGGAGTACAAGATCCACAACGCGGACATCACGCTGCGGTACGACGCTACAAGCGACGACCTCATCGACGTCATCGAGGGCAACCGGATATACGTGCCCTGCATCTACCTGCTTAATAAAATTGGTGAGCCTAACTTTTGGAAAGCAAATATGTTAAACATCGAATAGGTCTGCATGCACGTAAATGTTTTACAGGTTAACCCCAGGTTAACAGGTTAATTTGTTATAATTTACAGTTCTCATATGAATCTGACATTCGTAAATAATTTAACCTGGGGTTAACCTAGGGTTAAATTTACGCGCAAGCGGGCCGTAGGAACTCAGGGGTGATTGTGGTATTAAATAGTCAATTTGTTGACTAACTTTTACCTGAATAACCTAAGACCCTGTTAACTCAAAAGCAGCCTTTTTGAAATCAAGTCTTTTTACGTTTAATTCCACTACACCAGAATCCATAACTTAACTTGACAGATGAAGTGTTAAGATATGTATGAAATGAGCAGATGATGTAATGGGTGATGAGCAAAAATGTTTTTTTATACAGAATCTTATTTATCATTGTTGTTTTCCCAGATCAAATCAGCATAGAAGAACTAGACGTCATCTACAAGATACCCCACTGCGTGCCAATCTCCGCGCACCACCGGTGGAACTTCGATGATCTACTGGAGAAGATGTGGGAGTACCTCAAGCTCATCAGGATATACACCAAGCCGAAGGGGCAGCTCCCCGACTATAATTCTCCAGTGGTGCTACATGCTGATAGAACGACGGTGGAAGATTTCTGTAATAAGTTGCATAGGTCCATTGTGAAGGAATTTAAAATGTAAGTTATATACTACTTATTACACACCACAGAGAGTTACAATAGAGCGAGGATATGTTAGCCTAGTTGGTAGTGACCCTGTCTTTGAAGCTAGCAGTCCTGGGTTCAAATCCCGGTAAGAGCTGATATTTGTATGATGAGCGCGAATATTTATTCCTGAGTCTTCGATATTTTCTATGTATTTCTCTATACAAGTAAGTTTGTCTGTACCAATTTATGTGACATTGTCCCCGTTATTTATTTGTTTATTTATGCTATCATTGGCTTATTTTGGAACTAGTTCAATTTATGTGAGATTGTCCCTCAAAAAAAGACCGTCTCATTTTAATATTTACTAACATTTAAAACTATGTATAAGCAACAAACATGAGCATGTGTGTTGAGCCCTATCATTATGATCATATCCAGCAAATGACGTCCACTGGTAAATAAAAGCGCCACTATACAGGGCTAAAGTTTTTTTGGTATGGAATAAGCAAACTAGCACACAGGTCACCTGATGGTAAGTGAGCTTTGGGTGCAATCTTAAAAAATGTTAAGGTTTTGCCAACCCCCCATTATTGCCCAGTACTATGTTTTGGGCACTGTATGTTATGGTGTTGAGCGATTCAATGAATGGGCATATATGGGTTAGGACTAAGATTGAATATCTCTATGTTAGTCATTTCACTGGCAAACCTCACGATGAACGCATCAAAATGTGATCCTGATCAGCGACGGATGTCGTTCGTTTTTATTTTTAATAGTTATCTTACTTTTATTACAGAGCTCTCGTCTGGGGTTCATCCGTGAAGCATCAACCGCAGAAGGTGGGCATCGAGCACGTGCTGGCCGACGAGGATGTTGTACAGATCGTCAAGAAAGTGTAAACAAACAGACATATAAATAGTATATATTTTTGTGAAACAAAAACTAAACATTCGGATCGTATTTTGGGTATCTGAGAATTATTTGCTGATGTTAAACTAAAATGTGGTGTGATTTCTTTATAGTGAAATGTTGCCAACCCTGAAGACTATGATATAATGCCCTCTTAACTAGTGCATTAATATTATCTGACTAGTATTATTGGATTGATTTTAATGTCCTTATATTTTCCAAGCAAGTAACATCAACAAAATCTTGAAATCCCATATACGTAAACTACTCTACTTGTAAGATTTTTTCAGGTACCCAAATTAAATTGTTATTGTTGGACTATGAAATTATATATAGCGATATTTGCATTGATTTTTGTAAGATCCGTGGTACTCACATAAAAATATTAAATGGTACAGAATTTATTACACACTGCATTTGTTTGTCATTAAAAGTGACAACCCGTATGTAGTAATTCAAGGATGACTTAAAAGATTAAGAATTTTATCTTATGCCTGACTAATATAATATCTGCATAGGGCTGTTACTTCGCGGCCGGGGTTACTACAGATGTAGTGAAATATCCTTTCACATCGTATTTTCTCGGAAATGTTCGTATTTGTCATGCTACTTCAGTCTGACTCAGTACAGATCGACAGCCTGTGAAATTATTTTCAACATTTATTTATATTACTTCTTGTTTACCTAATTTCTATATATTTGATCGTGGTGGTTTTAACATCTCGGTGTGATATACTTCAAACTCGTGGTTTGACATTTGACACTGATAACTAAAGTACTTTATTTATTTAATACAAATATGTCACTTAATAATACAATAATTCATAGACACGTCGGCATCATTCGGAAGTAGACGTGAGTTCAGAGTTTTCACGATGTGAAAGGATTATTCACTAGATCTGTACTAGTGTCAAGATTCAATTATGGTTCTTATGATAGTGTGTTATCTTATCGCATTTACTAATTCGATAATGGTAATATTTTCTTGATTTGTTTTTTCGTTTCCTACCAATATCATAATAAGTATGTTTAAGTGAAAAATAAGAAGCGCAAATAATGATGACTAAAGACATGGAAGACCATATTTTTATATGCACTTCACATCTAAGTAACCAAGAGGTTTTGTAATGGTAAATTATTTTGTTCTTGTACGTGTGTCCGTTTTCTTTTACTATTTATTTTATTTGTGTGTCAATTTTCATTGAAATGCGAAAGTATCAAAACTGTTTGTGGTCTTTAGTCACTAAAAATCAGCGTAAGCACAACCTTACATTTTAATTCTATTGTTTTATAAGTGACTGAAATCAGGTTAACATTGTAAAGCGTGCTGTTCACCTGTACAATAACTTAAAGTGTTTAATACGTGTATTAAACATATTGCCCCAATTAAAATAGGTGCTGTTTGTAATAGCAAAAAATGTGTTTTTTGCGTTGTGGGTAGCACGCTTTTCTGTAGCAATCACAATGGGATGTTTTCTTTATATACAGGATGCTCAGTAAAGTACTGCAGTGTAAATAAAAATGTTGTTTTATTTAGTTTACCTTATAAGCCCCCGTCCCATAAAAGTAGAGGTTGTTTGATACAAATAATAAACAGTTTATTTTCGGTATCAAATATATTGAAGTGGACAAGGTGCTCTAAAATATCTGAGCACATTCTAATGCCGTTTAGTTTAAATGATTTGGTTTCACCACCTGTCTTGATATATTTTATAGTGACTGTACCAAAGCGTTTAATTTCAAAATGATGGTTTCTTGGTCCAACCAATTGGCCAGTTAGCGACGGCCCGCCAAAATAGAGTATATTACATTAAAAAATGTTCTATGGATAATAGTAATAATATCTTACGGACATAGGCAAACAATTATATATCTTAACATAGGTCGTTAATGTCTAAAGCGTATTATAGGACCGAGGACTACTAAAAGACAAAAATGCATGGCCTAAACCCGAAACAGTCAATAATAATTTATTAAAATGCAAAATCTTTATCTTGTCTAGGGGACACCGTTGATATAGGAAAACATATCGAAACTTTTATGTGGTCGTCTCGCACCATGTTATATACACAAGTGTTTTTTTTTTCTCTATCTCTCCCGTAAGATTCTTAATTGGCATGTTTTCCTGCTGACCTACGCATGTTATTTGATACTATATTTAATTTAATTTTTATATTTGTTATTTGCCTCGTGTGGTTGCCGAGTTAGAATAGTGCCACTCCATGTCTTCCCGTGGATGTCGTAAGAGACGACTAAGGGAATAAAGGCTTGTAGTACTGTTAGGCGATGGGCTTGCAACCTGTCACTAATACGCTGGTAAACATTGTGGTAATATTACGACCTCCTTTACTACTGCGTATTTGGGAGTCAAATAAAGAAGTAATAGGAATGTCAGGGGTTGAGTTATGTCACTATGTTTTAACTAATACCTATGTTTAATTTTGTTGATTAAAGCCTAAATAATCCGATACAGGCTTATTTCTTACTACAATTTAATCAACAAAAATGGAGAAGTACCTTCGCCCTGAACGCTTTGATGGTGATCCGTCCTCGAGCCAAAACCTGTCTCCTCAGTGGACACATTGGAAAAAATCTTTTGAAAATTTTCTGTCGGCTATCTCTACCAAGGAAAAACCTATCACAGGAGAAGCTAGATACCAGATTTTAACCAATCATCTATCGCCTACAATATATGCTCACATACAGGATTGTACTGAATACGATACTTCCATAAAGAAGCTTGATGCTTTATTTCTGAAGCCACCTAACGAAATTTACTCCAGGCACAGACTTGCCAAACGATCGCAACAACCGGGTGAGTCCATCGACCAGTATTTACAAGCATTAAAGCTCCTGTCAAAGGAATGCAATTTTAAGCAAGTGACCGCGGAACAAAACGAAAGTGAGTTTATTAGAGACGCATTCATCGCTGGGCTCTCATCGTCATCAGTACGTCAAAGTTTACTAGAAAACAGCACTCTCACTTTGGATGATGCATTTAAGAAGGCTCGCGCCCTCGAGATGGCCAGGCTACACAACGATGACTATCAAAAAGCACACTCTACTAGTTCTTTTATTAATGCGGTCTCTACTCACAATCAAAGGACCAGCACCCAAGAACTATGCTATTTCTGTGGGAATAAAAGACATGCACGCCGTAACTGTCCTGCTGCCAGTACTACCTGCCTTAAATGTGGAAAAAGAGGACATTTTGCAAAAGTGTGCAAAGGCGAGGCGGTACTTCAACATAATGCCTTTGCTTCACAAAACGAACCGAGTTGAACAAAGCTATGGTACCAGTTACAATAAACGGATTATTTATAGCCAATGCGTTGATCGACACGGGGAGTACAGCGAGTTTTATAAACAGTCGCCTTACTCATCAATACAGACTCCAAACGAGTTCGTGCAACCAAAATGTAAGCATGGCAGCTTCAAACCTAAAGACAAAGGTAGACACGCAGTGCTCCGTCAATATCGACTTGCAAGGTCACACATTTCTAGCAGACTTGTTAGTTATTGATAATTTATGCACGGATATAATAATTGGTCACGATATTCTTATGAAACACAAAACGTTGGAAATGTTTTTCGGCGGACCAGAGGCTCCACTGAAATTATGTGCGCTGTCGTGCGCCAATGTCGATCCAGTCTCCTTATTTCCGAATCTGCGGCTGGACTGCAAACCAATAGCTATTAAGTCGCGAAGGTTCTCAGAAAGTGACATGCACTTCATTAGTGCCGAGATAAAGAAATTACTTGATGAAGGGGTAATAGAACCTAGCTCGTCACCCTGGAGGGCTCAAGTACTCGTAACAACTAATGAAAATCACAAACGGAGAATGTGTATAGATTACTCCCAAACAGTAAATAGATATACGCAGCTCGACGCGTATCCTTTGCCAAGTATTGAAGGCTTAGTCTCTAAAATAGCCAAGTATCGAGTATACAGCAAAATTGATCTTAAAAGCGCCTACCATCAAATTCCAATCCTTGAGAATGAAAAGCTATATACAGCGTTTGAAGCCGAAGGCAATTTGTATCAATTTAAGAGAATACCCTTTGGAGTCACCAATGGTGTAGCAGCCTTCCAACGCGCTGTCAATAATATTATTGCCAAAGAGGGTCTACAAGGGATATATGCCTACTTGGATGACATAACCATCTGTGGAACAGAACAAGCTGATCACGATCATAAGCTACAGCGGTTTCTTGACGTTGCCAAGCGGTACAATTTAACACTGAATCGCGAGAAGAGTGAATTCTCACTGGAAGAGATTAGTATTCTTGGCTATACCATATGTCGGGGAGTCATCAAACCTGATCCGGAGCGTCTACGTCCGCTATTAGATCTTCCTCTACCTTCAGACTCAGCATCACTTCGCCGAGCACTCGGGTTGTTCGCTCACTACTCTAAATGGGTACCAAGATTCTCGCATAAAATTCAGCCTTTAATCTCCCGAAGCACATTTCCATTGAATTCTGAGGCGGCAAGTGCTTTCAAAGCTTTGAAACAAGAAATAGCGGGGTCAGCAGTAAACGCAATTGATGACAAAATACAATTCGTCGTTGAAACGGATGCCTCTGATACTGCAATCGCGGGAACATTGTCGCAAGAAGGCAGGCCCGTAGCATTCTTTTCGAGAAGTCTCCACAGCAGCGAACGCAACCACCCAGCTATAGAAAAGGAAGCTGCGGCTATAGTTGAATGTCTTCGGAAATGGAGGCAATTTCTTAGCGGAAGAGCTTTTAAATTGATCACCGATCAAAAATCGGTCGCATTCATGTTCAATAAAAATCATTCATCGAGAATCAAAAATGACAAGATACAACGGTGGCGACTCGAACTATCTGTTTTCAACTTCGATATCGTATATCGCCCTGGGAAGGAAAATCTAGCAGCTAATGCTTTATCGAGAGCCAATGCAGTGTTAGTTGCTTCTACAAATAGTTCAGAAAATTCTCTGAAAGAATTGCATAGTACATTATACCACCCTGGTGTTACACGGATGCTGCACTGGATTCGGAGTAAAAATCTAGCGTACTCCACAGACGAGATAAGACGCGTTACTTCAAATTGCTCGATTTGCGCCGAAGTAAAACCACGCTTTCAATCAAATTTTGGGAAATTAGTAAAAGCGGTCAGTCCTTTTGAAAGATTATCGCTAGATTTTAAAGGCCCGCTCCCTTCAGATGGCACCGCGACCGGGAAGAATCGATATATCCTAACGATTGTGGATGAATATTCTCGATTCCCTTGGGCGTATCCATGCCCGGATTTAAGTACAAATACAGTGATTAACAAACTTGATGACTTATTTTCTATGTTTGGAATGCCGACTTACGTTCATTCAGATCGAGGTGCGTCTTTTCTATCTAAAGAACTGAAAGATTACCTCCATAAGAAGGGTATTGCTACGAGCTATACCACTCCGTATAACCCCCAAGGTAATGGACAGACGGAGCGATACAACGGCATTATCTGGCGGACGGTGCAATTAGCTCTAAAAAGCCAAAATCTACCTATAACAAAATGGGAGTTAGTTCTACCTCAAGCTTTACATTCCGTGAGATCACTCCTATGCACGGCCACCAACAGCACACCCCATGAACGAATGTTCACCCACCCCAGAAGATCCTCAAATGGACAGTCGATGCCCACGTGGTTAACCGTTCCCGGAAAAGTATTAATGCGCAACCACGCCCGGTCTAGCAAATATGATCCATTAGTTGAAGAAGTCGATATGCTAGAGGGTAATCCTCAACATTCTCGCGTGCGGTTGAGCAGCGGAAGAGAAGTAATAGTCTCCAATCGACATTTAGCTCCTTCTGGGGACCGTCCAACAGAAACGAATGGAGCTGATTCGAATGATGACGATGACTTCATTGATGCGATCGATGGAAGTGAAGAGACGGAGGATCAAGGAGATACTGGACAAGAAAATACTCAGTTACAGAACATCGCCATGGAGAGATTGCGACGCTCTGAAAGAGTACGACGTCAACCTGCCCATCTGGCTGACTATGTGACACAATAAAGAAGCCCAGGAGAATGTGGTAATATTACGACCTCCTTTACTACTGCGTATTTGGGAGTCAAATAAAGAAGTAATAGGAATGTCAGGGGTTGAGTTATGTCACTATGTTTTAACTAATACCTATGTTTAATTTTGTTGATTAAAGCCTAAATAATCCGATACAGGCTTATTTCTTACTACAAACATCTTAGCCTAGTTGTGCAATTTGTGGTTATAGAATTATCAATAAGTTTTTAGAGATGTTTGTAATTCTTTAGCTCTGCCTACCCCACTCTGGGAACGAAGGCGTGAGATTATGTATGTATTTAATTTAATATTTATAGCTTTATATAATGCTAGACTAAGTAGTACCATTGTAATAAGAAATATGTTTAAAAAATGACTGACTGCTGAGTTTCTTGCGGCGTTTCTTCTCAGCAGTGGTCTTCTCTTGGGAAGCGCTGGTAGATTCTTGATGTGTAAAAGTGCCCGTGCGGCCTACCTACTGAATAAATTTCTTTTATCTTTATCTTTTATTGAAATAGACTAAGCAGAGATTATAAGGATACCTATCTAAAGCAGGGAGTATCCATTTTAGCAGTAATTGGCAACATGATCCATTTTTTTTCTTACCCTTAATGCGTTTTTACTCAAAAACTCCTGCTCAATGTACTACCACTTAAGTAATGAGAGCCAATCTGATTCAAATTATGCTGTTTAAAAAATATAATGTTACGATTTGCAAGAACTAAACGTAGCACCAAATTTAACTGTCATGTTAAAGAAAAGACTTGGCTTCGGCCTTTTGAATATTATATTCCAGCAACAAAATACAGATGACTTGGCTTCGGCCTACCTTTTAACTCGAATTGGAGATTATTTAAGACATGGCAGTATGGGCACAGATCCCTTAGCCTTTCCCTTAGGGAAGAACTAAACCAAAAAAAAAAAAACTGTCATGTCAGGCAAATGACACATTGACATTGACGTTGACGTCAAATCAACAAGATTTGTTTCAGTTCGGTTATTATTGTTAATTTAGGATATTTTTTATTGTAATCGTGAGAGAAACGAGTCTATTTAGTAGTGTGTTAGTAGCATTAGTAAAACTAAGTGAAGTGTAATTACTTTCGTAGCTAGTACTGTTTGCAATTAAAATGACAGCCTTTGAAAGTTTGTCAACATCACAAGTAAGTACTTAATTAAAATACTTTGTTTTGACAATATAGTTGAGATAATAAATGGTTTGACACAATCATTTTAGCTTTTACCGACAAGATTCGTCAGTTTATGTCTTACAAAACAGTATTATTTTCATCAGAATTGTTGTTTGTATCGTTAAATTACCGTTACAGCGCCATCTATTACTTTCGTAATGAACTTCTATCATGGCTGTCAGCAGTCAGCACCTTATAGTTATTAAGTTTCTTGATTAGTTTATAGATGGCGCTACTTTCAAAAATAAATGTTAATATCATCATAATTACTAATAATTATTCATTATGTTGCAGAAGCTTAGAGCATCAATACATAGAGATGTCCGGGCAATTTGTACTGAAGCCTTACATCACCTGGGAATGGAGATGACTAAGCCGGCAATGGAAATAGTTGCGGAGCTAGTCTATAGAAAGCTTTTATTGTATGGCACTGATATGGAAGCTTTTGCAAAGTAATTTTAGCATAAAACATTTGATATTATTTTCTTAGGGCTAAATAATGTCTTGTAATATAAATTTTATTGTAGGTACCCTCTCATTAATAATAATGTGTTGACAGATCGATCTCAACGCCGGGCAGTGCTCGTCGACGTCACCATCCCTTATGAGTCGCATGACGAGAACCTCGTGAAGGCCGAGAAGGACAAGCTCAGCAAGTACCTTGACTTGGCTCACGAGGTGACCGCCATGTGGGATGTTGACTCGACGATCATTGTCCCGATCGATTGTAGTTGTTTCGGCAAACGGTCTTATAGCGAAGAGTCTCGACCAACACCTCAAGAGACTCTCGCTAGATGGCTGGATCAAGGGCCAGATACAGAAGGCAGTACTCCTCGACACGGCACGCTTTGTGAGGAGGTTCCTTTCTCTGCAGCCCTAATCACCGGTAGCTTGAGCCCTGCCCCGCTGGCACGCTGCCGGCGGCACTCGTAGGTTAGGTTTTTTATAATGTTTATTTTTTGTATTAGTATTGTTATTATACTTTTATGTTTAATACTTATTGTAAAAAACCTAATTTCCAGAAAATTTTATAAATATCATTGATCTCGTTTACAACTAAATACATATATTCTTCTGCCAAACCACAGAGTGGTTTGTTGGCAGACGAGACTCCTTTACGTTTATGTAAGCTAGGTTGGTAGTAACTTAAATATGTAACTAAAACTCATCTTACTTAGTTATTATTATTGGTTGTGTGTAGTAGACATTGATGACGATCCAAAATGATGGATTGTTTTGTGGCATAAAAGTTATGAATTAAACATTTATGAATTATTCAAATTCAAATTCAAATTATTTATTTCAGACCAGGTCCATATATTGTTAGTAACATCTAGAAACTTAAAAGCTAAGTTAGTAATTACAAAATTGGTTTAATATATTATATTATGTACTGACTGTCATGATTACTTGACGTACGTCAAAGTAGTCCTGACCAGTCCAATCCAATGCCACAAAATCGGGCAGCTAAATCTACCAGCAATCACCTTCAGAATGCCATTCTGACTGCCCCTAACTCGACCCATCAAGGATGTAATCTTTTTACGCATTACCGCGTGGAAACCGTTCGTGTGCGTCTCGGCGAACATTTCCGAAGCACTTTTTATGAATATTATGAATATTCTCAAACTATAACTTTTTTATTACTTTTACTCATTTTTACTATTTTATTTAGTGTTGGATAGTCCTTGTGTAGAGTCAAACAGGATTGCAACCACCATCTTTACCCATTAACCTACCTCTAAGCAGCAGTATTCACACTGTTGTGTTACCACGTGGAGGCAAAATAGCTAATATAATGGATAGCATAGATCTATTATATCCTAGTTCTCAGGGTTGGCAATGCATATACAAACTACCTTGTAAGGCCCACGTCAAATTTCGTTAGTTCGAAAAAGAATCTTGTGTTGGTCCACTAAAGTCAAAAAAAGAAAAAAAGTGTCCTAAATTTAGGACGTTAGCTTTCGAATTTATTTCAAATTTCCTTAGGCAATGGCGGAGTCCGGGAGGGGGCTCAAGTCTTTGCAAGAATTTGATTAATTTTTATGAGCAAAAGTATTTCATTTCCAGGCACGCCAAACGCAACACTGTCAACTCTGAAGACGTAAAGCTTCTTGTAAGAAGAAATCCTTCTTTGGTATGTAACCTCCTATTTAAGATTTATTTAGCTAAACATAAGGAACTAAACAATATCTACTAAGTAAATGATATCACTTTCTGGCTGTTAAGTTTGGTCAACAGCATAAATAAGTGATCATTTATGTACCTTGTCACTTTAACGTCGTGTTTGAAATGTCATACAAAATTGTGAAACGATTGAAAGCGACAAGGTACATAATGATCACTAACTTATTTATTATGCTGTTTATTGTACATTAAGTACCTACTTACCAAGTTATTTACCTACAATGTACATACATACATACCTTCACGCCTTCATTCCCAGAGTGGGGTAGGGAGAGCTACAGAATTACCAACAACTCGTTGTTAATTCTGTAACTACATTTTTCACCAAACAGGCTAAGATGTTTACCAGCGTATATTAGTGACAGGTTGCAAGCTCATCGTCTATACTCGAAACTGTAATTAAAGACCAACGTGGGTTGCCACTAAAAAAAATATATATTTGCCTTAGTATATTTCCACTTTTTAAAAGACCGCACTAAGAATATTTATTTGTAGGTAGTTTTAAACCTTCGATTTAAATAAACAAGTTAATTCAAGTTACTTACACAAATACAAGATGGCCTATTAAATATTTAACTATAGAAGATTTTTGGTAGCAAAACTGTTATTGCACTTGTAATACTTCAGGTATTAATAACATTTGGTACGATAAATAAACAATAGTTGTCAACAACGTTAGATGCAATTTAAATAGGTATTACATACGTTTAGCTATTCGACAAAATAACAGGCCAAAAGTGTGTAGCTCACTTTATAATAACAATCATCGAGCATTTTACCAGCCATGACACCATGGGGTCCTTGGGTAACTGTCAAGTTTAAATCAAGCATAAGTGTAAGGCATCCGAATTTAGGTTGTCAATTTGTTTCAGCTGATAAAAAAAATCGCCATTGAACACACACCCGCCATTTAATGACTTAACACACTATATGAGAAAATATTTGTTTTGGGATATTTTAATGTTTTGAATATCGGGTACTTAGATAAAACATTGAATGCATATTCCCTATTGTTAAATATAACTTTTGATATTGAAAATGTTAGAATTATCTACAAATATTTACAACAATTTGATTATCAATGCAAAAAGGTTGGCTAACTCTGGAATGTTCGATTGACACTGACATAAGTAACTTTGACACTTATGACAGTGACGTATCTGTCGTAGTTTTTTTGGTCTTAAATTAGATTTTCGAGTATACCTACAATTATTTTTAAATTGTACTCTTACTTATTAACTAGAAACAAACTTTCAGACAGAATAAATTAAATAAACAGTCAATTGTCATTTAATTTGCAGTTAAACTTTTTTTTTACAATGACAAGGAGAAGGCAAATGAGCAGTCATCATGCGGAGTCGGATCTGAGACCCATAGACATTTGTATTCTCAAGGTTACAATCTCAAGACTGCAACCCTAAGACCGCAAAAGCGTTGCCAACGCTGAGGACTAAGACGGAATGCCTGTATGCTAGTAATTTCACCAATTGTCTTACCGAAAAATAACAATACGAAGACTGTTTGGGGGTAGGTTAAAAGTTAAGACGGATTCAATTTTGGCGTTTATTTTGAAATCACAGACAACTTCAATTTTATTTATTGCCATAGATTTACACATATAACTTGTCCAATCTATTTACCTTTAATACAATTCCAACATATTTTATTAAAAGCCATCGCGGCGGGTAGATTGGTTGCGAGTTATTTTAACGACAATTTTAATGTAAATTCGAAACTGAATGGTTAAACATCTCTGATGGACATGATTTATGTATTTCCCATTTCGTATTAAAGTGTCACACTGGATTTAGCATTAGTTCTGAATGCGTTTTGCTGTTTTGTTATATTTGCTTTGAATGACCTATTGAATGACATGTCATGACTTGCTTGACATGTCATTCGTTAGGTCGTGAAAATCCATTTAGTGATGGTGGTTTTTTTTAGTGTTGGTAGGACCTTGTGCAGGAACGGTCCGGATCGCTACCACCATCTTATCCATTAACCCAAAGCCAAGCAGTAGTGTTCGCATTGCTGTGTTCCGGTGTGGGGAAAAGACAAGCGGTGAAATTACTAGCCAGAGGCATTCCATCTTAGTCCTCAGGGTTGGCAACGCATTTGAAGTCTTAGGATTGCAGTTTTGAGATTGTAGTCTTGAGATTTCAAGTGTCTATGGGTTTCAGATCCCACTTACCATCAGGTGGCCTGAATGCTCGGGCGCCTTCTCCTTGGCATAAAAAAACAGTAGTTTTTGAGATTATCACGAATATATACACACACAGACAGACAGAGAACTTGGTTATATAATAATATATAGTGATTGTAGTGATTTTAATTCAAGTCAACCGACGATCAGTAGGGTAAAATGGACTTCCAAGATTTACAAACTTATTAAGTTCTAAGAAGAGACTAATTATAACAGCGTTAAAACGTTTTGTTTCAGAAAGCACACCTAAACTCAGTTCAACCATCGAACCCGCTAGTAAAGGACAAACGCCGAAAAACTGTTGCTTCAACCACTAAGCAATTAACAACACCTTTGACAAAAGCTAAAGAAAACAGACCAAATACTGAATCAAAAAAAGAAAGCAATAAAAGAAATACAGATGACTTAAGAAATGTTTTAGGTGTAAACAATAAAGAAACAGATGAAGGGAAAGATTTGGGTGAATCGAGGATTAGTGAAGGCTCCATAGGCGATGACTCCATAGACAAAAGAAGTAGTGAAGTTGAACAAATGTCTATAGAAGATACTATTGATCTTACTTTTGATTGAAATAAAGGTTGGTTTTCTTTTAATTTGAGGTTTTAATTCATCCAAATAATAATGCAGTGTGTATATTGGTCGATTGACAAGTGCTTCCAGAATGGATTAAATATCAAATAAAATAAATATCAAGGGACAATCTCACACAAATTGACCTAGTCCCAAACTAAGCTCTAGGCTTGTACTATGGGTACTAGACAACGATATAAATACTTATATAGAGAAATATATACTTAAATACAAAGAAAACATCCAAGACTCAGAAACAAATACTCGTGCTCATCACACAAATATCTGCCCTTACTGGGATTTGAACCCAGGACCTCTAGCTTCTTAGGCAGGGTCACTACCAACTATGCTAGCGCGTCGTCCAAATGGGTGATGAAAATACCTATACAATATTGTAAAACAAATACAGTTTTGAGCTTGTAATTCAAATTAAGTTTAAAAAGACTGCACTTCACTTGTGTAGAAATTAGATTCATTCGTTCTATTTACCCTTGTAAATCGACCTATACTATGACTGGGATGACTCCAATTTTGCTTCTGAAATTTCATCAAGTACCTACCTACTTACATAGGTGAGGGTTCATAGGTTACTTAACTATAAATGAACATGACAAAATAACTTCTACAATCAATCGATGTCGCCTCCCTTCTGTGTTGTATCTATAAAGTACCAACAGAAAAAAAACACCGTTAAAAACGCGCATTTTTTGTATATCCGAACAGATATGCATTAAAATGAGCAAAGCAAACGCGCTGTCCGCGAGTCGCGCCAAAAAACTCGTTATAACCAAACACAATTACTGCGGAACAGGGGAGTCTGTGGAGTAGTCAATGTATTTTTAATACTGGAGCTTTGAAGTTCGGAGTAACGTTATTCTGTCTCCCTCTGAAAATGTTAATAGATAACTAAATAATAATATAAATAGAGTTTCCGAAGAATGTTATTTTGTCATCATCCGCTTATTTTAGCATTATCATAGGTTCCGTGTCGCTCATTTCCAGCGAACTCATACAGTGAGCAGGCCACTAGGTCACTGCGAATAAGCATCTTGCTGATGTTAGGGCCGTATTAATAAACTGTACTTGGCTGAAATGCCCATCTTAAGCCACGTCAGAGATGACAGTTTCCTATGACTTGACGTTTACGTTGACGTACCTACCTTAAAAGACAGACATCTCAGCCAATATTGTTAATACGGCCCTGCCAAGATGCATTGCGCTAACTAACGTTTCTATCCGTTTCGTTTTTAAACCAATCGCGTCACTGATAGATCACGTGACTTTTCGTATCACGTCATCTACCAGTGACGCGATTGATTAAAAAACGAATCGAATAGAAAAGTTAGCGCAATGCATCTTGGCAAGGCCCTCTGTCTTAACCGAGTGGGCCCTCTCGGATACACTTCGACCCCGTAGGATCTATCGTTTCCCACATTCTGTTCGCATAAATACAGGTTTTCTTAGGTGTTTCCCTCATTGTAGGAATATCGGTTACCCAGAAAATCCTTAGATAGTGTAGGTATTTGAGTTAGAAAAACCTAAAACTTATTGTTTCACGGCGGCCACTTGGAATCGAAGAGCATATTTATCTAGTGTTTTCAATCCACGCCGTCCCACCACTGCTTTATGTTTTACTAACTTCTGCCCGCGACTTCGTCCGCGTTGAATTAATTATTCGGCCATTTCATATTGCGGGGGGTCTTCGATTATCGTTATTCCCTCGCGAACTTTCAATTTTCCGAGATGAGAAGTAGCCTACCCATGTATTAATCTAGGGTATAAGCTAACTCCATTCCGAATTTCATTTAAATTCGTCCAGCCGTTGCAGCGTGAAGGAGTAACAAACTAAACTAACTTTCACAATTATAATAATAGTAGGATAAGTTCAACTTATTAATTAGGTTGACGCAACTGTGCAACGTTAACTAATTTGACTTGTGGAGTTGCCATCACGAGTGCCACCATAAGCGACCAGGCCACGGACGCCCTTTTTGTCTTGTTTCTCTGCGCTGTTCAACCCTCCGCAACTTAAAAAAAAAGTCTTCTCCACGCATTCATAATCCCAGTAGTTAATTACTTCTATAAACGACAGTTAGAGGATAATGAGATTTTTGCAATTCAACAGTAGCACATTACAGGGCGCTGGCCCCCTCCCCCTGCGGTCGGAGGGGGGTTATTAGGTGCCCTGTTAATGAATTTTATGTTCGCGTGGACAGGCATGGTTGCTGATTTACGACTGTTTACGTCAAAAGTATTAATATTAGAACTGGGAATTTTTGTTGTGAATGAATGAAATTATAGTAGGTATAAATTTTTCGATTAATGGGGAGAGATATTAAACTAGTGGAATTCAATGACACACTTATAAAGTCAGAGGGCTGCTCGATTTTTACCCGACTGCCGAAGGAGGAGGGTAATGTGTTTCACAGCCTATATAAATATGTATGTTTGTTCCTTTGTGTCACTATAAAAACTAAACCCGTTGTCCGATTTTGATGATTCTTATGTCAATCGATTTGTCTTAATCTGGTGAGTGTCACTGAAGATAAATGACAGTAATCAAAATTCAATATGGCGGCATTCAGACGCCATATTGTTCAAATTAAAAAAAAAGTCGGCCGAGTGTGACAAGTGGGGTATCATTGAATAGGGATTTAAAAATCATCTTTAGGTTTCTTTCATCATTTTTCATTTTGAATGATCATTTAGGATTAGCAATAGTCGGGTTTTGAAAGCTTGCTTTTTGTTAATTAACATTGTTACACAATATAAGACGAGGTCGCTTCAGGCCGTCTGTTCCTCTGTATGTACCTACGCTTAGATCTTTCCAACTACTCAACGGATTTTCAATGTGTTGCATTCCCAACCCCGAAAACTACCCCCTTTTTTCGGGAGATAAAAAGCAATAATGATAATGTCGTCTACATATGCGTATATACCATTTGATGACTGATAACCATGTCTTCCTTCGGTGTAGATGTGACATCTCGCAACGACTTTTTTTGTAAAATTTGATTTCTACGCAGAAAGCTTTAAATATTATTTCTGAGGCCCGTTTCACGAAGCTACAAGTTACAAATTACAAGCGAAAGTCTCTTTGTAACTCCTTTTGCTAGAAAAAGACTTCCGCTTGTAATTTGTAACTTGTAGCTTCGTGAAACGGGCCACTGGTGTTGACTTGTAAATGTCTTCTATATTACAAAAAATATTCGTCGTTCATCGTTGTCTAGTACTATAGGTACTAGACAACGATAAACATGTATACACAGGGAAATACATACCTCAATACAAAGAGAACATCCAATCCTTATTTTAAAAATACATCCAATAAACAGATTGGAAAGTGCATGCTTCGATGGTTCGGGCATTTGGAAAGGATGGATGAAAGAAGATTGACGAAAGAGATATACAGAACGAAAGCGAGGGGAAGGGCCGGAAGAGGCCGCCCTAGGCGTACTTTTTCGAATCAAATCGGAGAAATACTGGAAAAGGGCCGAATATTAAGTACCCGAAACCGACGTGCGTGCATGACTCGTTTATGAATGTGGAAGAAGCGAAAGACATTTGTCAGGATCGTAGCAGGTGGAAAGAAGTCGTCTCTGCCTACCCCTCTGGGAAACAGAGGTGATTAACATTGACATGAGGTTAACTAAGGCTGGCCGCAAAACAAAAAATCTGGTTACAGGCTAAACCATCTTCCTCATAAGATTATACCCTGGCCTCTAGTTTTTCCTATAGCATTATAATAAAACGGTACTGTATGCAGATCGCGATGCATAATGCATCTCGCGAGTATCGGTACACGCTCGCGTGGGACGCCTGCGCTATGCACTTATCGGGTGCAATAATTATTTACCCATTTATGGGCACTTATTTACCTAATTCCTGAAAAATTTATTCCGATTAGCATATCTAAACCTTATAATGCTAACAAGTTCTAGTAGAAAGTATGTATATATGTCATGGACCAAGTTATTTATTCGGGCATTATTGATAATGCCCGGGCATTATTAATAATGTCTAGCTTTTCTGGGCAAAATGATTAATTACTATCTAAACTTCATTATTTATCATATTGCCTGGTCTTTATTATATTGCTACATGACAAATGGGCAATTTGATAGTCTATCACTTTTTTGAAAAACGCCCCATAGGTAAACATTGTGAGCAACGATTCAGTTATCCGTTTGAACGCCACGTCAGCCCTGGCCGCCAACTGAAAGTTGAGGCAATGACGCCATCGACGGCAACAGCCGACACAAGTTGAAGATTAAACGAGATTTGTGAGTTGAGTGACACATTTTGCATTTGACGTAAGGTGTCCAAAAGGTTAGGTAGATCCACCGCCCCTTTAAGGCAAATGGCGGTATCTCTGACAAAACTCCTGTAGCAAGTGCAACCTTATTACTAACGGGAGAGGGTTGCATTTGCATTGGCTATTGAGGTTGAGATATTGCCTTTTAGCTTATGAGGGCAGTCCATCTCCGAAAAAGAGGTCAATCAAGGTTTCAGTGCTATACAGCATCTTCTCATCCTAGTTACCGCAGTGTCACAAGTCAGAATTCTTTGACCAGTGTAGTACGAGCTGATAGGATCCCACAAGGTGGACCTAGGATCTGTACCCTTACCATGAGTTACAATAAACGTACTCGCTAGCGAGTCGAATGCTCTGTCCCTCGCAACCTTGCAGTATTCTTATAGAGTGCAAGGGGCAGAGCATTCGACTCGCTAGCGAGTACGGTAGGTTATTGTGACCGATGGATGCGCATTAGCAGGATCTTGTGCAAGGTCTGTCCGGATTGCTAACACCATCTTATCCCTTTAACCCACCGCCAAGGAGTATTCGCATTGTTGTTCCGGTGTGGGGACAAGACAACCGGTGAAATTACTAGCATAGAGGCATTCCATATTAGCCCTCAAGGTTGGCAAAGCATTTGCGACCTAAGGATTGCAGTCTTTAGATTGTATTGATCGTGTCTATGGGTCACAGATTCCACTTACGGTCAGGGGCCCTAAGACTAATATGGCTGCGTTTATCACGTGGCAAATGTGACAAACGTGTGGATAAGGCATCCGTCACCTTCTGACACGTAAATAAGTATGAGAGTGACGGATGCTTTATCCACATTTGACACGCGATATAGACGCAGCCATACTAGGTCCGCAGGTGGCCTATGTGCTTGTTTGCCTTCACTCTGTACCCTTACCACGAGTTACGATTACCAAACTCGTTAGCGAGTCGAATGCTCTGTCCCTCGTCTCTATAAGAATCTGCGAGGTCTGCAAGGACAGAGTATTAGACTCGCTAGCGAGTACGGTAATTGTAACTCGTGGTAAAGGTAAGGTATGTTGGGGTAAGATCGGATCGAGTCAAGACCGGATAATTCAAATTATTAATAAAGTTACAAAGGTTTTCGATTCCTGGCAACAAACCTGGCTACGTTATCTTGTTGCGCCCCGAAGCCTGCAGCGCCAGGAATCGGAAACCTTTGTTAGTTTAGTAGTAATTTGAATTATCCGGTATTGACCCGATCCGATATTACCCCAACATACCATACTTTGCTTTCTGTTACTTTTTTGACGTGAAAGTAAGACAAACGTACGAATTTTAAATATTATTACAGAGAGGAAGAAAGAAATTGCTTGTTAGCGAACCGCGCCCGTATGAAATATTTCTGATATTTTTCCTGCGCCAGCAATAAAGAATTTTTCTATTGTATTTTAATTGGTTGTCGTTTTGTTTTGAATTTATTGGTTAGTTTTTCACGTTGGAATCGGAAGAGATTTAAATAAATAACCAGAAGATCCCGTTTTAAAGTTAGGTAAACAGGACCCTATTACTAAGACATCGATGTCCGTCCATCCTAACAATGTTTAGTTGAACTGTGGTATTTTTCAAAGAATATGTGTGTATTAAGTCGGGATAAAGACAGGGGAATGATGATAAATGATGATGACGTCGAATCACCTAAGAAATTATAAAAAAGTGAAATAATAAATCCCCATCGCCATACATGAAATGTATTTTTTGAACGTTTTTTTGTTAGTGTTCATAACTACCTAAAAATAAGGGTTAAACCCAAGTTGGGCGGCACGAAACCCTCGGTGCACGAGTCTGACTTGCACTTGACCGGGTTTTTTTTTCAAGTTTTATTCTGTAAGTAAGCCCTGTACGCCTCTTTACATGTCTTAGGTCTATCAGCTTCATATTTTCATAATATAATAAATCTTAGTTTCTACTTAATAACTAAATGAAAAGCAAGCTTTAAAAACCCCACAGCATTTTTTATATTGTCGTCGATACCTATGTTAATAATTGTCATTTTTCCATTGTTGTTATTTCAATTTTAACAGTTTCGTATCCCGGGATGGTGGTAAGGATTCTAACGATACCACACACAGCTAAATCGGGTCAGGCGTTTAGAAGTTCTGGTGGAATAAAGAATTGTACATAAATACATGAACCCTGAAACCATTCCCTCAGTTTTTTGGGCAGTCGTGTAAAAATATATAAATGCTAAAGTAGTGTGTTTGTTGGTTTGGTTATTCCGTCCTCACTGTTCAGCGCCTCAGGTTATCGACGTAAAGTTTGGAACAGATATAGTTTTCAGACAGAAGACAGACGGACATAAAAAGTACTTTTCCCAATCGACTTCCACGCGGACGGAGTCGCGGGCTAAAGCTAGTCTTATAATCAGAGGTTTTACATAAACTTGTTATTTAGAGGAGTGGCAATCCACGACCTAATTTGTATAAAATGTAGCACTCCTTAACTTGATAGCAGTTTTGCCATTGGATGCCATTGATATTGTAATAAGTAAACTTGACCTTACGAATACAAAACATGCATTATACATGATAATACTTAGTTGTAGTATTTTACTCCTTTTTTATGGCGTGGAGAAGGCCAAGGCCAATCAATAAACACACAGGCCACTGTATGGGCGCATGCCCATATTATATAACTTATATGTATAGTCAAGATGCTCAACGCATCGTTAACGATATTCAAAAACTATCAAATTGTACCTACCTATGGTATTGCCATAAGCGCTTCACGCGACCATCTGACAACTTACGTCAATCCGATATACATATATATAATCCATTGTCGATAACGACAACGATCTCACCACAGGGGGGCTATTATGACATGGCAATGCAGTTCATTTTACGGCGAGCGTAAAGGACAGACCTATAGCAGTTGTATAGCTCTGTCCTATGCTCTCAGCGCAAACTGAACTGCATAGGTATGTCATGATAACCCCCCAGATATAAATAAGCAATCGATTTCGCAAATGCATCTACTTCGCGGGTCCGAACCCCAACCAAGCGTCGGGGTTGGCCGTCGCTACTGACGTTCCGCGCGTGTCTGTTATTGCAGCCGGTCGGCCGTGAGAATTAAGAAAATGCCTCGTTGCGTGATAATTAACTGCAATAGCCTAAAAAAACGACGACTTCGAAGCGATTTTGCGCGGAAAACAGTTAATCCATTTGGTAGAAAAAAGTGACACGGTTGGTTGTCATACAGATTGAGGTGTTTACGTTATCTATTATGTATTTATATCTGTGGATCTCGCTATGCATCTTGTCTGGGGCCACTGTCCTGAAGAATAACATTATACATTTGCATGGACGCTGGTAATTTCACTGGTTTTCATCCTCATACCGAATCAAACATGCCGCTTGACGTCACGTCGGCGGGCATTTGTGGTAGCGAGCAAACTACTTGTAAAACTTTTTAATAGGCAAATTAGCTCTACCTATTCCGATCTCTGCCTATCAGACATACAGGGCCACTGTCCTACTCGCTAACACCATATTGCTTTTGACATGCTATCGTATTGTCAACGTTATGCTAGCTTTTTTACTTGAAAATATCGGTCGAGTTCAAAAAAATAATTTCAGGGCAGTGGTCTAACTGACCAATAATTTCTATTTGAATATCAAATTAACAGCGGCGACGGGGCTCCGCTATTGCGGAGCTCCTATTTCTGAGTGTTTTGGCCCTTCGGGCCAGGTGCAGAACTCACAATAACCTGAACCTACCTCATATTTGTGATACTAATTTTGGTCAGTTGGACAGAGAACTTGGACCAAAGTCCCGGCACAAAAAAATACGATGTCAAAAGCAATATGCTTATACTGAGTAAAATAGAGAACCTAGTAAAGGTACGTAAAGGTTCGTAAAAACAGTGCTTTCATCTTACTCCAGCTTTTCTCATAATCAAACGTCCACGAAAGGACATAACGTATTCGCCTGGTTAACATTCCTAGCATACAGCATGTTCTAAAACTAAACGAACAAAAAACCCATCGTGACTTATTCATATCCTACATTGCAAACAAGCTCTGGTTGTCAAGCAAATCTGTCACTTATTGCGGCGGGGACCGCTTTCGCCACATTAACATTTTATTAGCATTTCCCGTGCGTCATTAGGGTTGAAATTTGAATATCTTTGGATCGGAAATGCACAAATTAAGCGAGTGATCTGGTCGTAATGAGCAGCGTAATGACGTACAACAAAAAGCCTTGCTTACCTCAGCGCAGGACGTCTGGTGCCGCGGTGCTCTGGAGACAGACTCTTTATTATATCTTCTTAACTAAGCATCTCGTGATTGGACATATGTCTGTATATACAGGCTGATTCTATTCGGAGTCTGACGGACATTTCTATAAACTATTTTTAGCAAACTTTTTTATATATTTGTACCGAAAAACGTCCTTTAAACATAATATACGTTTATCTTTTGTGTATAACGACAACTACCGGTTCTTCATGCATGCCTGCGCTGCAAGGTTTTTCTGTTTGACAAAAAGTTAATACCTACTGTTTGTCATTTGGATTACTTTTTGTTAGTATTGTGCTTGGTTAATAACTAGCAGTTATTTGCTGGTGACCATTTTATTTCTTCTTGTTTAATCTTACCTGTCGGTGAATTGCAACGCATCTTTTCATTTGTTAATGTAGGCATATTTTATTTAAGTTACAACGATAGATATCGATCGTTGAACCAAATTATTGTGAATTTGACACCTAATTGATTATTTATAAAGACGGGATGTCTTTTGGTCGACTTACTTTTTGGTAGTTTTTGGTTCGGTCGACGCGATGACACCGGCATACCTACTCGTAAAAATGTACTACTTTTTTTTTTCCTCATTAATAGGCGAGGGTGACATGTATCTCGAACATATTGTAAGAATTAATAAGTATACTCTGTTTTTCATGTTAATGTCAAGTCACTATTTTCTTTTTTCTTTTTTAAATATGTTTTGTAACGAGGCACAGCATAAGTATACAAGTTTTTGGGTTAAGTAATAATTTTGTATACATTTTTGTTTAAGTTATTAATGTTACTATACTATAATGTTTAATTTTGGGAACTATAGGTCTATTTAGTACAATCTATTTGTAATTCAATATATTTGTATGACTGTTTGTTCCAAAATAAATAAATAAATATTGTAATTAAATTATACATTTAACCACAAAATCTCCTTCCACACAACATGACACTGGAATACTTATTAATAAGGCACGGCGCAGACGGACGGACGGCCGCGGCGACATTTGTAATGATGCTAAATAGCGGCGCGCGGTAGGTGCGCGGGCGCAGAGTGATGCGCTACAGAGGGCGGTATGCAGGATGTTACCAGTCATAAATAAAAATAAAAAAAAAACAGAAAAAAAGCGCCACACTGACAATACTTCAAGTAATAAATATCTGAAAAATATCTTAAAATAAAAGCACATTTTAACGAATTGAACAGAAAAACTATGACAATTGATTGATTCTTGAGATATACGCGACTAAAGTGTTTATACCTACTAAAAATCCTCTAAGACATCACCAATTAACTTTAAATAGAAAATTCGTTCATACATGTATGTTCTTTGTGTGTGTGTGTGTGTGTGTAGTAACGGTGTCGGAAATGTCGGAATAACATAATACTGTTATATTAATAGCTAAGTTTTACTCCGATTGCGAATTATCTGAAATTGTTACTCACTTTGCATACATATTTTGTACAAGGCGGATTTAGCAGTAGGGAGAATTTAGATTGAGTTTTTTGAATCGATAGGTATACCTCAAGAGATATGTCCAGCATTGTAAGTCTTTACGTTTCCATGATGATGATAATGATGTCCTTAATCGATCTAAAAAATAAATAAAATAAATAAATATTATTATTAGGAGACAATCCCACACAAATTGACCTAGTCCCAAACTAAGCTCTAGGCTTACTAAACTTGTAAGTCTTGTAACGATAAACTTACTTAAATAGAAAAATACAAACATATCTACATAGAAAACATCCAAAACTTAGGAACAAATATACTTATTCGTGCTCATCACACTAATATCTGCCCTTACCGAGATTCGAATCCGAGACCGCCAGCTTTGTAGCTCACTACCAACTATGCTAACGTGTCATCGTGTCGTGTGTAACAGTTAATTCAATATTTTTTAACAATAATAAACCTCGATAAATGCAACCATCGCGCATAAACCGGTCCAGTCAATAAGTCAGAAGCACCTATCTGCGTAATGTCTTAGTGCATTTACATATTTTAATGAGCGCAGCCTATCTCCGTGGGCTACTCTAGCCCTAGCCCAGATCTGGACTAGCCTTTTGTAACTTTGATGCATGCTATTATGTTCGTTTCGAATTAGAATGTAGTCCAGTTTCTAATAGGAAATTGTAAAGGTGTTTTATGGTGAAAGGATTGGATGAAAGGACGTCGCTAGCAATTTTTCTCGTACGGTCGGCCAAGAAAGTGGTCTACTAGTTTTGATAAAAGTTTCTGTGAGATTGAATTATCGCTAAGGTTGACACTAGTCACTGTCATAATGTAATTGCAAGGGAAAATCGATCTTTTTGTATCATAACGTGCAAATGAACTTCAACTGTAGGGTGGTAGACCACATTTTTGGCCGCCTCTACACTAAGGGTGCTAACGGGACTCTATTTCTAAGCCCTCGCTGTCTATCTGTCTGTCAGTGGGTTATCTCATGAACTGTATCTAGGTAAACAATTAAAATTTTCACAGAGTGTGTATTTCTATTAACAATCGTATCTCTTGAACCACAGTAGGTAGACACATGGTTCTTTTAAAGTGCCTAATGCTATCGCCGATATAACACTGAATAAAAAAAAGTGGTCTCCAAACTCGAATGGAATGGAACCCTTCGTGTGCGAGTCCGACTCGCCCTTGACCGGTTCTTTAACCAGCCATAGGGCCTCTGTTCTAACCGGTAAAAAGCGTATCGTATTTGACCTGTCGTATTGTTTTTAACTCGGCCGCCGTTACCCGCCGGCTCCCTGCAGCTACGCTGACGCAGCCGGCAAGGCCGCTGAACTCAGGCGGCCTAGCGCGCCTGTTAAGGCGTCGAAGAAGAGAGCTCCAACTTCTGTGAAGGAGCTCCCTCGTACCGGTGTGGATAAGGAGGGATTCACAGCAAACCAGGTAGGAAGCCTCATAAGGCTCGGTGTGGTACTGCAGTAACGGACTCGAATTCCGAGCTGCGGGCAGCTGTACCGAACACGGCGCTCTACGTGTCTCGCCTGCACTACTCCGCAACGGTAAACGACGTGGTGGAGTACGTCCGTCAGAAGGTTGGATGCAGCCTGACGGTGTTTCAGCTGCGGTCGCTTCGCTACGTGCACTTCAGTTTGTAGTGCGCGTGCCGCGGTTTATGCTGGGAACCGTCGAGTGCCCTGACTTCTGGCCGAAAGGTGTCGTGTTCCGGCGGTTTCGGGGCAACCTACCGGCAGCGACCATCACGCCAATTTTGGCAAAAGAGATACCCGCTGTTCTGTCACCTCGGTGTTAGTTTTAAGTTTTATATTGTTATGTATGTTAGTCTATAAGGTATTTGTAACTATGGGCCTCGTTGCCTGAAATAAAATTTATTATTATTATAGATATTTATTTAATTATCTGCAAATTAGGTTTTTTATAACAAATATTCAAATATAAAATTAACATAACAATACTAATACAAAAAATAAGACATTATATTATTATTATTATTACTGTCAAGTAAATAAGAGATATCAAAACGTTGACAATACGATAACAGTTCAAAAATGATATGGTTTTTACCACCTAGAATCTCGGCCCTGTAGATGATTTTCGTGCCACGTAACCCGTAAACCCTTGGTTTATTCACTGTTCTTGCTATCTACACGCTAAACGTAACGTGGGTTTGTGATTTTTCTAAATCCTAGAACGGATCATAATCGCGTCAGGCGCTAAGAAGTAAGAAAATTCATGTATAGAAATAAACTTTTTATTCAAAAAGTAAAAACATAAGAAAAAGAACAGGGAACTGAGCCAGGATGCATTACGCTAACTAGCGTTTCTATTCGTTTCGTTTTTAAACCAATCGCGTCACTGGTAGATCACGTGACTTTTCGTATCACGTCATCTACCAGTGACGCGATTGGTTTAAAAACGAATCGAATAGAAACGATAGTTAGCGTAATGCATCTCGGCTAGGGCCTCAGGTATGCATCTTATTTATGAGTGTATTACCTACTTGTAATAAAGGTAAATATTTTCATACATACATACATACTTTCACGCCTGCACGGCTAGCACAAGTTGCCCGCGACTTCTTTGTCGCTCGGATCTCCCTTCCTATCTAGTCCGTAACGATAGAGACGCACTGAGCGACAAGCGAGAAAATACAACTTGTGCTACCCCTGCTGTAATCCTAGAGTGGGGTAGGCAGAGCAACAGAATTACCAACAACTCTTAAAACTTGTTGGTAATTCTGTAATCTCATTTTGCACAATTAGGCTAAGATGTTTACCAACGTATTAGTGACAGGTATTATTTTCATTTACTTATATACCTAATAAAGAAGAATCGTAGAATTTTAGTTCTGCTTTGTTTTCCCGTCTCCCAATCTCAACTGTCGCTTATGAGTATCGAGTAGGTACGCACAGTTATTGTTAAGTTGCATGTGAATTTAAGAAAGACTACCAACTTCTGAAATAACTTTTACTTTGTAATCTTATAAGTAAATAAATAAAAACGCCTTAATTAATAATAACACGTCTCAGTCTCAGTTCACTTAAGAAACTTCTAGAAAATCCTCTCGCTTACATTAAATGCGTACATTTTTCTGGTCAACCTGCAAGAACTCGCCGCGCTAATTACTTTCATGCAAATTAATTCAAAAAGCTAATTTAAATTTAAATCGTTAATCAGTATGATAGTGACAAGCCGAGTTCGCTGGCTATGTTTAATAAGTGGAGATAAGATTGTTTATCATTAATATACAACTATTTGCCTGCGGCTTGAACTATAGTACTACGCAGACAAGAAGTATATCGTGACGTCTGTCATTCTTGTACAAATTATAACCTCAAACTCGAGAATAGCTTTTAAATTGTACTGTGTAGGTGTCGGGATTGACTTCCTATCTACTAACCCCATTACTCAAAAACGTACAATAAACATATTTTAGTTAAAGTGTACTTTGGCTCTTTCTGTCAATTTGAAATGTCACGATAAGGACAAACCATATTTGACGCATACTTTAGTTATTCTGAATTTATGAATAAGATGGTTAGACGCTTTAAGTTGCATTTTTTTCAAGTTTCTCTTGATTGGTTTTGGCAAAATGGCAGAATATTTTAGAGTTTAAATAAACAATTTACTACTTAATTAAATAAAAAAAATACATTAGATCACACTACTTGAAGATATTATAATTTCGGCAAGGGTTCCCGCAGCTACCTGTTCTGACTAATTCCAACTTTCCACCAGATAAATGAAAACAGAAACATTCCAAACACAACAGTCAACCACTTCCAGACAGGGGGCCTCATTCTACTTTGTCTTACATTGTATTGCTTTCAAGGCACTCTATTACCTACTGTCTAGTAAATAAGAGCTATACCTGGGTAAGGCCGCCAAAATTATCATTTATAACACAGAAGTAACACAATAACTTTTGTGTTACCGTAACGCAAATGTAACACAAAGGTAACGCTTTTTTTTATAAAGCACGTTTCATATTGGTGTTTAAATAGTGTGTAAGAAAAAAAATTATAAAAAATACTTTACGTTTTTTAATATAATTAAACAGAGCTAAACGCATTCAGTACCTAGCACGACACAACTTTACTTAAATTTTGTCATGAGAGAAATATAACAAACTAAGTATAGCTCTAGGAAAATAATACCTAGTAAAATTTTGATGCAAGTGCGGAAAGTATGTCAATTTGCACAAGTCCCGAGGTGACTCGGGACGAGTGAAAATGACAGTTCCGCACGTGTATACATTTAATACATTTGCGAAAACATGTGTATATGTGTATGTGTGTATCTGTGCATGTTTGTATCTGTGTATGTGTGTATCTAAGTATGTGTGTATTTGTGCCCTACCCGTAGCCTTAATTGTAACGCGTATAGATAGTCACGAATACATACAACGGTGACGTATAGCTTACACAAGTATGGCCCACCGGCGTTCGTGAGATAAAATATTATTATTTCGGTTTGGTTGAATGCGGCCGTATGTTGAAATAAGTTTGTAGGTACATAATGTACCATTCACCACTGAATTCAAAATTAATAAATTTCACCGTTATATTTAAAAAAAACAATATCATAATATTCCCAATCTGCATGAACCTTTACAAATGTTTTGTGTTACTAAACACAAAATTTGTGTTATGTTCAAGGATAGGAAAAACGACCGTCATTTTGAAAATATAACCCTGTTCCGTATAGCAGAGACTTCCTTGATATTAATTAAAAATGTTATTAGGTATTTTATAGATTTATTATACAATAATTTATATGTACTTAGCGACAATTTTATTAATGAATGACACCGAAATGTTACTTAGAAAACACAAACACACATACAAACAGTAAACCAATGTCAACGATTGCCCTAATATCCTGCGTAAACTGTGAACAAACTTTTTCGACTCATAAATAGGCCCTAAATTCACGTCGTTATGGAATAACAGGCGAAAATTTAAAAAAAAGACTATGAGAGATTTTTTTTCTTTTTGATTGGCGAAAGTGTTTTTTTCCCATAACCATTATGGTTTTATTCAATAATAATATTGTTGCTGAATACATATAAATAATGGTATAATAAATGTAAAATACCTAATAATATTTTTAATTAACATCAGAAGGAAGTCCCTCCTGTACGGAACAGGGTTATGTTTTCAAAATGACGGGCGTTTTTCCGATCCTTGGTTATGTTTAACACAAAAGTGACACAAAAGCACCAAATATGTAACACAAAACCAGATTTTTACAAAAGTTTTAGGTTATAAAACGGAAAATAAGCTAAACTAGACGCAAATTCATATTATCGTTTTCTCTTTCAACGTAAACGCATACAATTATAGTAAAGTGAACTTTTAAAAACAATTACTTCCTTGAGTAATCACGTAACACAAGATTTTTAAACCTTACGACGAAAACGGTCCACTCAGTTCTAACGTTTCTTACAGACAACAGATGCCTGTTTTTTTTTAAATTGCTTTGACACCTTACAGTGTTGCTGTATCGAAACAAGCTTTTCCCTTAGTTTCTCGTTAATGTTTAGGGGTAATTATTTGTAACACAAAAAATTGTTACACAAAAGTGAAATCTGTATCAACTAATCTAAAGATCAATAAAATACTCAGTAAAAAGTATTTAAACACCATAATTACTTTAAACAGAGGGGTATAGTCTGTTCTTTCAAAAGTATAAACGTTTTTTTGAATATGTTAAAAAAAAAAAAAGTTACATACCTAGTTTTCAAGTTGCGGTAAAAAAAAGGACACGCCATTTTCGGCCAAAATTAGGGGAGTTTGATGAACATAATTACATAAATTTTAAAGAAACAAACCACTTTTATTCAGTTTGCGATATGGCCAAACAAGCTCAATAGTTGCTTTATAGAATCAAATACGAGTAACTACAAGGGCTGTAAGGCTTATACTTTTTTTGAAATCAACCTGGAATATTTCGTTCGGACAAAAAGTGACAATTTTGGCGGCCTTACCCACCTAACGTTGACAACACGATGACATGTCAAAAGCAATTAGGTTTAACCCAAGTATAACAGAGCCTTGCACACAGTTTTGCCAATATGCTGAAGATACAAACGTAAACGTAAGATATAACAACAAAAAGCAAGCTTTAAAAAACCCGACTGTTGTTGCAACCAACTTTAAATCGTTATAAATCATAAATGATGGTTAAGAATGAAAAATGATACCCGATTTGTCATAGTTCGTGGACTTTTTCTTCTTTACAATATGGCGTCTAGCTGCGGCCATATTGAATTTTAATTACTGTCATATATTTAGTGACACTCACAAGATTAAGGCGAATCGATTGCCATAAGTATCATCAAAATCGGTTCATGAGATTAGTTTCTAGAGCGCCACAAAGGAACAAACATACATACAGGGTGGACGGAAGATTGAAGTCCAAAAAAAATAATTTGTCGTGGGCTATCTGAATCACCCCCATGGATATTCCGCGATTTTTAGTATTTTCAGAGATATTGATAATTTTAATCAGAATTTCGCATGAACCGATTTTGATGATTCTTACGGCAATCGATTTGTCTTAATCTTGTGTCACTAAATATATGACAGTAATTAAAATTAAATATGGCGGCAGCTAGACGCCATATTGCAAAAAAAAAAGTCCACGAACTACGACAAATCGGGTATCATTGAATAGGTATTGAAAAATCATGTTTAGGTTTCTTTAATCATTTTTCATTCTGAACCACCATTTATGATTTATACCGATTTAACGTTGGTGGTTGTTGGTGATAAACACATTACCCTCCTCCTTCGGCAGTCGGGTAATAATAAGTTATGTATGTATGTATATATGTATGTAATAACGCTAAGACGTCGGTCGTAACGTGTATGTATGTGTTTGGGTGGGTGTGTGGTGTGAGCAAGAAGAAATAATACTTTACGAGTTATAACTGCATAATAAGCTCCTAATCACAAAGATGTCATAGATGATAAAACGACATTTGTACCTTGTCGCTTTCACTCGTTACACATTAATGTACGGAAGTATAACCCAGACATTAAAACGATAAAATCCAAAAATGATCTCTTATGACGTTGATTACAGAATTGTCCATTATATCAATACAATAAATTCCTGTAGGCAAGGTATGCTTGTGTGGATGCAATCATTTCCCGATGATCGCGGACGCCGAATGCGTCTGACATTTTTTGGTTTTAAACTTAATGATTTACAAAACAGTGAAAAAGTTCGCCGGTGGAGCGGTGGTTGGTGGGAGGTGAGTGTTGGTTCGATTCCTGTTGCAATTTGGGTAATTAAAGGTAATAAGATTGAGGTATGGATAGCAATCTCTTCTTGGCATCTTTATGAGACTTAGATTAAAAAGAATCAAGAAAATAATCAATGTCATAATCATAAACATTTTTTTTTATGGCATGGAGAAGGCACGCCAGAACCCAGGGCCACCTGGAGCACGTTTTATAAAGCTACAAGTAACAATTTTACAGGTCTAAACTGGCAACACTGCTCAAATGGCTGGTCGTCATTGGTCGAGGTTGTGTCAAATGGAAACTTGTAACCTGTAAATTGTAATTTGTAGCTTTATAAAACAAGCCCCTGATGGTAAATGGGATCTGAGACCCATAGACATTTGAAAACTGCGATCCTAAGACTCCAAATGCGTTGCCAACCCCGAGGACTAACATGGAATGCCTCAATGCTAGTAATTTCACCGGTTGTCTTATCCCCACACCGGAACACAGCAATGCGAACACTACTGCTTGGCGGGGTTTTAATGGATAAGATGGTGGTAGCGATCCGGTCATACTTCTATATATATTCTGGACATACTTATGTCGAACAAAATATCAATAGGACAAGACTAAGTCAAAATAATGTAGAGTTTTTTTTGTCACAAAGACTTTAAAAAAAAAAGTGGTTTGACTCTTGACTTCTTGCTCTTGGAGGACGAAGATTTTGCTGATGTAGCTAGCTCACCCAGAAGATGCCCATTCACCCTCGCTTGCACATTTTTGATGTGTGTAGGTACTAGCTCAATGAATCACAATGAAACTTCATTTATGAAAACATGTCCAACAGGTACCTACCTAGCTCAGCGGGCCTAGTATTGCTGCGTCTATATCGCGTGTGAAATGTGGATAAAGCATCCGTCGCTCTCGTACTTATTTACGTGTCAGAAGGTGACGGATGCCTTATCCACACTTTGTCACGCGATAAACGCAGCTATATTAGGCCCCAGGGGGTTTAAGGTACGGTCACGGAAGTTAATTTGCTACCCATTTCAAAGAAAATCTGCTTGACGATGTCATTGTCAATAGAGATGCCAAGTCATTTGTAATTGATAGGAAACTCAACCTTATTGCTGTAGAATGTTAGATTGACTTTGGACCTAAGGTGGGTCAAAAATTAAATTCCTTGACTGTACCATGACATGCTAAATCAGTTCAGCTTAGGTTATGAGAAACGGACAAAGCTATAGTAGTTATACATCTCTGTCCTTTTCTATCAAGCTAAACTGAACTGCTGTGATGTTATGGTAACCCCAGAAGCTACAGTGGAATATCCGATTTTTAATTCCATACATACATACACAGACAGTTAAACTTATTAAGTACCCTTCTAGCATCTCACAATCCAGTAAAAACTTCAAAAGCCACACATTTAAATGCCACCGGCAACACCCCTAATTATTTCACAGTGAAGCTACCCTACCCGATCACAGTAACACAAATGAATAATAGTTATTTTATTTTTCCATTCAGCTGCGGTCAGCCTGCGACTGCGCAAGGATTAATAACACGGGGGCTGGAAACCACGACAAGCTGCATCTCTTTTAGTGCACCGACATTTTTGTGCATTTTTTTCTATGCCGTGTCGATAGTTTTTTGCGGTTGGTGACCGCTTTTATGAACACAGAGATTTTTAATGGCCCATGTTCTGCAGTAGGCATGTTATGATTTTGTTAGGAATTTCGTAGGGCTTTGACTGGGGTTTGTTCGTGTAAGCGAAAGCGGAGATTTATTACCGGTAATATTAAGGTTGTAATAAGAATATTATTCAACTAAAGAACTAAAAATCTACGAATTATGTGATGGGCGATTTCTGAAACATTGCAAAACTTTCCTTAACTGCGAAAATTACAGGTTCTGAAAGTTACATAATTAGATGGAAATGATACTGACACAAGTAAATTTCATTTAAATTTCATGAAAAGTATCCGTTACTTACGTTACATGTCAAAACAATAACAATTTCCAGAAAGTAAACGATTTCACTTTGGTAACTTTCAGAGTATTGCATGAAGTTTTAGGTGAAAGTTTAACTTTTGAAAGTTTCAGAATATTGCAGAAATTTAAGTGAAAGTTTCACTTTTGAAACTTACAAGCCGCCCATCAATAATTATAACTAGGTTCTAGGCAATCTTTTTCAATGTTGAGACGCTAGACGTTATCTAAGAAGTAGCGTTGAGCTGCTCTTACATGAATTACTTCAAAGTGGTGGTGGATCGGTGTTTTGACTTGGCCTTACACTAAAATCATGGAACCAATCTGTAGTAGTCTAAGAAAAGAGCTTTTATCTCCCTAAAAGACTGTAGACGAGCTGACCACCTTTCTTGAGTCGCCAGCGTTAATGAGCGAAGTTTTTACTTAACATAAGGTAACCTGGCTGTTCGTGTGCCTCAGTCGCCCGACAGGAAAATCTGAAAGTATATGACGTCCAAGATAGAGCAAAGTGGAGGAGAGTCCCGACAACCCCGTTACCAAGCATAATTGCCAAAATGATGTTTTTGCTTTAAGAGAAAGAAAGCACGAGTCTAAGATTAAAGAATGATATAAAAAGGCAAGGATTTTCTTGACAATAAAAAGTATTGAATTCAAATATATCACAAAGCTACATTCTGCCTAGTTTAATTTTGTTGAAGGGATGCTTTTTAAACGTACTAACATTATTAGTACCACATTATCACTTCTTTAGCTATTTAAAATTGAAACATGAACATGCAGTATAAAGCATAAATCAGTTAAACGATCAACAAATCCAACCACATGTTGAAACTATAAAAGATTAAAACCACTTGTTCGACCTTATCCATCAAATTAACCGTTCGATGCTAAACAACGGTCAATTGCCGGTTTTAAACAACCGATCCGTTTATTCATTCACTCATTCCATTCGCTCAGTTCGGTCGAAAATTATCACTTTCGGAGCACTTAAACACAAATGTGTCGAAAATCACCGGCCGCGCGGCGATACGTTCGCTGCGGGTTCCAGTGGGCTAGTTTGCTTAATTACGTGGATTTTAGCGGTGTTTTAGTGTTTGATTTTACTAACCATAAATGTTTTTAAATGAAAAAAAATCCCGTTTTAAAAGGAGTTTTCATTTAAAATCAAAGTGATATTTTTTTTAAAGCATGCGTTACTAACTACATAGGTACAGTAGGCTGCAAAAGTGCATGGACAATTGAGAATTAAAATGCTATGCAGGTGAATGTCGACGCCATCTGTCTGCTTGTGGGGCGTTAGCAGCTATTAGTAAATCTTACTGGTTCAGTCAGATCTCACTAGATGGCGCTGCATTACCTTATAATATGAAAAATATTTTTTTCCACAAGAACCAAGCAGTTGCATAGTTGTCAACTTTATTATTCTTAGTCCACACTTCCAAACTCGGATTATTGATTAGATTATTAAAAAACACATTCAAAATCCATTTTACCCGAGCGGAATCGAACTATGAACCTCTTGTATCATAGGCAATGCCAAATGCCGTTCGACCATCGAACGTTTTGATAACCTGTCAAAATATATTATCAGTTTATGTTTATAGTCGGCTCTGCTTACTTTCTAAGAAATACGTTAGTATCAGAAGAGGGTACGAGTAGAATGAAAATTTATAAATACCGGTTTCGTTTTTACATTTAACTTATGCACAATCCTTTGTTCACTGTTCCTCGTACGGTTACTGAGTTTTTAATTGCGTTATTATTTCATCAAAATGACTTCACGTTGTAATATTGATTCAGTTACAAGATCGCAAATAATTGCCTTGCATAACGAAGGCAAGAATTTATCAGATATAGCCAGAGAGACAGGAGTAAACGTAAGTATTTTTGATGTGTTTTGTTCAAACAAAACTTAATATTCATAGGTTAACTATTCTTTTTTTTGTTATAGCGGAAAACCGTGGTTCTTTGGGTACGCCGATTTGAAGAAGAAGGATCTTTGCTACACCGTCAAAGAACAGGCAGACCACGGCTTATAGACGCGCCGCAGCGTCTAGCCATGGTGGTGGATTACGAGGAGAATGGTTTTATACCGACTAACCACTACGCCAGTTTATTTGACACAAGCGTGGACACCGTCCGTCGAGCTCTTCACAGTGAGGGTCTGCATTATCGTAGACACGCAGTCAAACCATCGCTGACAGATAATCACAAAAGAGCAAGGTTAGAGTTTGCTTTGGAGCTTTTGGATTTAGATTGGTCTAATGTCATCTTTACTGATGAAAAAACGTTTAAATCGAGTCAACATGGACGTCTAAGTCTGTGGCGTCGCAATAATACGCGGTGGAATAGCGGCCACGTAGTGCCCAACATGGAGTCTGGTCGCATCAGCGTGAACATGTGGGGGTGGATGAGTGGAGCTGACCCGGGAGAACTAGTGAGGCTACCCAGTCGAGCCAATAGTGCGAACTATGTGGAAGTGCTGGAGGAGACCATGTTGCCCACTGTTCGGAATGTGTATCCTGAAGAGCAGTTGCCAATTATATCTTTCGTGCAAGATAATTGTCCGATACACCGTTCGCGTATTGTGCGGGAGTGGTTTAGCCAGCACGAAAATAACATTAAAGTTATTCCTTGGCCTGCTAGATCGCCGGATTTAAATCCCATTGAAAATTTGTGGGGCGTTATCGTCCAACGATGGGATAAACAGAATGAGCGAACACCAGAAACTTTAGAGGCTCATTGTTTAAAAATATGGGACAGTATTCGCGGGTCAGATCTGTGTAGAAATCTCGTCGGCTCAATGCGCTCCCGTTTGCAAGCTGTGATCGAACAAGGTGGGGGCTACACTAGATATTAAGTTTAAGCAAATAATTACACTTATATATATATTTTGTGTGATATATTTAGTGGAGACCGGGTTTTGATTAACGTATCACGTCATCATCATCATCATCCATCACTGCGTAAAACATTAATAATAATAAACGAAATGAATGTTTATTTTGCCGTTTTTAAGTTTCTGAGCTATGTTATGATATTTAATCATATATTTTAACGAAATACTTTATTGCCCCCTTTGTCACACGCCCGAGTTAATTTGTTTTTATTTTAAATTGTCAACTTTATTTCTATGTTAACTTTTTTGGTGTGTGTTTGGTTTAATAAATGTGTTTGGTTTATTTCATGGAGCTAGCAGAACTTTTAATTTATTGATGACTGATCATGATCAAAACTGTAAAAGACAGCTATTACAATGCGTTTAACCTTTAGGCACGCGGTTGTTTTATGCGCAGCGCAGGTGCAGGTGTTTAACGCATTTGCGTTGACGTTCCCTATTTTAATTCAATACATCGAAGCAATTACTACGCTTTGTTTTTGGGTCATACGCACGCAGCTCCAATCGCAGAGTTCAATTCATTAAAAAAAAATGTTTACAGTATAAAACAACCGCGCACTTTACGTTAACCCGGTCCCTATTTTTTTGAATTATATTTGTTATTACTAGTTATTGTGGGAAAGCTTCAATCATCTTTCCGATGTCGGAAATGAATACTTAAGCTAAGACCTCAATAGTTAGATGGAAAATTGTTATAATGTTGTAAATAATTAGTCAAATTGAGATAAACTGATTATACTCAAATATTTTATAAGAAGTAAATGATTTTAAACCACAAAAGTAGTATCATTTTTAAGAATGACGAATTTTTCCTGCTTTAAATAATGCATTTATTATGTTCCATCATTATAAACGTAAGCAAATAATATTTAAAAAAAAAAACAAAAATATGCTTGCCACTAACGAGATTCGAACTCCCATCCATTGAGCACACCTACGCATGAAGCTTATAAACTGTGCCACCATCTCATATGGTTGACAAGACGAAATATCGATTCTAGTGCTGTGTAGTTAAGAAATTGCAGTAATAAGCAATTGAACTAGATCAGTAAACTGCGCCATCTAGTTTATTTGTTGCGAACTTGAAATCGAGTGCTCATAGGATTATCGACGTTAAGGTGTCCATGCAATTTTGCAGCTGACTGTACATAAAAAGGATGTTAAGTAAAACTTTTTTGTACATCATTTCCACTAATAAATAATGAATAAATAATTCGACTAATAATATTTGTTAGTAAGTAGCGAAGTCAGAGGAATAAATAGGTGGACTGTTATTAATCATTTGTTTTATCCAAATGCAAAAAGTTATTAGAGGTTTCTTGTACAAAAAAAATTACGGACAAACTGGCAAGTTTGATGGGAAATGGACACCGCCGCCTATGGACATTTGCAACGCCAGAGGCGTCACCAATGCGTTGCCGGTCGCGAAGAAATTTAATGACACTCTTAATTTCTTAATACCTTGAATTCTTTAATGCAATCAAAGGTCATAATAACACACAACGGCATTTTGTTACTTATCAATTATGGAATTGTAACTGAATATGAACTGTCCATGTCGGCCCACCGTCCCGTCGGCTCCGCTGCGGTAATATGCCGTAATCAATTCTTTGAGCCGCCGTCAATGAGCGCAATGCGATTCTGCTGTTTGTCACTTACTAACCCCGCTTGCCGCTCATTGATTCATGAGTAGTACTGCTGTTTCTGGCTAGAACGCAGAATACTGCGCTAAATGTATTTGCATAAATATATTTTATTCACATGCAACTTTCGGTTAAAAAAAATGGCAGGTAAGTAATAAATAATAAAGAAAAGTTCGTAAAAACTTTTTATCAACATGTCCCATTTAGTTAAATATCTAGGGCAAGGGGTTGTCATTGCGGACATGTGACTACATAATATTTGTTTACATAGATATTATGGTCTCTTATGCCCGTTCCTAATACGTAGGATACATCAAGTCAAAATTTGACATTTGCAACCTAAAAAATGTGTTAATTTTTACCTGAAACAGCCAAATCTATTCGCGGTTTGAATAATTATTGAGAACGCGCATTTGTGTTTTCTGTTATCACCAAAAACTAGTTTACGTTTGTCGAAAAATTGCTAAAAATGTATGTACTTACACTGTTTTTATTATTATTATTCATTCATGAGGTGCTCGTACCTAATAATGCAGTGATAATATCTTTACTTCATTAATAAACGTAGGTACTTTCCTTGAAAACCGTCTCTTGTTAAATATTAAACGTTACAGGACTAAGTTACTTATGTAGTTAAAATTATTTAACCAATTTAATAATTTCTAAAATAGTTATAGTTAAGAGTGGGCAATGTTACCTCCCAGGGCTAAAACAACCCGAGTTTATGGTACTGAAACATTTGAAGAAAAATAAAATCCCCCCCAATTGAAGTTTTCACAATACCCAGTGCTGATCCAGATCAACATGCCGATAGTCAAATATTTTGATTTGCGGGTTATTCCCAGCCTGAATAATACAATGAGCGGGATTTTAATGGAGCTGTTTGGTTTCAATCGTAATGAGAACGAACGGGCCGTTTGTCTGTCACTTAACTTTCATTTACTTAGAACACCTGGATATTATGGTGAAATATTGTTTTCAATAATCTGAAAATATCAGTGCTTTTTCAGTGTTTTTAATGCAAGAGGGCAAACGAGCACATGGGTCTGTTTTTAGTGGTTTCTGAGACCCATAGACATTTGCATTCTCAAGACTATAATCTTAAGACTGTAAAGGCGTTGCCCTCTACCTAACCCTAAGGACTAAAATGGAATGACTCTTATACTAGTATTTTACCTATGAATTCGTCAGAGTTTATTTTTGTTATTCCCCTGGAGAATCTCAATTTTGCAAAATAAAAACTGTTTTTTATTATCTAGTAGATAACGGCACCAATGATGGGCACTTTTAGCTGACAAGTACCAGTAATGGACACTTCACTCTTAATTCTAAGATCATACGGTCCTAAATTGATTGTTGCAAAACAAACGAAAAACCCTTATCTTCTGTTAAATAAGAATCAAGTGCCCATCATTGGGTCCTTGTCCATTACTGGTTCCTCCACCCTACTATACTCGAAACTGTAATTAAAGACCAACGTGGGTTGCCACTAATTAAACAAATATTTGCCTTAGTATATTTACACTTTTTAAAAGACCGCACTAAGAATATTTATTTGTAGGTAGTTTTAAACCTTCCATTTAAATAAACAAGTTAATTCAAGTTACTTACACAAATACAAGATGGCCTATTAAATATTTAACCATAGAAGATTTTTGATAGCAAAACTGTTATTGCACTTGTAATACTTCAGGTATTAATAACATTTGGTACGATAAATAAACAATAGTTGTAAACAACGTTAGATGCAATTTAAATATTACATACGTTTAGCTATTCGACAAAATAACAGGCCAAAAGTGTGTAGCTCACTTGATAATGACAATCATAGGGCATTTTACCAGCCATGACACCATGGGGTCCATGGGTAACTGTCAAGTTTAAATCAAGCATAAGTGTAAGGCATCCGAATTTACCTTGTCATTTTGTTTTAGCTGATAAAAAAAATCGCCATTGAAAACACACACCCGCCCTTTAATTACTTAACACACTATATGAGAAAATATTTGTTTTGGGATATTTTAATGTTTTGAATATCGGGTAGAAAAAACATTGAATGCATATTCCCTATTGTTAAATATAACTTTTGATATTGAAAATGTTAGAATTATCTACGAATATTTAAAACAATTTGATTATCAATGCAAAAAGGTTGGCTAACTCTGAAATGTTCCATTGACACTGACATAAGCGACTTTGACACTTGTGACAGTGACGTATCTATCGTAGTTTTTTTGGTCTTAAATTACAGTTTCGAGTATAGTAGGTATTAGCTTATTATAGTAGCTCTAGTCACCTAGATTGACCACTCTTTCACCTGTGTATTCAACTCCCGACAAAAAAAAGAGGTCTCTAAGTTTAATGTGTGTATCTGTGTATTTATCTGTGACATCGTAGCTCCCATACGGATAGACCGATTTGGATGCGGTTCGGTTCAGGATGGTTCTTAGCTAGGTTTAAAATTAAATATCTGGGGGCCGATTTTTGACTTTCGAGCGTTCGAAAGTTTCACTCGGAAGTGAGCAAAATCTTCGAAACCCTTTTTTGAAATACGAGCGGTAGAATTGAAAACGAATGGTGTGGACCACTTGTCTTTAAATTTTGTATCGCTCGTAATTTAAAAAATACGGTTTCACAGAATTTGCTCACTTCCGAGTGAAACTTTCGAGCGCTCGAAAGTCAAAAATCGGCCCCCAGCTGTTAAAGAAGCGATCGCCGTTATATCGGGGCTTTTATCGTTTTAAATTTTTCTTTTTTTAGGTTAAGAAAAACAAAAGAATAAGGACTTAAGGCATTGAGTATGATTATAAAGTTTCATTAAATACCTATACACACAAACATAATTATATAATACAACACCGGGGGGTCGATATCATGATAACTTTATCTTAATCTTAATTTACGGCCACTTGCATGGTTTTACTTCAATTATTTTGCTCAAGCCATTAAACCTGATAAATATAAAGCCTGATATACCACACATTTTAATGTACATAAGTACCTAACGTATAGTATATACGGAGCCCAAGTTATCTTATCACGCTGTAACTATGGAGTCGAGTTCAGATACATTGAGCACCTTTTTATGTTCCGATAAATTCGATAGCGCCTATACGTAAGTTATGTATTTAAAACTAAAACTGGATTTATTATTTTACGGTAAAGCTGGGCATTCACGACCGCTCCAACAAGCGGAATAGAGCAGCGCCGCGCCAAAAACGACCCGTGAATGTCAAAACTGTAGCGTTTAAAAGTACTTGGCGCGGTCCGTTGGATTTCCAAATGAACGAAGAGCCAGCGCGACGCGCCAACGCGCCATCCTGCATCCGAATTAAACTAACGTTGAAATTCAACGTTTGAAGACGCCACGCCACCGCGCGAAGCCAAATGGCATCGTCGTGAATGTGTTCTCTGGCTGCTATTTTCTAATCAGTCTAGCGCGTGGCCTAAATATTACGCCCATCCAGTTGTATGCACTCGATCTGACGCCGAGGCAAACGGCAAGTCCGTGAATGCCCAGCTTAAGTGGACTTCGTATTTTTTCACTGTAAAATGTTTTAAAAAACAAAAAACCGCCTTCAAAAACGCAAAAAATAACTTCTTTAAAATTGTAGGCACCTAATAGGTTAGTCCAACTGATGTCGGCTTTTGTTGAAAATGTTGTGGTCGCCGACTTCAGTTGGACTAACCTATTAGGTGCCTACAATTTTAAAAAAGTTATTTTTTGCGTTTTTGAAGGCGGTTTTTTGTTTTTTAAAACATTTATTTTATTTTATACTTTTTAGTGATCATAATACGCTGTTACGTAGTCACTTCTTAGTTGAAATGAAACTTTAAGTTATTTCAAGCGCGCCGCAAGCAACGCCGCGGGAAATTCATAGTCATATTTCAATAACCTCCTTTTTTGAAGTCGGTTAACAAGTAAATATTCTTCGTTGTAGTCGCTCAACTATCTTAATCGAGATATCTTATCGCCGCCCTTGAAATCGGTACCGTTAAGGAGTTCCGGTGGCCATCTGTGGTCTTCATCATCAGTTCCACTTCACCAAATGATACTTTCTGAATGCAAATGCTGGACTTGTTACTAAAAATACTAAAATCGCTATATGTTTGCCTACAATATTTGAGGAGTTCCCTCAATTCCTCACGGATCCTCTCATCAGATTCAGATTTGGTGACAATGGGACCACCTCGAAAGTATACTCTAACAAACCAAAAAAAAAAAATTGAAATCGGTCGACAATTGACGGAGTAATCGGTGAACATACATAAAAAAAAAACATACAGTGGAACGTATAACCTCCTCCTTTTTTGAAGTCGGTTAAAAATATCAGGTAGCTACGGTCGAACTCTGAAGTAACTAGGTATATATGTACATTTTAGTACCTTCTCGCAGCTATTTATGTACTAAGTTCAAATCACACTCACTTTAATAAGTTACTGCTACAAGGTACTAGTACTAAAGTGTACTAGCTACTTGTGAGTTCGACACAATACCATTTTAAGGCATTTAATTACAACAATATATCAACCGAGCTACCAGGAGTGCATATCTGCAAGAAATTAACTTCCCGATTAGCATAGGGAAGTGATAACATTTATGTAATGTGAGAACCAATAAATGTATATAGATTTATTTTTATGGAAAATTATGGGAATTCGAACCAGATATTTCTTTCATCGTCATTTCTAAGGTCTGTTCATTCTTACTTTCTAACCTCAAAATGAACCTTTTTGGCTAAAACAGCTATTTTAAAAAAAATAAAGCAATCACAGACAATACATTAGCCAAGTGATGTCCAAAATGTTTACTCAGATTACTTTATTTACGATAAAAGAGCTGTTTTAGGCAGAAAAGGTTCATTTTGAGGTAAGAAAGTTGTTTATTATATACAGAGCTCGGAATAGGTAGTGCCTATTTACCTAAACTTCGCGGGAGGACGTAACTAAGAGTGGTTAAAACCACCAAAAATAATTATTTCTTATTATTGAATGCGGGATTTCCCGGGATTGACTGTATTACTCTAAAGGCTTAATACATTTAGCTTTAATTATAAATCTTGCTATATTGCATATTATTTATTTATTTATCTTGAAATAACAATCAGTCATAAAACAATATAATATAGATCAAATTGAATCAAAGGGAGCCTTAAATTTGATATTTTGTTGATTTAAATAGAATTATAATATCATATAGAATGTATTCAACAAAAACAGATGTAGCCGACACTTCAGCTGTGTACTTACTACCTGCAGTTTGCGACCCTGATTTAGAAGTGAAGTTAAATGTATTAAGCCTTTAGAGTAATACAGTCAATCCCGGGAAATCCCGCATTCAATAATAAGAAATAATTATTTTTAGTGGTTTTAACCACTCTTAGTTATGTCCTCCCGTAAAGTTTAGGTAAATAGGCACTACCTATTCCGAGCTCTGATTATATAAGACAAGTAAGAATGAACAGACCTTACAAAGTGCTACGGTTCTACTCTACTATGTCACTGATTGGAGATATAACTGCGCCAAATCGGCGCTACTCGACCTCTCTAACCCTATTACACACAATTAGTAATTTCAAATTTAACATAGGTAAGATGTGCAAAGGGCAAGATATTTTAGCCGCCCTGATGGTAACCTCAAGAATGAAATCTCAAAACCACAACATCAAGACTGGGACCGACCCTGACGACTAACCAGGGTACCTTGCCACCCCAAGAGGTGGTAGGTCTCCCACACCGAAACACAAGAAGAGGCTGTTGAATTTTTATCCGACTATCAAAAAAGAGAAGTAGTGTGTTTCAGGTGTATGTACCCATGTTTCTTTGTGACAAGAAGCCCTCGGCAAGATGCAAACGCTACTAATGTTTTCCTTTTCTAGCACTCAAAATTTATGAGATGACATTCTCGTGCGTTGCGATAAACCACGTGCTCAACTGTGATCCCATACATTTTGAGTGATAAAAGAAAACCGTTAGTTTTTTTATGGCAAGGAGAAGGCACGCGAGCACTCAGGCCACCTGATGGTAAGTGGGATCTGAAACCCATAGACATTTGAAACCTCAAGACACAATCTCAAAACTGCAATCCTAATTCAAATGCGTTGCCAACCCTGAGGACTAAGATGGAATGCCTCTATGCTAGTAATTTCACCGGTTGTCTTATCCCCACACCGGAACACAACATTGCGAACACTACTGCTTGGCGGTGGGTTAATGGATAAGATGGTGGTAGCTATCCGGACGGACCCTGCACGAGGTCCTACCACCACTAAAAGCAGTAGTAGTGTATGTAGTGTTGCATCTTGGCTAGGGACGAAGCTTTGTCTATAACCTTATACTAACTTAAAAAACTAACCTTAAATTTTTAATCACTGGATGTCATTGACTTAAGCCCTGTTGTTTGATCAAGCTTGGGATTCTCTCAAAAAACGGCGGTCGGTCGGACGGATGAGCGAATCGAAGCGGCGAGTTTAAGTAGTCACGTCCGAGCGAACAAAACACATTTTTGCGCGTGCATTGTCAATTAGGCAGCCTTATACGTTCGAGAAGCCATGCTGCCAAATTGAATACACGCGCTAAAATGTGTTTTGTTCACTCTGACGGGATTACTTAAACTCGCCGCTTGGACAATCACTCGTTCGTCCTTCCGTCCGTCGTTGTTGAGAGAATCACACCCCAGTAGTTAAACAAACTAATTTTCAAAAATCGAAAAAGGAATGGAAAATTTGACACATTTCCTTGAGATTTTAACCATTAGTAACGTTTTTTGACCATTAGTTAGTTTAACTAGGTACCGATCAAACAACAGGCCATTAGTATTCACCCAAGGAGTGTCATAGGGTATCTTTAATAGAATCTCCTCAGTCTTTATGCTGCATTGGTAGTTAGGTTTTCAAAGCCTTTTGTTTGTTTGTTTGTCGTAAATCTTAGGTATTTACTGCACTCAAAAAAATGAGAGCCAACAAAGAGAGATTTTCACTTAGTTGACAAAAAATGATTACAATAGTTAAGATATTAGTTATATCAACCAAAGCTGATAGTTAACGACAGCAATTTCTTTAGTGATTCAACTAACATCATAGTTGATGTATCTAACGTTTTAGTTGATGTATCTATCGTCTTGTCAGGCTCGTATGGGATCAAGACGCTTATGCACAACAATCACAATCTTGTTACAGGCGACCAATTATTTTTTTCAGTGTGCTATCTCCTCATATCGATATTTCCATAACATTTTAAAGCATTTAATTATAAGACTATCAGCGGCTACCAGCGGGCCGATTATGGTCCTGTTTATCGACGTAGATAAGCGTGTATAAAACATCTGTCACTTTCTGGCCAGTACGTAAGTGCGAGAGTGACGGAAGCTTTATCCACCGCGATATAGGCGACCATAATACAGGCCCAGGGGCGCATATCTGCGAGGAATTAAGTTCACGATTAGCATACGTAATGATCGCCTTATCGCGCCCTTAATTGCGTCCTAATGAATCAAGTGCTTATTGACGCTGGAATAGAAATATAATTACAGCAGTTTGTTTATATTATACAGACTTGGTAAGTTGGGGCGCGTATAATTCTATTATTAATGATTTAAAGAGGTAATAGCGTCACGTATGACATATCCTATTCGGGCCCTAAAAAAGTCCGGTTTTGTTTTATAAGCAACGTTGCAGCACTACAAACAAAACTACAGCAACTTCTTGTACGGTCTTCGAGCACGAAATCTTTCCTTCTGACGAGTGAGTGTACCTAGTTACGAGTAACGTACAGTAATCAAGAAAATGGCGATTGGAATCAGCGTCCTTTGTTCGTATTTTTTGTACTAAAACAAACATTGACGTTGATTTTCGTCTCCTCTTCAAGTGAATTATACACTAAATAATGTGTGGACATCTACGGTCCATACCAATAGACTTGTCTTATTTAGTATTAACCTCAAAATGCTCCCTTTTCGTCTCAAACAATAATTTGGTCATAAAATAAACCATCCATGATGTAAAATCAGGAAAATGGTGTGCAAAATGTGGTCTCTAGTTGCTTTATTTAACAGAAAATGGCCGTTTAGCCAAAAATTATGCATTTTGAGGTTATAAAATTGTTTACTAAATAAGTCAATTGGTATGGAGTAGGTATAAGTATGTTTAAGGGATTCATGTTACAGATAGATTCTAAACACGTTTTCGATGTAGCGATTCGAAAACGTGACGTAGTAACGAAATATTCGTGCTATAGCTACGAATGCCTTGGTCAAAGATGACGCAGTTAGTCTGGCTGGTTAGGGTGACCTGGGATGTAGGTAATTCTCTTAAGCGCATCAGTCGTTCACTCGGCGCAGCTTATATAAACCGGCGAGTTTGAGTAGTCCCGTCAGAGCGTACAAAACACATTTTAGCGCGTTCATTCTCAATTAGGCAGCCTTATATTTTCGATCGTTCGACAGACGCCCTGCGGCCTAAAATTATAAAGTCCCTGAGGGAATAAAGATAATCGAAATCTACGCGGACGAAGTCGCGGGTAGAAGCTATTGTCTTAAAAAAATTCAAAATGATCATCAAATGACAAGAACGACCATAACAATAACAATCACTATGATGAGGTAAGTATGCAACATTTTACAAGTTTTTATTATATTCACGAACATGTGTTTAAATTTAAATCAAATCTTGCAACTCAAGTTTGAACTCGATTTTGAGGAAGGCTGAGGAATAAATAACATAAACCTGATGACATTGCAATATTCCTCAGTACAACACAGGCCCTGATCTAAAATGGAGTCTGAAGAACGCAACAAGATTCTGCTATACTAAAAGACCCAGAGAGTTGGAACTCATTAGTTTGATGTTAATAAGCAGGCGGGCTAGACAAGTTGCCATCGAATACGAACGCTAGCGTTAGGTGATCGCCTGTGATGACACTGACTCAGTTGACAGTTTCTTCGCATGGTTACCGCCCTTGGATACCGACGTTTATATTATGATAGTGCTCGTGTTAAATTCGACCTGTCAAGATAGTACCGCATAACGACCGCAGTTGTCAAAACTATCACTATTTGATTAGCGCGAGTGATAGTGATCACTTTACAGCGTGTCAGTTGTAACGAGTGATATGTCACGTGACTGTCTTACGTCAATTCCATACATTTTTCAATGCGACAGGTGATCACCTAACGCTAGCGTTTGTATTCGATGGCAACTTGTCTAGCCCCGCAGAAAATGAACGTGCAAAAAAAACCGTCGTCAACAAAAGCTTGCTTGCATGTTTTTTGATAGAAACTTATTTACGGGGTGAACGTACGCATGCTTGACTGCTTTTAATAAAACTAATCAACCAGCCACAGCTTGTCACAGACAATCCACTGATAATTACAAGCGGTAATGCAGTTTCACCACTAGATTTATCCGCTGCTTCGTGATTTGCGAGACATTATGATAAGTGGCCCCGCTGGCCAATTAGAACGGCACAGCGTATACACTGCAGTGGTGTCTATGTCTATGGCAGGCTAGAGCTTGGCATGCGGTGATCGACGATCATTATAGATATTGCATCATCCAATTTTTCCTTAAAAACTGATACCACATAAGAATACTTACTGCACCACCGCCCGCATTAATTTTCTGCTTTGCTGAAAATTCAAGTGGTATATGTAGAGTGCTATTAGCAATGATCGGAAATAGGTGAGCCAATTTGCCTAAACTTGATGCATGCTCACTCAAAAATGTATTCCCATCTCTCTCACGCATGAATGAATATGCGTCAAGTTTAGGCAAATTAGCTCTGCCTATTCCGATCACTGGCTATTAGACATTAAATGTACCCGTTGTGATTACTTTTTTATGATTGTACAAAATAAATAACGTAGTTCTGAAAAAAATACTGGAAATAATTCTTTAAATTACAGGAAAACCTAAATTAAGTGTATGGTATTTCAGACAGAAAGCGGTCACGCGGTCAAGCTATCAGGTTATTCTCTCAAAAAACGGCGGCCGGTCGAACGGACGAGCGAATAAAAGCGGCGAGTTTAAGTAGTCCCGTCCAACCGAACAAAACACATTTTAGCGCGTGCATTGTCAATTAGGGAGCCTTATACGTTCGAGAAGTCATGCTACCAAATTGAATACACGCGCTAAAATTTGTTTTGTTCGCTCTGTCGGGACTACTTAAACTCGCCGCTTGGACCTTCACTCGAGCGAACGATCACCTTTGCTTGTTGAGAGAATCACCACCCTGATTGGGACCACGCCAAACATTTTTTTGTCAAGCTCTAAATAGACCTCTAAATTCAAAGTAACGGTTCGAGAGTAGTCATCAAATAGCATGGTCTTCTAAAGGATCGTGGTTGAATTAAGGGAACGAATTTGAAGTCTTAGGATTGTAGTCTTGAGAATTAAAATGTCTATGGGTCTCAGAGTCCAGTTACTATCAGGTGGATTGCCCTCCTACGAGGGCCTTCTCCTTGCCATAAAAAAGGCAATTATAAGTAAGTAAATTACTTACTTATAAACCAAACCACCAATATGTGCAAGCTTCGCAAACATCTGCTTCAGCAAAACAACAGCTTGAGAAAAGCAGCATCATCACTTCATCACATATCATACACTCGTATTTTTAGATGTGTAATATATTATATACTTAATTATGTGTATACCAGGGGTCAATCAAATACAAATTAACCTAGTCCAAACTAAGAACTACGCGTTAAAAACATACTTCTGTCAGAGAAATACATACTTTACTTACTTAAATAGGTACGTCACAATAGTAGTTTACGTGACGGTTGCGTAATGCTAATTACGCAGAGTTTCGTACAATACTTTATCTACACACATATTATAAGTAGGTACTCTAAGATGGGTTCAAAAGCCGAAAGGCAAATGACCAGCATTACATTACCTGTGGTAGTAGGTGACAGCGATGACGGCTGTAACGTAATTTTGAAATTACATTATCGAATATTGTAAGGTAAGATCTAAATTTGGAACACCTTCCAAAATTAACAGCTGTCATCGCTGTCACCTACTACCACAGGTATTACTGGATATTGCCTACGGGTTTTGAACGCATAACAGAGGACTTATGATATGAGTGTAGATAAAAATATTTGCCAATACCGGAAATTATACCCGTGGCCGCTAGACGCTACAAACGTCGTCAATATCCGTTTATACGTTCCGCATGCCGTATTCTCGTATTCTTCAAATAAGTAAAAGTAAAATAAATCAATTTCTTCCTCTAATTAACTACTTATACAAGCCAAATGCTATACGCTGTGACCACACCTTGCCAATGCGCAAATTAAATAAATGTACCAACAGACGACAAAGTTTACGGCGCGCGCAGCTACGCACGGTAGCGCGTCGGTATTTATGGCTGCGCACGCGTTTGAGTTGTGCGTTCGATTTTCAGTTTAATCAATGGCGCGGGTAACAGACAGAAACAAATTGAAAGCTCGCTTTATGGATTTGGAATTGTTAGAGTAATTACATTACGGTACTGTTTCTGGAACCATCTGGCTTTAACATCGTACGTGTGGCCTAACCCCCTACAAATATAGTAATTGTAGGTAAGTAAATGGTATATTTATAGGACTCCTACCGAGCGATCGAACTTAATAAAATAAATGTTTTTTAAATACAAAAAACCGCCTTAAAAAACGCAAAAAATAACTTCTTTTAAAATGATAGGTATAGCCGAGTCCAATTGACGACATTTTTAGCTCGCCACAAGCAACGCCAGGGAAAGTCATAGTCATATTTAAACAATTAAATGTTCTTCGTTACAATTGCTCAACTATCTTAATCAGATATCTTATCGCCACCCTTGAAATAGGTACCGTTGAGGAGTTCCGGTTGCGATTTTTGGTCGTCATCATCAGTTCCACTTCATCAAATGATACTTTGTGAATGCAAATGCTGGACTTGTTACTAAAAATACTAAAATTCCCTCAATTCATCCCCGAACCCCTCATCAGATTCAGATTTGGTGACAATGGGACCACCTCGGAAGTATACTCTATGAAACCAAACAATAATTTTTAAAATCGGTCAACTATGTAAAAAGTTCAAACTGAGAACCTCCTTTTTTAAGTCGGATAAAATACCGAAACCTTCTCCTAAGTGTAACAAATACTTTTCTGAAAACTGTATCAAAATGGGTTCAGCCAGACGCGAGATAATCGCGGACAAACATACATACATACAATACATCATACATACACACATACATACATACATACTTACATACAGGTCAAACTGGCAACCTCCTTTTTTTCAAGTCGGTTAAAAAGGCTGCCTAATTCAGAATGCACGCGCTAAAATGTGTTTTGTGCGCTGTGACGGACCTACTTAAACTCCCCGGTTTGTCACCTATCTACATAAAAACAATGCGTTGTCGAATGCACCCCCTTACCGGGCAACATTCTACCGTAATACCAAATAAGGCGGCTATCTGCAATGTCGGAATCAAAACATTATGAACTCTATTGGTAACCTTATTAAATTTAAAATGCTTATACTACTACTAAGCAGTTAGCTCCTTTAATATTAGCGGCAGTTCAGTAACAAACCGTACGTAACGCGTTTATTCGGAGGCGTAGAAATATGGTTATTATGGGTATAGTACATGTTTGTGTAAAGGTACCTTGAACTTTTTTTTAATACCATTTTTCACCGTCATAGAGGTTAAAAACAAACCACTAAGCAATAAAAAAAAATGTTCAGTGACAAAACATGTCATGGGATTTGATGGGCACAAAAATTAATTCATAACTTAAATGTTTGTAAACCTCATGTAAACCTAAGTATACTCGTATTTTCAATTTGTTTTGTTCAGAAATAAAACTCTGATTACAAAATCAGCAATACTATACTTAAATTACTCAGTTAATAGTACTTAACAACTGTGTTTCAAAAAATGTTAAATTAAAATAAAATACTTGCATTATCTCACTTCAAAAATCTAGACTGGATAAAATACAAGTCCTACAAAGTTAGCTTTGAAAACCCAACAACTGTTTGGATAATGTCGTCAATGTAATGTTAGTTATCATGTATAGTTCGGGAAATATGAATTGACCGTCTGTAATCTTTACTAAGGGCCGTATTAATAAACTCATCTTGGATGAGACGCCCGTCACAAGATACGTCAACATAAACGTCAAACCATAGAACACTGTCATTTTTGACGCATCTCGAGACGAGCATTAGACTTGGGATTAGTTTATTAATACAGCGCTAAGATCTTTTTGTTAATATCAAACAAAAGGTAATCGTAAAACTGCCCTCGTTCTTCAAACAGCACAGTGGGTTGAAAGTTTAAGGTTAAGGTTAGGTCCGGGAAGTCTTAACGCAGATAAAAAGATCGCAAAGTAGATAACAAACAGACGGCCACATCATATATTCTGAACCTACATATTTTTTATTTCGCCGATTTCACATTTAAAAAATAACCTTTGACACTCTCGACGCTAAGCCGAATCTAACGATACCTAGTTTCTCGAAATCGTCCTTCCGTGCAACCTTTACAAGGGAACAAAAAACCTTACAAAAATCATCCTTCTCGTTCGGTAGTCACGTGAAGTCTTGAAGAAAATAAAAGTGGCTGGATGTAGCACAGGACCAATCTAGAGGTATCAAAATATGGCCGATCATGGTAATTTTGGAAAAGGCCTGTGTCAAGCAGTTTTTTTTATGCAAACGAGCTATCGAGTCCCCTATCGGTTGACGGGTGTCTCGTTAAATACATCTGCGGGCCTATTATCGTTGCGTTTATGGCGTGACAAAATGTGGATAAAGCATCTTTCACTCTCTGACTTTAAAAGTGAAATACGAATACAGGCATGATTACGAAAAATTATTTCAATATAGTAGAACCTTGAATATCTATATTAGAATATAAGGATAAAATAAGGAATTTGAACAAGTTTACGAGATCAACCAATCTCCGAAACATGCCTAACGTGCTATTGTTTATAGTTCCAAGAAGTACCAACGAATATGGCAAATGACTTTAGTCTAACTACCTCCCTTATGCTTTAAACAATTTCCCTAGAAATGTTGTTAAAAATATTGAAAAACCTCATCATTATCAGCCGCAAGACGTCCACTGCTGGACAAAGGCCTTCCCCAAGGTTTTCCACAACGATCGGTCCTCTGCTGCTGTCATCCAGCGGTTTCCCGCGACCTTTATCAGATCGTCAATCCACCTTGTGGAAGGTCTGCCAACACTTCGTCTCCCGGTTCGCGGTCGCCACTCTAGAACCTTTCCGCTCCAACGGCCATCAGTCCTACGAGCAATGTGCCCCGCCCACCGCCACTTAAGGTTTGCAATCCCGTGAGCTATATCGGTTACTTTAGTTCTCCTGCGAATCTCCTCATTCCTGATTCGATCTCGCAAGGAGACACCCAGCATAGCTCTTTCCATCGCCCTTTGAGTGACCTTGAGCCTTCTTATGAGGCCCATTGTGAGCGACCATGTCTCGGATCCATACGACATCACTGGCAACACACACTGATCAAAGACTTTTGTCTTGAAAAACCTAAACTAATTAAAAATACATTTATGCATAATATTAAGGAATAATATTTAAAGTAAGCTGTGGAGTAGGGTAATAGTTAATATAATCTTAAAAATAGTAAAGACTGTAACAAGAAGTATTGAAATAAACAGTTTAAAACTAAAAAAAAAAACTTTAAAACGAATCAGAAAGTGACGGATGTTTTACCAAATTTTATCACGCGATAAACGCAACCCTACCCCCTGGTGATCGTGTCAAATTTCGTGTTTTTTTTCCAAACGCTAGTAGTAACAGGAAACCTTTATACAGCCAAACCACAGCCGTTTCCTCTAAATGGAAATGCCGTTACTGTAAATCATTGTCGAAGCTAATAATTTTATAGACGTCCATACTTAACTGCGGTGTTATTCTCTACCGTAACACGGTTTCGTCACTAAACAGTCCAAGGACACTATACTGCCACTATAAGCCAAAAGGCGATATCTCAAACTCAATACCCAAAGCAGATACAACCCTCCCCCGTTTGTAATAAGGTTGCACTTGCTACAGGAGTTTTGTTAGAGATACCGCCATTTGGCTTAGCAGGGCAGTATGGTATCCGTAATGCAGTTGGTATTAAAAAAATAAAAAACCCCGTATAATTAACGACACGTAATTACAGAGCTGATGTTTCTTAAGTGGCTCAACAGATTTTTATGAAACCTAGTTAGGGTGACAGCACCAATGATGGACACGTTTAGCTGACGTTCGTTAATAATTGTTAAAAGTACCATTAAATCCAAAGAAAGGAAAGATATTGTTAGGCTATCCATAGAGAGGCTTGTAGAAATCTCATGCATAGAATTAGAAAATTACATAATTATCTGTGTTTACAGACCACCGTCAGCTGATTTTAGCACATTTGAATCCAGTATGGAAAATGTGTTAAAATTAGTATGTAAAACCCAAAAGCATGTTATTGTCTGTGGAGATTTTAATGTTAATTTACTGGAATCTTCAAATAATACTATTAGGATCTTAAGTTTATTTAAATCTTTTAACTTAGGTAATTTGTTCTTTGAACCTACACGGATAGGAGTTTCAAGTGCTACCTGTTTAGACAATATTTATTGTAATTGCGAGTGTTTGGATAAGGAAATATTTAATTGCTTTAATTCTGATCATAGTGGCCAGAAGGCTTCTTTTTTAAATGATTTTCATCAAGAACCGCAGGCAATAACATACAGACCCATAACTAGCAATCGTTTAGAATTATTCAAAAATAAAGTTGAGAGCAATCTCTGTGGGTTATCCTTTTCAAATAATGATTCAAATAGTATTTATAAAGATTTGTTTGATGTAATTCTTCATCAATTTAACAACAATTTTAAGATGAAAACTGTTTCTGGGTCAAAAACTAAATTTAGTGAATGGGCTACTGTAGGCATCCATAGAAGTAGAAATAGGCTTTATGAACTATATAGAGAGAGGGAGGAGAACAAGAATGCTGACTTCTTAGTTTACGTTAAGAATTATTCGAGGACCTTCAAGCGAGTTTGCTTAACTGCTAAGTCAAACTTTTTAAGTCTTAAACTCAAAGCTTCTGATAATAAGGTAAAAACGGTGTGGAAAATTATAAATAGAGAAACGGGTAAGTCTAAAACTCGTGATAATCAAGTCACCCTAAACAAGGGTGACAAACAAATCACGTCAAACAAAGACGTGGCCTTAGCGTTCGAAGATTATTTCTCCACTATAGCTATTAATACAACGAAATGTCTTCAATCATCTGCGATTGTAGCTCAAAAACTACTTTGTGCTAATGTTACTAAATGTAATGTAACCTTTGATTTTAGCCATGTAGATTCAATTTCTATTGTTAAGGTATTTAAATCGCTCAGTTTAAAAAAAACTGAGGATTTATGGGGAGCGTCAGTTAAAGTGATCCATCATGTCATAGATATAATTGCACCTCACTTAGCTTTAATCTACAATAATTGCATTTCAGAGGGGGTTTTTCCAAATCTTATGAAATATAGTAAAGTCATACCACTTTTTAAATCGGGCGACATGTGTGATTTAACGAATTTCCGTCCCATTTCTATTCTACCGGTTTTAAGTAAAGTTTTTGAGAAGTTAATGTTAAAAGATATGTTAGGTCACTTCAATAGAAATAAACTGCTTAACAGTAATCAGTTCGGCTTCACCAGAGGACGATCCACAACTGATGCAGCATCTGTACTCATTAAATATATATACAATATTTGGGAGAAATCCTGTGATGCAATAGGAATTTTTTGTGACCTTTCCAAAGCTTTCGATTGCGTAGATCATGCGACTCTTATATTAAAATTAGAACATTATGGTCTGTCAAATAATTCTCTAAATCTATATGTCTTCATATCTTAGCGATAGAACACAAACGGTTGTTGTAAACCAAACACAGTCCATTGGAGCAACTGTTAAATTAGGTGTGCCTCAGGGCTCTATATTAGGTCCTTTCTTATTTCTGGTCTATATAAATGACTTACCACCCACGGTAGATAACCTTTGTGATATTGTGCTATTTGCTGATGATACTTCATTAATTTTCAAGGTGGACCGAAAATCCGTCGATTACAGTAGGATAAACGCCACGCTGGTTAAAGTACTTAATTGGTTTACTATTAACAAGTTGCTACTTAACGCTAAGAAAACTAAATGTGTTAGGTTCGTTTTGCCTAATGTTAGACCGGTAAAATCTAGTATATTTCTAAATGATGTGTGTTTGGAGATGGTGGACAAGGCGCTTTTCTTAGGGATAACTATAGACAAAAACTTGCAATGGAGTCCCCATATAGCAGTACTAGCAGGTAAATTAAGTTCGGCAGCTTATGCTGTTAGGAAAATCAGGCAACTTACCAATGTTGAGACAGCTCGCTTAGTTTATTATAGTTATTTTCATAGTGTTATGTCGTACGGTATTCTGGTTTGGGGAAAAGCTGCTGACATACAGACTATATTCGTGTTACAAAAAAGAGCCATTCGTTCCATATATAACCTAAACTCCCGTGATTCCTTAAGATTACTATTTAAAGAAATTAGTATTTTGACAGTAGCGTCACAATTTATTATTTATGTCATTAAAAATCAAGACTCTTTTGTTAAGAATTGTGATATACATAATTTGAATACAAGAAATAAAAATAAAATTGCTATTAAAAAATTTCGTGTCCGTAAGGTATATAAATCATTTGTTGGTCAATGCATTCATTTCTATAATAAATTACCTGACGAAGTTTTAAAGTTATCATTTCCAGCACTTAAAAATTACTTGAAAAAGTCGTTGATGTCGAAAGCTTATTATAGGGTCGAGGACTATCTAACAGATAAAAATGCTTGGCCTAAATTAAACACCTAAATAACTTAGTAATAGCTTAGTCAGGAAAATATCTAAACATTGTAGGTATAATTATTGTCTAGGGGACACGGTTTCTGTAGGAGAATGTATCAAAACTATGTGGTTGTTTTGCACCGTCATGGGTAAGTATATGTATACTATTATTATTACAATTTAAGAGTTCATCTGAACATACTGAGTTTTGACACATTTTCCTGCTCAACTACGCATGATATATATATTTTAATGTTAAATTCATTGTTTTATATAATGCTAGGTTAAGTTCTATAATTGTATAAGTAATTTAAAAAAAAAAACGACTGACTGTTGAGTTTCTTGCGGCGTTTCTTCTCAGCAGTGGTCTCTTGCGAAGCGCTGGTAGATTTTTGACGTGTAAAAGTGCCCGTGCGGCCTACTTACTGAATAAACATCTTTTATCTTTTTTTATCTTTATCTTGACAGGCACCAGTAATGGACACTTCACTCTTAATTCAAATTGTATACGGACCAAAATTGATTGTTTTTAATTTTTTGCAAAACAAATGAACAACCCTTATCTTCTGTAAAATAAGAATCAAGTGTTCATTATTGGTGCCTTGTCCATTACTGGTTCCATCACCCTACGAGCCATCCGATAAACTAGCTTTCTTTAAAAAAATACGCGTCTGAATCGGTCTATCCGTTTGAGAGCTACGAGATACCACATATAGATATGCAGATACACACGTTTAACTTATAAGCAGGGATCGGAAATTCGGATCGATATTTACCTAAACTTTCGCGGCGGCGTTCAGTTGTATGGAGGCGGACTCAATCATATAATTCATTAATAAAATTCCCGGGATTTCTAAATAAATAAATTACGTCAGTATAAATTCGTAATTATCTACAGGATGAATTCTAAGTCGTGATCACAATGATCACCTCTGTGTTCTACCCACGAATATGAACAACTTTCACTATGGGACCAACGCTGAAATCAGGAAAAAAATATCAGCTGTTTCATAGAAAAGTTCAATACGTACTCAACCAAAATATATGAAACAGCTGTTTTTTTTTTCCTGATTTCAGATTTGGTCCCATAGTGAAAGTTGTTCATATTCGTGGGTAGAACACAGAGGGGATCATTGTGATCACGACTTAGAATTCACCCTGTATAATTATTAACTATTTGAAGTTATTTTCCATGTATAGATTTACCAAATGTTATTTAATTTACCTGTAACTCATTGACCTAACGAATTTATAGGAGCAAAATGGAACGTTTTATCCTACGTGTAAAATAGTTATTATTAACGTTTTGTAAAATCCCGGAATTCCGGAACTAATAATATTACAATAATATTTTTAAGAAGCCATCGCCAGGTTCGCCTATCTTTTTCCGGGATTTTGACAACTTTAGGTAAATATCGATCCGAATTTCCGATCCCTGCTTATACCACCCCTCTCCCTGCGTCGGGGGTTAAAAAGTGGTCACTCATATATCAAAGACAAAAGGAGTTGTGAATAAGAGCTACCGGAACATTAACGCTATGATACCAATATAGGGGTATTCCATCTTAGTACTTAGGGACGACAACGCGTCTTAGAATTGTAGTCTCGAGAACGCAAATATCTATGGGTCACAGATCCCACTTACGATCACTGTGGCCTTTTTGCTCGTTCGTCTTCCCCATGCCATGAAAAAAAACAAGATACAGTGTTTGGTGGTCGAGTGCAACAACTTTCATGAATGGCATGGCAGAATGAAATTGAAATTATTTGTTTTTTTACACTTCGGTGGCAAACAAGTACGCGGGCGGACGATGGCAAGCACCACTTCCTACCACACCTATGAGCTAATTAGCCACCAGTCCAAACATAACGTCTCCTGGCGGTTCCGACTAGTTTCATCGACATGGTTCTTAGCAAGTTCTCATGAAAATTGGTTGAGTCATTTAAGAAATATCAGCTCTGAAAGTAGGTAGGGCTTTTTTTATTTATTTATTCAAGTTAATTAATTAATTTATTACATTACAGAATAACACGGCTTAACCAGATTGCTTCATAAATCGGTGCACGAATACTCTAACCCCATGCGGTGCTACAAGTATCGACCATTAATTAATAATTAGGTTAGAAGGGCTTTACGTAAACTGGAATTACTGCATGGCTAGTTAATTAAAGCAAAGTTTTAAGACGAAAATAGCATTCGTTCCGTCGTGAGGTTTGTACAAAGACGGAACGATATAATACGAGTACTGAGTATGCGGTTTCTAACGCGTCGTACTAGATGGCGTTGACAGTGTGATTCTTATAGACTACTATATCTTTAAGTTTTCCTGTATACTCCTTGTTAACAAACGCACAATAGCTAAAGTGTGATTGAAATATGCTCTTTCCTTATCTGTCATTGTGACATGTCCATTTGAGAGAAAGAGACGCATACTTTAACTATAATGTGATTATGTATAAGGGGGTTAATCTATTTTAAGAAGATTGTCCGGTTCTGTTGATTTATCGAAACCCAGAATCAACCACGACCACCATACTTACTTATCTAACTCATATACCCAAAACTAACTCATATTGTACTGACATCACTTCTTACACATCCACAAAAAAAAATTGAAACATATTCGTACATAAAAACCATACGCTTGGTGCGCACCAAATCATCATTATTTTAAACATACCTAAACAATCAAAATGTATATTTAATTATAATCAAAAGCAACATTAAGGACGCTATTGCCATAACAAAACAAACGCGTCATCGAATCATTCATTAACCTACACATCAAACATTAACGGCCGCCAGCGCCTGCTTACGTCATTCTTGACCATTGCAGACTCCTGTCAAACCGAGGGCACATAAATCGGAAAGGCTCCCCCCTAATAGCTGGCTCTCTCAAATCTACGCCTAAGCCTCCAGAGCCGGATTTCTACCTCAGTAATGCACTTAAAACGGCTGGGCTTAAATCATCGTCATCGTTTGTTGAACAAGACTCTCCGGTCACATATCAGTTCAGTGACGGGCCACCTCGCTCCCCCGATCTCACCCCAACACACCCACCCCCTATAATTTTCGGCCTAGACTCACTGTGGGCATAGATTTCTAGTCTCAACGTGCAAGGGGTTTTGTGTAGCTAAATGATGTATCTATAGGTACGATCTTTGATGGACTTTGCACACTAGCTCGTGTGTCGGTGTGTGATAATATGGAATGACTGGTGATAGTTGATTTAGGCTCAGGTTTAGGAGTGACGTTGATTCGGAAGTACAGTCTGCTTGCTTTATAGGTAAGATTTCGGATTTTCGGCTAACGATATTCCAGGATTCGACGGAAATGTTATTGAAATGGATCGTTTGTTAGTTAGGTTTTTATACATATATCACTCAAGTAATTTTTTTATAGGTATGGACCATTGGACAAAGTATTAGCCTTAGACTAAGGATACTTTATGTCCTGAAAAAACATTACCAAAAAAACGCACTCCACGCGGTCTGAAGTCTGAGCTGCAGAAAAAGTGATTATTGAGTGCCGTCTACACTGAAATGCAACATTAAGTCATTATATAAATTACTAGCTAGAAGCTAATAAAAAATACGACCGACGCTTGGACACTTTCATTTCTTTATGGCCAATCATGTCCAGTTATTATCTTAGAACTGGTACACTACGTAATTCCAGAGTCATAATATCAAAGAAATGTTAATAATTTAAAAAGTAATTTTTCGATTGATGACTTTTTTACCCTACTTCAGCGAAGCCGAAAAGTGTTATGTGTTTCATCTGTATATACTCGCATGTCCATTCCTATGTCCGGTCGGTCCTACTCAATGGATCAACCGATTTTAATTAATGGTAATATTATTAGATTTGTGTTGATGGCGCGAGTGACATTAGGTATCAAAATAATTTAAAAACTTCTAAATGGCGGATTTTAAGCGTTTTAGTGTTTTTACCAATTATATCGACGACAGTGTATCCAAAAAATGCAATTGAAGCTTGCTTTTTATTTCTTATATAAGAATATCATGAAACTTATCTTTACGTAGCATCCTTATTAATTGTAGAAAATAATATTGCTGCATTATTTCGTGGGAATTATATTTTTTGGAACAAAAAATAATGTATTTCACAAAGTAGAAATTGAAAGTTGTTAAATGTTTGCAGTTTGAGAATAGTATGAAGTATATTCTAGGTATATACCCCGTATAACGATTCTCGATTCACTATTCTCTAACGATTTCGATGAAATTTGCAATACAGGGGGCGAAAAATCGATAAGTAAAGTTGTCTTTTCGGAGAAATTGCTCTGTCTTCCAGGTAATCGAGTATACACCGTGCCCGGGACGTGCCCGAAGGATTTTAACCATCGATTCTAGACCCTATTTGGAGTATATAATGTGGTATAACATGTAGTCCAATAACGCATAATTTCCGAGATTTTTATTATTTAAAAAACAATTCCATAGTTAATTTAATTTGAACTCTGTCACCTTAACCTAAAACATTATTCACTAAGAAAGATTCATGTTCTAAGTAGCAATATCATCAACGTACAACATAAATTAATTAAATCAATTTCTTAGTAAATAATCCTTACGTTAAGGTGACAGAGTTCAAATTAAATTAACTATGGAATTGATTTTTAAATAATAAAAATCTCGGAAATTATGTGTTATTGGACTACATGTTATACCACATTATATACTCCAAATAGGGTCTAGAATCGATGGTTAAAATACTTCAGGTACGTCCCGGGCACGGTGTACACTCGATTTACTAGCCACTTTGGTAGTTATTTATTTAAATGTTAAGTTGTTTATGTTGTATATTATTGGTTGTTATGTTGTTAATTTAACTTTACACTGCTATTCAATTTAATTTGTTTATTTTTAAATTAGCGATAAGATGGTCTTTTGATCCACTTTGTAAAATCTCTTTTGTATTAGGGTGTCATTAAATTTCTTCGAGACCGGCATTGCATTGGTGACGCCTTTGGCGTTGCAAATGTCCATAGGCGGCGGTGACCACTTCCCATGAGGCCCCCCCGAAGGTCTTTTCTGCTGTTATTATATGCAATGTTCAAGAAATAGTACTTAGATAATATTATAAATGGGTACACTTTATAATCCCGAATTGATCAAAATCCCGAATTTTCATAATTCCGAATGAAATGTTTTGATAGAGGAATTTATTTTTTGATATCGCTTATAAATCAAACCTAACCTAACCTATGCATATTAATTATATTATAAATTGAACCTAAAATAGCTCCAGCATAACAGTTTTCAAAAAAAAAGAAAATTCGGACAAATGAATATTCGGAAAAATGTAATTCGGAATTTTAAGGTGTTCCCGTTATAATTACTCGACCTAAACACCTAAAGGTATATATTTGGATAATTGCACATCTACTACAATACTCTACATGCAATTCAATTTCGCAAATGAAAACTAATACTCAGTTTTCATAAAATAGAAAACAGCTATCCTCGAAAGACGATTCCCGCTCCCCCCATTAGGATCCCGCTAGCTCTAGTTGACTAAGAAAATTTTCATCTTTATTAACAATTAAAGCATCTATTTAACAATGAACAAAGGCTCCTCGGCTACATTACCACTTTCAGCTTTAAATGAATACTCAGCTCTATCTCAGAATCAGAGGCGGAAAACAAAAGCTTCGACATTTAATTTTTCTCGACTTAATCTTGTATTCAAATTTTAATTATATCATTCTGGCGTTTGAATAAAAACGAATTCATTCTGTCCCGTCGGTGAATAATAATGTACGGACGGGCCGGCGTGATTCAGCCGTCCTGCGCTCACACCGGTTAGGGTGGTCATACGGTTTTCTCGTGTAATGAACAGGTGTGTTATTCTCTCAAAAAACGGTGGCCGGTCGAACGGACGAGCGAATAAAAGCGGCGAGTTTAAGTAGTCCCGTCCGACCGAACAAAACACATTTTAGCGCGTGCATTATCAATTAGGGAGCCTTATACGTTGGTGAAGTCATGCTGCCAAATTGAATACACGCGCTAAAATGTGTTTTGTTCGCTCTGTCGGGACTACTTAAACTCGCCGCTTGGACCTTCACTCGAGCGAACGATCTCCTTTGCTTGTTGAGAGAATCACCACCCAGTTCTCATGATCAGAAAATACAAAAGTACGAATGTCAGCTCAGTTGACTTTTAGAACTTGCTTCGCTCGGCCTATTCAGCTATTTTAGCCTTAATAATTTTGTCTTGAATTTATTGCTCTGTGTTATCCAGTGATCTTAATGGATATAAGGCCTTTTTCAATTCTTGACTAGGCGATCCTTAGGTAGCAGTAGTAGACATCTATAATTGATTGGATGGCGTTGAAAATAATGTCAATAAATTCATTACCTAAAGTTAAAAAAAACATGACATGTCCCTGGCGAGATTACCTGACATCGCTATGGCTGTACTTACAGACAGCCATAGCGATGTCAGGTAATCTCCGTCTGTCTACACAGTTACAGCGTCGATAACGCAGTATGAACCGTATTATTAGTGGTGTCTTTCAGTTGTAACTGAAATGAAGTTATGTTTCACTGTATCCTGAGAATTCATCATAGCGAAGACTTAAATGAGATGTTTTGTAAGTAAAAAGTATTAAAGGTTTAAACAAATATATTGCGACCAATGGAATGAAACGAAAAGTACTGGCACAGATAATTTTGAGGCTGGCAACATCATGTTAAAATGTATGGTACCCTAAAAATTACCGAAAACTAGTTGCTGACGCAGAGACTATAGTCTCGTTAAGATCAAACAATATAAATACATAAATAAAATAAATCTAATCTAAATTAGAAATATTTAAAACATGGATCAAACGTAAAAATTCTGAACCGCACATCTGCTAAGGTCTGTTCATCATTACTTGTCTTATGTAGTAAACAACTTTCTAACCTCAAAATGAACCTTTTTTGGCTAAAACAGCTCTTTTGTCGTAAATAAAGTAAACTGAATAAACATTTTAGACATCATTTGGCCAATGTATTGTCTGTCATTGATTTATTTTGTTTAAAATAGTGGTTTTGGCCTAAAAAGGTTCATTTTGAGGTTAGAAAGTTGTTTACTATATAAGACAGGTAAGAATGAACAGACCTTAGCAGATGTGCGGTTCAGATTTTTTACGTTTGATCTATGTTTTAAATACTTCTAATTTAGATTAGATTTATTTTATTTATGTATTTTTATTGTTTGATCTAAACGAGACTATAGTCTCTGTGTCAGCAAATAGTTTTCGGTAATTTTTAGGGTACCATACATTTTAACATGATGTTGCCAGCCTCAAAATTATCTGTGCCAGTACGTTTCGTTTCATTCCATTGGTCGCAATATATTTGTTTAAACCTTTAATACTTTTTACTTACAAAACATCTCATTTAAGGCGTTACGTCACGGTGTAACTGACGGCCACAGTTAGGGAGATCAACAACTTATTTCTATATGTCGTTGTATCTGGAAAAGCACTTTTCAAATTTTAGTATGCATACTGGAATTATGGATGATTAGAATATTTTTGCAATGAGCCGTGATTTGAAACATTAGCGACGGCCTTTGACGCGGTATTTTTATCCTTTCGCAATGTTTTCAGAATATACTTATTATTACAGTTTGATTTCTAAGTTATAAGTAAGTATGCTATAGTAGATTGTATAACTAGGGTCTAAAATAAGCCATACCTAGTACCACGAGATGGTTAATTGTTCGAGGGGTACCTAATATGGCTTTTAAAGCCGAGTAATACACTCTATTTTTCACTTCGATTGTGAGAAAATAAAAACATTACCTATACAAAGGTAAAAAATTGCAAAGATTATCCACCACAAATTCCACGGCGAATATAATGTTTTAATTTGACGGCATGTTTTTTTTAAAACTACTTTGACACAGATATAAAATATAGACACCGCAAATAAACGCCACTGACCGTGTGAGTATTAAGCGCTTCAAAGCGTTGCACAATCGATTTAATCATATTTTAACGATTGCAAAATAGGGACTAAAAAACACCTAATCTTTTGGAAATGTATTGTGATAGCAAGTACAAAGTTTTTTTTAAAAGATTTAAGTTAGTTAAAGAGTATACGTACCAAAAAGAACCTTGTGTGGTGATTGGTGGATTTAATTTTGTGAAGTATTTTGATTGTTGGATTTAATTTGGTGAAGTATTTTGATTGGTCAAATTAAAACGTTTTGTAAATGTAAATCATTCTATTTTCCATTTCATATTTTCCCTAGGGAAAATATGAATGTAATGTATTCTCTAGGGTTTACATGTACTATTTGAGTCTCGCTTGATAAGTCTAATATGACACACTTTTTGAGCATGAGAAGTGTTTTTTTTTTTAAATAAAACTATTGTTCTTTGGAATGACTAGTGCAGGCACTCGAACTTAGCTCTCAGGGTTGGCAGCGCATTTTCAGTGTCTGAGAGATGATACTTTAGATACAATTAATTCATTCCTTTTTCGAAATAGTGTACGAAAAATCGTTATTAAGGAACGAACTTAATGATCATTAATTGAGTCTGAGTGTGACCGACCGTATTATTAAAAGTAAAAATAAAAAATGTTTTAAGTAAAATTCATTTTTTTGCATTAATTTATTGGTTAGATAATAAATAAAAAGAATTAAAAACCATTTAAACTATGCCATTAGGTATTGAATCCGCATAAAACCAGTTCTCATTAAAAACTTGAATTACCTAATAACACTTTAGTCCTTGAACCAACCCTCCCTGATTTTCTTTCCTTATTGTTTTATATTATACTATTTTTTTTAAGACGCCTATACTAATGCACAATAAAATATTTGATAAAACGAATCGGTCTGGCGTGTTGCCACTCCGCGGGCATTACACGCGCAATCTCAACAAAAAGACTCCCATTTATACAACACTCGTCAATAATAATTTCATTAAAATGTAGATCTAGTTAAAAGCATTTTTTCTGATTAATTTCCAGTCGCCCGCTCTTTTTTTAATTGAATATCTGGCCACTTTGATGGCGCGAGAGAAAAGGGTTGGAAAAGTTCGCCCTCATTTGAATAAAATAACAGCACTTTGCATTTACGGAGATATTTCAAATTATATCTGGACTCTTTTTGTTTTAATTTTTTTTTGTTCCAGTATTTATTTTATTTTTCCATCAGCGCTCCCATCTAATTGAGTTAGCCAAATCGAAAATGTCGATCGGCCCGTAATTCAATTTATTTTTGTTTCTAATGGAATTGGGCCTTTTTATTTTTTCCGCTGTAACTCTGAATAATTCGCCTATTACCGGGTTACGTCTCTTTGCTCGCTCACGCGGATGCCTGTTTTATTAATATAAGCCTTATTTACTCACTGCTAAGAGCTCGGAAGAGTAAATTCCGCTTTATTATTCTTTAGGGTCTCTTTTTAACAAAAATAAAACTAAGGCCTAATAATAAATCCAATTTAACTTCGTCTGGCCATAACCGTCAGGTGGGCTATTTTACATGTCAGAAATGCCCAGTTGCTAAAAACCTTTTTTTTGAACCAGCTACCCTTTTTTTAAATGTATATCACAGTTGTCGCAAGATTATTTTTTTATACTAAATTTGTCTTTCTCTCGGGAAAGGACATAAGATCCTTTTTATAGTTTCCAAGAAAAGATAAGTAATTAAATGAATTCTACGAGATCAAAATCACAGAAAAAAGGTAGCATCGATATCGTTTTGCGTTACATAATGTCAAATAAGTAGATCTAAGCATACCCAACTATGAATCGAATTTGACCCAACTTAGATTCATTGGAAAACAAGCAATTCATTCAATATCTGCTGCACCCGTTGTTATAAATCATGTGTGAAGTGAACACAATATCAAATAAAATAAAACATCCTGTTCCTGTTCTAAAATTAAATTAAAAAACAACAGAACACTATACAGTCATAAACAACAGAACACCACATAGATGATGTAGCATCTACACAGGCATAAGCAGCGCGGCCTCTTATAAAACCTCAGGGCGCTCTTGCGCGCGTACTAATGACAATGACGTAGTAATAATGTAGTGTAAAGCATTATTAGCGATACACGCTGCAACAAAGCAGACTCGCGCCGCGGCCGGCGACACTTCAGTGACACTTGTAGCGTACACGCCGACTGAAGGTTCTTGATACTTTACCTGTATATTTATAAAAAAATATTCAATTATACCAATAGATAGAGTTAAATAATGTTTAACAATAGTAATGTTTAGAGTAAAACTAGTATTTATCTACTATCTAACAGAAATGATAAGCTCTAAATAACGAGAATTCTGGTGTTGCGTTTTAAAGCAGATGCAATTAAAGCCTGGTTTAGGACAGTAAACTTAGAAAATACGGTAGTGATGAGACGCGATCCAGAGGAGTCAGATTCAGGAGAAAAAAAGGAAATAAAGATTGGCTTTTGATTAAAAAGAAGAAGTGCCAATAACACGCCTATCACGTAATTGCATATAAATGGCGATTGATGGCAGCAAACGAGTTTTCTCTTTTGCAATTGTTCTAATAAAAATGTTTTCATCACAATTCTTCACACACTCACAGTTCAGTTAACTATTGTATATTTATAACAAGAAATCGTATAACCACCAGAGGTCGGAATAGGTAGTGCTTATTAACCTAAACTTGATGCATCTTCATTCAGTAATGTATTCCCACCTCACTCACGCATGAATGAACATGCGTCAAGTTTAGGTTAATAAGCACTACCTATTCCAACCTCTGATAATCAACTATAATCAAACTTAAAATTATGTGTAGCATATACATTGTTGATTTGCTGAATGATTTTATTTACTCAATTATAAACTAAAACTCAATGCTTCTTAATAACGTTGAAAATATAGAGCAAGTACCAAGATCCCATAAGCGCAGTAGAGTAGCCGAGAGCATTTAAGAGAGTGAGAAAAGCTCGCCACCCGGCCTATTCGTTTCACGAAGGGCACCCGCCTACTTTTGTCTTACGCCGACCCGAGCAACCCCGTAACTCACCTTTTTATTTCTTTTTTTTTATAGAGCTAAAGCGCTGTTTTGGGAGAAAGTTACTGGCCACTTTTTTCGGGGTTCTTTTTTCGGAAGTGCTCCTGGAGTAGGTCACTGTTTTAAACGAGTGGTGTTTTAGGTTACGGGGTGTAGTTTTTTTTTATAATGACAGACTAATTTTATTCTAGTTCTAATAACTCTTAGTATTATAGACTAAACAAATAGGGTAGTTAAGCCTTGTAATGGATATCGACAGCATGTTTTTTATGGTTTTGGTTTGAAATAATAAATAGTTTCAGGTAAGCGAAAGCAAACTTCAAAATAAACATAAAGTGAAAAATACGATTTAGTCCGTGACATGTATAATTTTAGGCGCCATGTAGGTACATGGTGTTTTTTAACTATGCATTATGTAAAGAACTAAATCGTAAGTCGAAATTGACAAGACTGAGCTCACACTTAACTTAATATTGATATTTGGAAAAAAAACAAAACTGAAAATTACTTTAACGTCCGTGTTTCCCCAGTTCAACCTGGTTTTCATTAAATATAGGCACAAAATCCGACAATGTTATTTGTGCTTTACATAGATTTTTTCCCTGATTGCCTCTATCCTGGTAAAAAAAAAACGACCAAGTGTGAGGCGGACTAGCACACAAAAGTTTCCATACCATTCATGCATCATGGCCCTTAACTTTTATTGCTAAGGCGGCAATAGAAATGTTACACACTCTGTGAAAATTTAAACTATTTATCTATTACGGTACATGTGTATTCTGCCTTTTAGCCGAAATATGTTTGGCCGAATGTATCGTTTCCCAACCGTTTAATTGGCCAACCCGCTTTTTTTTCGGTAACTGTAAATATTCATTCAGGATTTATTTCAGTACCATCATGTAGAATATTTATAGTTAAAGAAAAAAAGCGGGTTGGCAAATGAAACAGTTGGGAAAACGATACATTCGGCCAAAGATGAGATACAGCCCGATGAAAGACAGGCGGACGGATGGACAGAACTCCTTTCCGTGAACGGTTAATACCTAGAACCTAAGGACGCAATGATTTGCGGTGCCGCATCCAGGATAACAATGATTATCTCATTTAACAGCCACTGTGGTAGATCGATGTCAGTCAGATCAAATTGAAATTCATCTGAAACTTAGTGAAAACTTGTAGTTTGCGTCTATTATTACAGATATCGTAATATAATGATTTATTACAATACGCGTAGTATTACGCTTTGTATTTATTTTATTAGTAGTAGAGTATTATTTTGTATGGATTTTCTTAAACTTTCACGATATTCACACAAGTTTGTAGTTCAACGGGACTTAATCGCGTTCAATAAACATTATTAATTATTAACCCGACGTTTCAATCGTATTGCAATATCGAAGTAATAATGAATATCGTTAATTTTACGCAATTATATCCCGTTTAACTAAAAAAAAAAATGTTATAGAAAAAAAATGTAGTTAAAGTTAAATGTTGCGAAATTGAGTTTATTTCTTTGTACACTTCCGCGGCAATCTCAGAAGAATCTAGGGGTGGGAAGTGAGTGGCCCTCGGGGAGGCGGCTTGACACTCATTTAAGTAGCACATAATTCAGTTTATTTAGCCAAATTCAATCTGGAAGGGTTGAAGGAAAAAACGGATATATTTACGTACTTGTGTTGGTTTGTTATTCCCTTTTATTGGTATAAATTAGCGATGCGATGGTGAAAGACGGGGGTTTCATTTAATCAAAGTGTTTTGTTTTACATTTTTATACGTCTCAAGTGTCGAGACGGAACTTAAAAATATTATTTGCAGTTGATGTCAACCTTTTTTTAATGTCTGATAATAATGTGTTTAAAATGGTCTTTATTAAAATTCATAGCCATGTAATAACATACTTTGAAAGAAGGTATCGTATTCGTTATTAAAAAAACATGTATGGTACACATGACTTGACACATGAAAGTAATATATACTTACAAGTACAGATTTACTTTCCGGGGACCTAAAGACGCAATGATTTGCAGTGCCGCAGCCAGGATAACAAAGCCACTGTGGTAGCTCAATTTAGTCAGAACAACATCTGTAATTTTTACTAACGCGTATACCGGCTAAGCTAGACGAAGGGTTAGGCAGAGTACTTACCCCTTTGAATATCGGACAAAACCTCCCCTGGCGCCCTCATACTTATACATAGGTTAGTTGATACTTAGATTTAGTTACTTTTGTCATTTATTCCGTGTATTAACATACATTTTTGATAAGTGGTTCGTTGTTAAACGACCGTGATTTGTATTAAGTTGTAGTTTTATTTTAGCTAGCGTCTAATAATTGGGTATGTTCTAAACATAATTTGCGTTTAACCAATTTTTATAACTATACCTTGCAGGCTCATAATAACAGAGATAAATGTGTGTAATACAAAAGTCAACAACAGTATTAACAAAACCAAATTATAGGTAAGTTTTTATCCTATAATCACGTAAGAATCTCACAATATGGTAAACCAATAGCACGGTTTTATCTACATTAAGCAGCCGCAAAATGGCAGTGCACGTGTAACAAACCGTCGGCGCTCTTTATCATGAAACAATCAAAACGAACGTTTCCAACCGCAAGTTTAATTATGCAAACATCAAGCCGTTGCCAGATTTCTCATTAGAGCCAAGATAATGACGGTACACACTGTCGCAAAATTAGATAGCAAGCACGCACCCAAACAGATATACGCGGCGCATTAACATAAACCGAATTTGCATGTAAATTACATTTTACAGCATCTTAATTAAAACATTTTGGCATTATAAATGATCAAGGGAGGCGGGTGGTTGTCTACCCCTGACCTTAGAACGCCTCCTTCGGTTAATTCGATAGTTTGCAATTTTGAATTTGGAATGTAGTTGTAATTTATGTTCGTGAGTTGTGTTCGGTTTTTGAATTAGAACATTTGTTTTTAAATTAGATCCTTTAATATTGTGTATCTACGACGCATAAAAAAACTTAGATTTATATTTCGTTGCAAATTTTCTATATTTACATTCCTAGTTAAAGCTGTATTTTTGTGCATTAGTAAATGAAACCAGTACTAACAACGCTTTTTATAAGTGCATATTCTATAGGATGTTACATAATAATATGTAACATACTCTTTCTGGTTTTTTTTTATTACAAATCCGTTTTAAAATGTTGTCGGACACAACCGCAACCACGTCTAATTTAAATTTTCATTGCCTGTGACCCCATCGATAATTCCCTAACAGCATTTATATGCAATTTGGAAAAGAAAATCTTTTTCTTTACAAAGGAGGGTGTCTCCCTTAGGGAGGAAATTAACAGAAACCTCTTTAAATAAGTTAGCAATTAGGGGTAACATAAAATCTACATAATTGTGTAAGTTGAGCGGTGTTTATGTTTTGACAATAGAATTTATCCACGAACCTGTGCCTTAATCGCTAGATAGTGCCTTGGTTAACTTACTTGAATGGTCTTTATCTGCCTTTAAAGAAAGTTGCTAAAGAAAATCTACAGTTTTCTGTCGCACACCTAGGAAATCCGGGACGCGTTGTTTAAAGAACCAAGAAGAGTTGTAACATTTCATATTGAGATGATTTGCGATAGTTTAGGCCTATTCCACAAATTGATGATTATTTTGTCTTTTTATTACATTTTTTTTATTAAAAAATTATTAAAATGATGGTATTGGATCAAACACAAAATGATTTTTTTTTAGTATCTAGTACTTATATAAAGGCTATAAGTAGCACTTTCAATTAAAATGTGAAAAGTATCATTAACTTTTTAAGTGTATTCTGGTTAAAACTATCGAACCACAGAGAAAATACAAAGATTTAATTAATCAAAAACATCCTCTCAATATCTATTTTAGTTTTGCTGTTTGGCTGCATAACCTAATTAAGGTCTACAAAAAACATGTTGCATGAGATCCCATCCTTCCAGAATTTAAAATTCTCGGTTTTGTTTGTCTTTATTTGAAACAATGCTAGTCACTCACAGCACAAGTTTTGTAAAGGTTTAAGAAAAACGCCTGTGGCTATCACTTGTCTATGCTTTACAACCGTGTCCGACCTACTTTCATAGTTAAAAATACACATTTATGACGAATACGAGTAACTCAAATAAGCCATGTTTTATTTCTATTTTATTTTTTATCGTCTGCTGTATTAAAAGAGCTTGAATTAAAATCATACTTTACATGACAGCGTGTACTTAAAACAACATGAAGACGAAGAAGCATAAAAATAATGACTCACAAAGCTCTTTATTTTACACAATTACTACAATATGTGGAGGAGGCGACTCTCTAACAATCTACACATTCAGCCATACTTTTTTCCACAACACCACAGTGTATAATTAAAGTAAACATAAAGATGTTCATACTGGCAGTTAATACGAAGCAGCCTACGTTTATTGTGCTTCTGTGACGTCGTTGAAAAGAGGTGAGCGTCGTGTAAACACGGTTCGAGTGAAGCGCAGTAGAAAAGTAGTGAAAAACAGGCGCCTAGTGTCAAGTGTAAATCGCCTTGTTAATTTCGTCTGCCCTGCGGCGAATTTCGCCGAGGACGCATTGTGTGTGCCGGCTTTATGTCGCGTCTTCCCGTTGTCTGTACACTGCTTTAATTGCGCGCGTCATTGGCGCGCTTTTTGAAAAAAGAATGACGTGTAATTAACGCGCGAATATGGAACGTGACAACGCGTTCTGAGGGAGCGCTTTTTTAATTTTTTTTAATTAGGCAGCAGCGGAAGGGTTTCGGTGTTTTTTTTCGTTTGACGCCGGAATTGTAAGTAGGTTATGTTAAATGAGGTTCGTGAACTGGGTTTTTGGCTATTCACAATTGCTATATTTTTCCGTGAATCAACCTATTTTACGTTAGTTAGGTACTCGTACTTAACATTGATGTTTTGTGAATAAAATACCAATCCACTCAGTATTGGATTAACATTTTTTTTTGATGTTTCTTGACAATTTTGTATTATTTCGTAAGTAAATATCCATATTTGCTACGAAAATGCCAATAAAAAAAGCATATTTCCTCTAGGACCTTAAAATACTTGCAAATTATCTAGCTGAAATTACAACGTCCTAGTACAAATAAACAAATAAATATCACCAATTCACTATTCACACGCCATTAAAAAAAAAACATAATTACAACGCGCTTCCTGTTTCCGAAAAAAATATTCGAGGACAATCACTGGCCGAAAAAAACGATGATACATGATCCTCGTTTGGCGCGCTTTACTTTTTTTATTAAAAAATCACATTAACGGGTACACTCGGGCGGTGATAAATAATGCGCTCCTTATTCAAATTTTTGTTTTTGTTCTACCCCTGGCCGTTATAAATGAGCTTATTTGGAACGATAGGGCGCGATAAAATGGCCGATTATGAACATCAAATACGTATATAATGTATAGATGATTTATATGCGTTAAAAATGATGCGATGTTTTTAATTTGCGTCACGCAAGGCTAGCGTGTTATTTGTTGCTGAATGAAAGTGAGATTGATTCATGATTCTAACTTTTCTAATTGGGTTTCGGAAGTGATCAAATATTTTTCAATGGTGCTTGCTTGTATGTATTGTATCGCTATCATTATTCGCGTATTTATTAGGGATTAGTCAAAATTCCTACGTGATTTAGGGAATGCTAATCATCAAATTTAAAAATCGGTTAATTTACGTCCTAATTTTTCAAAATCGGTTCACTGATAAACAAGATCCTGGTTTTAGCAGTGCAAATATAAAACTGGACACAGTTGCAAAAACCTATATTTTGGCATCAAGAATCAAATTAAGAGTCTCACTATTAATTGAATAAACTTGTCATAATTACTTTTATTTAAAAATTGTAAACCGATATAATTATAATATTGATGAGTAAGATAAACTGAACTTAAAATCGTAATAATTTGATGCAGATTTAATTAATAATAAAAAGTAGGTTAGATACTAACTTTTTAATCTCTACAAATTTACAAAGTCGTTCTTACATACATACATACATACATTAAATCACGCCTGTTTCCCAGAGGGGTAGGCAGAGACCACTTCTTTCCACCTGCTACGATCCTGACAAATCTCTTTCGCTTCTTCCACATTCATACATCGAGTCATGCATGCACGTCGGTTTCGGGTACTTAAGATACGGCCCTTTTCCAGTATTTCTCCGATTTGTTTCGAAAAAGTACGCCTAGGTCGGCCCCTTCCGACCCTCCCACTCACTTTTGCTCTGTATATCTCTTTCGTCAATCTTCTTTCATCCATCCTTTCCAAATGACTTTTTCGATGATTTTTTCGTTCTTAAAAAAAAAAATCCTCGTCTTATATATTTTTATACGCACATCCTTCTCAATTTACCCAACACCCTGTATACTTATCTTTATACGCACACTCTTCTCAATTTACCTAACATCCTGTATGTAGTACTTTACTTTGACTTCATACAATTGACGGGAAATTAGCACTTTCGATTCTATTTCGACTTGAACGGATGATAGGGTGAAAGAAAAGCGCCATCTGTTGTCCGGTAGCATTTCTCATAAATTCAGTATTTATTTAGATCTCTTAAAAAACATTCATAAACGCACAATAAACCTAGTTTAGTTAAGGTATTCATTGTCCCTACCATCCAATTCAAATGTCATAGTGACAGATAACCTCGTAAGGCCCACCATACTTCAAACAAGGAATTATTTGTAAGTGGGACTTTGAATCTACCATCAAGGCAATAAAGTTCAATTACGTTTGTTCGATAATGCTATTTTCAGTTCATGAAGATAGGAAAATGAACTTTATTCCCTTTGCGATACAGTGCAAATTGAATTGCCTTGATTATGCACATCCTATTGCACCCTGGGCCTTACGAGGATAAGGGCAGAGCATATTTTAAGCACACTTTAGCTAACTGCGCGTTTTTTAGTAACAGGGTTAGAAGTATACGAAACCAACTAACAACAACATTTTCGCATCCTTATTCTTAATTTTTACTTAGAATTAATACGCGAATATATGTTTGTTTGTTTGTTACGTCTTTACAGGTACCTTAACCGATCAACGTGAAAAAGAGAGTAATTAAGTACCCTATGATCGTCATAGGTTAATTTTATTCCAGAAAATAGGACAGCACGGGAGCACAAGTTGTATTTTCTCTCTTGTCGCTCAGTGCGTCTCTGACTAGATAGAAAGGGAGATCCCAGCGACAAACAAGTCGCGGGCAACAAGTGCTAGCCGTGCAGAGTCAAAAAAAAATAGCGGTATACGACCTCTACGCGGATGCAGTCGTAGGCAAAAGCTAGTTTATAGTATAAAACGACTTATTTCCATATAATCCGTGTCAACTTATTTCATTACCTGTCGACCTTCGTCGACTCGGATGCAGCTCATCTCCACCCCGTCTGCAGCGGACGAAGGTCTGTTCCCCATTTGCTGCTATATTTTTAGCTGACAGATTTATTATTTACTAACCTCTGCTTGCGAATAAGATGTTTATCGTTTACTAACGACCCGCTCCGGCTCCACAGATGTAGCACAAAAAAATCTTTTGATCCGATTGTTACCAAACTTTACAGGATCACCAGATAGGTAAATCGTAAGATTGTCTGAAAATTTCATTAAAATCGGTCCAGCTGTTTTCGAGTACATAAGGAACATACACACGAAGAAGAAGTTATTCGCTGCTTCCTATCAGTTTTTTCGGGATTAAACTAGATCGGGATTAGACGTAAGTATGTTTTTATCCAGGAAATGGAATTAATGCCAATTTTCATCCAAATGCGTAAACATTCAAACATTCACAAATATTCACATTTAGGAAGAGACAAATAATCCGGGATAAAAACTTCTTATTCTTATTCATAATGATACATCCATTAAAAAAAAGAGAAAATATGTTTATTCAGTAAGTTGGCCGCACGGACACTAAAGGTGCTTTTCCATCGGCGAGGCGAGACGAGACGAGGCGGCGCGAGAATTTTTATTTGTATTAAAACACCCATTTCCAAAGCGCGCGCGCAAGCAGGGTGCGCGATTTTTCAATACAAATTTCAATTCTCATCCCGCCTCGTCTCGCTTCGCCTCCACGGTGGACCAGCGCTTCCCAAGAGGAGGCTGCTGAGAAACCGCGCCTACTCACACAAACACAACACAAATAAGTACGCCATATCCCGCCACATTTAATCAAACACCGAAAAGACAACCGCCGAAACAGCAACACACCACCTCACAGACCACAGCCCATACATAATGTATGAACTTAAAGAAATGCAATGAAATAAAATGATCTTCCTATTGTAGATAAACGGGCAGGCAATTGGATGATGGCCATTGTGACTATGTTTAGAGATCCTGCGACTAATGCCAGGATAGGTGCTCTAGTCTATTTGAACCACTTATATGTATTATTGCTTCATTGGCTCAGTTAGTAATGTTTGCATTTTGATTTTAGGATGTGGCGAGTTGGAGACTTGAAATGTGCATTATAGCATCGAATGTTGATGAATAATGGTTTTTTTCTACCCGCGTACTATAAACCGCTAATGGTATCAGAATACCACCTATAGCGTAACCGAAGCGTGAAAACAATTCTATAATGAGCGTTAATGAAATGAAATGAAATGAAATAATAATAAAATGAAATAATATTTATTTGCAATAAGTGTGGAATACATTGGTCTTATTTTTTAGATACTAGAGCACACACTT